>JAHHUM010001017.1:0-173212 GCA_036173005.1 Crenichthys baileyi
AATTTGAAATAAAAAAGGAAGTAGCTCTTGTGGAAAGTTGATTTTGCTAAGTCAGATAACAAAGGGGCTCTTATGAGGCTGGCCAATAGCGCTCGGTTACAGAAGCATGACACAAGCCTCTGTTAGCATTGTGGATCCTCTGTAGAAAATAAATAATGACAGACAAGATAAATGATTTGTAAGCATGTGAGAATACTGTGGCTGACTAACTATTAGCTGCCAGTTATACTAAAGTTAGAGACATTTTTTTTAAATAAATGTTGGAATTGCTTTTAATCACCTCTAGAACAAAATCTACGAGATACTTGGGTTTATCAAAACATGAAAGGAATTTTTCTACTGTAAAACTGTTCCTATTTTTGTGACCTTTTTTAAAAAATTTTTTTGTGCATTGCAGCCTTTTTTCATCAGTAGCTTTACAGGAAACAGGGTAGAGAGAAGGGGAAGACATGCTGCAAATGGCCCAGGAACAGGACTCAAACCGGGGACAACTGTATTGAGGACTGTAGCCCCTGCACATGGTGCACCTGCTCTGCCACTGAGCCACGGGTAGCCATTAGTTTTCCAAACCGTTTTTTGACACTTATTTCTACAGGAACTGCAATTCTATATTCAGGAGAGCAGACTGTATTCAAGTATGACATTGTTTGCAGTTTTGCTGTCTAAACAGTTCACTTTGAAGAAAGATTTCTTCATATTATAACACATTTAGAGCAGTTAAACTATGAAAACATAATTGAAATAAAAAATCTCCTGTTTAGTTCAGTTATTTATTACCCATGTATGAAGGCTGATAAATTACTCCAGGGAAGCCTTTTTGATGAGCTGATTTATTTTCCGCCTCTGAGCAGATTGCTTGCTTTGTGATTCAGCAGAAATCTCATTTTAGCGGTTTTAACCTGGGAACACTCCTCCTGTGTGGAACTGTCATTTGGAGAGACTGTTGCTAGAATCAGAAATAGGCATCTCATGTCATCCCGGGGCAATTTATCATTGTGTCTCTTCCTCTAATGTGAGCATAGTTAAACAGGGCATCTTGATGGTGGCTGCAGTTTTAATATGTGAGTCAATCAATAGAAAAGGCAGCTTTACTTAATAGCTTTGGCCCTGGGGGCTGTTTGGCCCTGTTTAGGTTACTTTCCGCTTTCCCGTGTAAACATAAATTAGGAGTAATTGAACAAACAGTCGCATTTGCACGGCTGAATGCCTGCTGCTATGTCCCGAACACCAGTCAGCTTTGGTAGATAGATATTTTCTTTCTTTTTTTCCCATTTTACTGTTGATCTAACGGTCATTTGATGTCTTGCTGTCATCATTTCAAACCTCTGGCCTCAGTCATTTGCATGCCTCTTTCATTAGAATTAATTAGGCATAGTAGTTAATTACCTGCCTGCTTTAGCATACTGGCATCACCCACATACAGTTGTGTTTTTTCTTTTGGAAACTTAGACAGCCATCATTAACCTTCAGTCTATATTGTACTCATTCCAATTCTCTCTGCCTCATTTGCCGGCTTTTATTTATTGTTGCTTTGTAGAATCATGTCAGCTTTGTTTTACTTTTGAAAAACATATTTTTGTTCTGCTTGTCTTGGACACAAGCATAATCCCTTGTATTGTTTTTTCTATCCCTTCCTTTTAATTTTTTTTGGTGTTGTTTACTCTGGCTCATTTTAATCTTCTATTTTAATTAAGCCAATCTTGTTACCTTGATTGCTTTAAACAACTCAATCTGTGCTTCTATGTGATTGCCTCTCTATCAGGCCAAGCCTTGTTTTTACTCTTCTGACTAATTTTTGCCCTCCTGCTGAGTGTTGGTGACTCGTTGTTATTGTGTGTGTCTGTTCTCATCTGCCTGCTTCCGACTGTGTTTGTCACTCTAAGTGCCCTCTGCTGTCTGGATGACACAGGGTCCACTGTGCCCAGGTGTGTGTGTGTGTGTGTGTATATATGTAATTATCAGTGCAGAGAGCTTGTATCCATTCATTTTTAATGAGCAATGAGGCTACGTTGCCTCCATTAATAGAGAATTAGACCGTCCATCAAGCATGGCACATAAAAGACCCGCTCTCTGCTTTTGGGGTGCAGACTGCTGCAAGAGACGGTTAATGATGTGCTGTGTCTCCCTCTGTGTGCTGACTGTAACTCTGAGACCTGGAGATGAACAGAATGAGGTAAGAAAGAAGAGAAAGAAGGAGGGGCAACACAAGGGAGCCCTTCAGCACTTGCAACACTGTTAGTGTGAGGCAATGAGGCTTATCTACAAGTGCCTGGTTTCAGTGGGATTCATTAGCATGAGACCATAGTCTAGAACCTGATAGCATCATACTGGCATCTGTTCACTGATGTGTGATAACACAAAATGGTCAGTATATATTCATTGATTTGTCCATTCTTCTGGTCTGCATGATCAGCCTCAATCCTATTACATTTTCTAAAACCACATACTCCAACCTGAGCTTGCAAGTCTTCAGACCAAAAGCTATTTGTAGTCCCAATGAGCAAGTGTAACAAGTGGCTTTTTCCAGACACACTGATTTCCTTTCGACATCAAAAAACCCCCCAAAAAAACATACAAGTTATGTTAACTGGTGACATAATGGGCCATCTTCAGTCTAAAAAGGGAAAAGCAAAAGCATTGTTTGGAGGTATTTTACCTATGAAGCTAACAAACAAGAAAAGCCAAAGGTGACTTGATTAATCCTAATGCAAACTTTGCTATAGAGTGGTATATGTGGTATGTTACATTTTTGGTCTAAAAATGAAGGTTTATCATGAGCTTGTTGCAGAGTAAAAACCTTTAGCTTAAGTGTATTGAAAATGATTTCCAGCACCCTGGACAGGTCATTACTCAATCACAGGGCAATGCAGAGAAACACAGGACAAACAACTTTGCACACACCCTTTTCAACTAAGTGCAATGTAGAGTTACATAAGTTAGCATAATATGCATGTTTTTGAACTGTGGTAAAAAGCCAGTGTACCCAGCCAGTGTTCCCAGATAAAACCCTATTTCCTATTTAAAAAATATATCTAGAATAAATCAAAACAGCATTTCTTTTGTTAGGAGGATATAAATTAAGTGGTATTTGCCTTCAGATTTAGAAAACTAAACAGAATCTGGAAGGTGATCTGCACCTGTCGCCTCCCCCTGGTGTCCAAGCAGCAGGAAGACTTGACTAAGAAATAAGCGGGACTCATTGTTCAGAAATGTGGCTTTGGAGCTGGTCTCAAACAAAAACACACCAGGTGTAGATGCTCTGTGTGTGATTACAGCTTCTGTCATCCAAGGAACAAACATTAGCAGGAAAAAGCACTTACGTACTTGTTTCGTGCTGGTCTGTTCTAGGCTGTGCTTGGCTAATTGTTATGCTGCCCAAGTACACTGCATTCTTTACCAACTCAGCTTGGGCACTTGGCTGCCTCTGCAGCTGATGATGAACGTTTATACTTATCTCCATCAAAAAACAAACTAAAACAACAACACACACATTTAGCACATGGAGCTACAGGGGTTGGACAATGAAACTGAAACACCTGGTTTTAGACCACAATAATTTATTAGTATGGTGTAGGGCCTCCTTTTGCGGCCAATACAGCGTCAATTCGTCTTGGGAATACATATCTCCTGCACAGGGGTCGAGGGATTTTTAAGATTCTTCTTGCAGGATAGTGGCCAGGTCCTACATGATACTGGTGGGGGAAAATTTTTCCGAATCCCCTAAAAAAAAACACCCCAAGTGGCTCAATAATATTTAGATCTGGTGACTGTGCGGGCCTGCAGATGTTCAACTTCACTTTCATGTTCATCCAACCAAATTCTTTCACCAGTCTTGCTGTGTTATTGGTGTTTGTCATCCTGTACACGGCCCGCCTTTGGATAACTGGTCCTCGGAAGGGTTTTTCGGTAGTCCTTGGCATTTACGGCCCATCTAGCACAATATTGGGCCAAGGGAATGCCATGATATGGGAGCCCAAACCATCACTGATCCACCCTCATTTTCTTTACTCTGGGCATGCAACAGTCTGGGTGTACGCTTCTTTGAGGCTTCTCCACCCGTAATCTCCCCGGATGTGGGGAAAAAAAAGTGGTGGACTCATCAGAGAACAATACATGTTTCACATTGTCCACAGCCCAAAAATTTGCGCTCCTTTTTCACCATTGAACCCCAGTTTTTTCATTGGCTGAGTACCGGGAAGTTTTTGGCTATACAGCCCGGCCGTGCATTTGACCCCGTGGAGCTCCCCACGGACGTTCTGGTGGAAAAAAGGGGGGTTGAGGTCACATTTAATTCTGTGGGGATTTGGGGCGCCGTGTTTTTATGTTTTTTTTGATACAACCGGGGAGCACCCAAAACCCCTTTTAGCCGCTTCCTCTTTGGGGGCCCACATTATCCTGTTATGTGGGTTAGTCCCCTTTTTGTTGGTATGCTGACATTACCCTGGATCCGTGGCTCTTGATACTCCAAAAAATTGCTGCTTGGGCACAGATCGCCCAAAAACGTGCCCAACAATTTTTCCTCTTTTAACTCTGGTATTCCCCTAATGTTTTTATGCATTTTAATATTTTGAGCAAAACTGTGCTTTTACCCTGCTAATTGAACCTTCACACTCTCCTCTTACTGGTGCAATGTGCAATCAATGAAGACTGGCTACCAGGCTGGTCCAATTTAGCCATGAAACCTCCCACACTGTTTCAGTTTCATTGTCCAACCCCTGTATATCCTACACAGTAGGTGGCACTACAAAGAAATTAAATCTAGTGTCCAAGAGGTACACACTTCTGACAAAATCACAACATGGTTTCAACTCATTTGGCTGAGTTTAATTTTGCAGCAAATTCATAGTTTTTCAATGTATTAAACAAACCGATGCCATTTGAACTTTTTGGATACACCTGTATATGGTATTAGAATTTACCCAAAAGAGATTGAAGGGATACAATTAACAATACGTTTGTTTTTGTTAGTAAGTTATACTGTGACATCTGTATTCTGGAAAGGCAGATACAATGCTTAAAGTTGATCACAGTTGGGTAAATCGTCCCCTATTTTTACTAGGCTGTAAAAAATTTAAAGTAATCTTATAAATAAAAGTAATCTTTAATTCGTAATACAATATCTAAAAACCCATGTAAAATAAAGTCCTTTTTTGTAATTTTGTATGTGTGGGAATATAAAGGTTCCATGTGCCAATTCAACACTGTCACTTAAGTCCCTTTGGGATCACTATTCTTACACCCACTGCGTACACTCTAATTACAGGCAGCTGAGACCACTGAGGAGAGCCAAACATGCTGACACACTGAGATCCGATAATGCATACATATATTCTCAAAACACACCTATATAGAAGTTACATATTAATTTTTCTTTTTATGGATTTGCAAGAGTTTTCTCTTTCACGAGTGATTCAGCTGGGAAAAGAGAAGCTTTGGTTAGGCTTTCATCTCTGATACTAAAACTGATCCTCACTTTTTAAAAAACAAAGTTAAGGAATTTAAATGGTACGGATTGTTTTGCTGCTTTACCTTCAGCTTTCACTCTCTGTCATTTCTTTCCAAAGAGGATTAGGGGCTTAAACATGCTTGACTTATCTCAGAAAACACCATTTTATGATGTCTGTCATGCGTGTCATGACACACGTGGCACTTATCCTTCCATCTGTAGATTGTCACACAACCCAATCTCACTCTCTGGTGGTTGCAGACAGACGGATCAAAAACAGCTCTTAAAATAATTCAATACAGAAATAAATCTTTAACTGAAATGACTCGTAGCAGCGTTGGCACCCAGCACATCCCCGACATTTAACACCAGTTTTAAAGTGCACAGTTTTTTGTATCAGGATATGAATGCAGCGTATTAATGTTGTTGATTATGAGCTCTATAGGAGCATAAAATTCATGTACATTGTTGCATTAGCTAAGAATGCATTATGTGTTTGATAAATGTAGCTAATTCTGTTTCCGTCTTGTAACAATGTTCTTGCTTTCTGCCTTTTTCTCTGTCTGGGTGAATTTACTCTGCCCCAGAAAGTCCCCCAATGTATGTGTGTGTGTGTGTGTGTGTGAGAGAGAGAGAGAGAGAGAGAGAGAGAGACTTTTCCATGCTCCACTGACTTACATCAGAATTCAGTCCTTTTCAGTGCCTACATTAGCAGACACATAGACCAATCTAGCCTGGCTAACACACTAACACAGTGGCTACCTGGAGGCCAAAAACCAGCACTGTTCCTTGTAGCCTGACTCAGCTTTTTAAAAAGAATCTTATTCTCTGCCTTATTTCTGCCTGAAATGTGTTTAGTTGCTGCAACTAACAGATGACAGATGCCAGATCCAGTAATGCAGAATTAGCCCAGTTATGTATTTCATGAAGATATACCAAAATACATGACAGATATCATAGTTTGTTTAAGAATCCAGTTATTTTCTCTAGAAATGCGGTGTGTGATTTAGGAATTTTAGGTTCAGGTTTTGCACCATTTATACTGTATTTTTTACATGACAAAAAAAAAAAAATCAAAGAAACAAGATAATAGGCAAGCTGCTTGGACCTTGCGGTCAATCGCGAATCCTTATTCATAATATTTACAACATCGTTCTACTCAGAGATATACAGTTTTTACCATACTTTCATAGGGGGCGATAATGCACTGCTTTATACAGTCTACCCAGAGAAGGAAGAGAACAGCAAAGAAAGAATGAAGCGGTTTCTCACCAGAAAATAAATACAATTTTTGTGTCTTTGATTCCCCTAAGAAAAATTACCCACCCTGGGAAAACAACAGATCTTTCCTCCCTGTATTTCAGTAAACCAAGCTTTGTTGTTTATTTTGGCAATCCATGATCTGACCCTTTATATTCTTTATTTGGTGTGTTTAGCACCACCCTAAGAATGTGAGTATCATTGTCCCTGTTGGCACCCACAGCTAATGTAGTCACTTTAATCTGGACTGTACACCGAGGTCAGCAAAGAGTCCTAGCAGACCGGGTGAGTACAGATGACATTTAATATAGCACAGGCTTTGTGCAGGTATGAATTAAGCATTAGGTTGTAAAATGATTAGTAGGAAGCTTTTCTTAAACCTATAGAAATGCAGGTGAACCCTAGTATTATATACCTTACTATCACTTCATGAATTCACACAAACATAACTACACTGGGATTTTTCTCCCCTCTACAAATAATGATCAGCTTTCTATTTTTTTGTTTCTTGACATTTAGCTAGTGTCTGTATGTGATGTGCCCCCTTAATTTACCTAATAACATGTTTTTAGGCTTAGCAGAGTTGCTCTTTTAGCTTTGGAAAATGTATTCTTCAGCTTAATGATTAATTTTACTTCATAATGGTCCCATTGATTTAGCTGGCAAATTAATTAGAGCAGCATTGATTAAACATAATCTCAGGTTGATTTTATAAATACTGGAGAGAATACTTTGTGGAAAAATGTATTAAACACAATACTTAAATGATCAACACCGTCAAGTCAAGTTTTTGGAAATTATAGTCTGTGGTCTGCTACAGCATACTATATTTCAATTTAAAAATACTTTATTAATGCCAAATGGAAATTAAATGTTGTTCCTCATTGTATGCAGGTGTCTTCAAAGAGCTGTTGTACATGCTGGTGGCTCTGGGTAGAAAGGATCTCCTCTAGTGGTCTGTCTTACAGCAGATCTGAAGAAGCTTCTGACTGAAGACACTCTGTTGTTGTAGGACAGTTTCATGAAGAGGATGCTCAGGGTTCTCCATAATGTTCTTCATTTTATGAAGAATCCTTCTTTGCACAATGATCTCCAGAGGTTCCAGAAGAGTCCCCAGAACAGAGCCAATCTTCTTTATTAGCTTGTTGATGTTATTATGTTTGAAATTGCTCGGACCCACATACAGAGAACACTCAGGAGGAGGAAGTAAAATAAAGATTGTTTATTGAAGATATAGCCAGGAACGGAACGGACGAAATATCTCACTGTAAGGAGAGAAGTGAAGAGAATGGATGAGTACGGGTAACGGAGGGAAAAACTATGCTAAGAGCAAATAGTATTCTTGATACTGAGATTGGGTTACTGAGTTATGATGGTCAGGTCGCCAGGGGGAATGAGATTCAGGATCCAGGTCTTAAGCAGGTATATCCGTAGAGAATTCACTTGGTGCTGTACTGTGGAGCTCAGATTATAGTAAACAAGTTTGATGTGCGGTGGCTTACGTTGGAGGGTGGACAGGGTACGCTTGTGGCTTGGCTCAGGAGACAAAAAGGACAGGAAGCTGCCAGCTTGATGCGAATCCAAACGAAGGTAGATCACAGGATAGGAATCCTCAGAACGAAGACAGGCTTGATCATCCAGAGTAACTTTCAGAAACGTAGTCCAGAAAACTCACTGACATTGAACCAAAGCTTAGGCTTTCAAAATCTGCAGAGGAACAAAAAAACAAAGTTAAACGAGGTCGAAGTACGAAGCATAAGTTGGAGTGTGGCTAGAGTTCGTGCCACTGTGGCAAAACACTCTCACATTGAAGTGCTGGCAGCCTCCTGCTTAAGTACTCCTCCTGGCAATCAGTGGAATAAGTCGCATCTGTCACCCAGCACACCTGAGAACTCCAGCACCACCTGAGAATGAGCACATGTAGCAAGCACAAAAATACAAACACAAACCCAGATCCTGACAGTTGAGCTTTTTTAAGTCCCTGCCTCTGATGCTGCTACCCCAGCAGATGATGGCAGAAGAGATCACACTATCCACAACAGACTAATAGAAGATATGCAGCATCTTGCTGCAAACACCGAAGGCCCTAAGCTTCCTCAAGAAGTAGTCTGCTTTTTCCGTTATTGTAGACGGCTTTACTGTTGCATCTCCACTCCAGCCTGTTCTCTGGGTGAACACCGAGGTATATATACTCCTCCACCACCTCCACTTCTTCTCCCATGATGGAAATAGTGTCTGACCCATTCTTGTTTCTCTGTAAATCTACAATCATCTCCTTTATTTTATTCACATTCAAGATGAGATGATTGTTTCCACACTATGCCACAAACCGGGCCACCAACTCCCTGTCCTCAGCTTCTTGTCCATCTCTGATCCACCCCACGACTGCAGAATCATCCGAGTATTTCTGCAGATGACAGGAGTCTGTCTGTGAGAGCACAATCCCCTTTGGCGCTCCTGTGCTGCTACCTGGTTAAACACACAACCCTTCAGTCTCACAATCTGTGGTCTGTTTGTCAGGTAGTCTTTGATCCAGGACATTGTTGAGGCCTCCACCTGAATCTTCTGGAGTTTCTGACGAAGCAAATCCGGCTGAACTGTGTTAAATGCACTGGAGAAATCAAAGAACATAATCGTCACAGTGCTGCTGGCTTTGTCCAGATGACAGTGGGTTTGTTGAAGCAGGTGTATGATGGCATCTTCAACTCCAACTCCACAGCAATAACCAAACTGAAGGGGGTCCTGATAGTTTATTATTTGCTTCCTCAGGTGTGCCAACAAAAGTCTCTCTAGGTCCTTCATGATGTGGGATGTCAGGGCAACAGGTCTATATCATTGAGGACTGTTGGGTGAGTTTTCTTTGGTACCGCAACAAGACAAGAGGTCTTCCACAACACTGGAACCTTCCTCTGGGCCAGGCTAAGGTTGAAGAGGTGCAGCAGAATCCCACGGAGCTGCTCTGCACAGGCCTTCAGGACTGTAAAGCTGACAAAATCTGGACCTACCACCTTATTCCAGTCCAATCTCTCCATTTTTCTTCACACGGGTGGAAGGGGATGGCAAAGGGGAGCATCAGCATCTTCTGATTTGGTTGAATGCAAACATGAAGAAGCAGAAGGGTCCATGGCTGAGGTTGAAGATAAAACATTAGAGGTGCAACAGGAAAGCTGTGGGTTATAGAAGGGTGTTATGTCTGTTTGGCAGTGAGCAGAAGAGGAGGATGCTGAGTTTGTTTCTGAACTGAACCTATCGAAGAATGTGTGTAGTTCATTGGCTCTGTCCATACATCCATCAGTCTGATCGTCCTTCTGCTTTAAGAATGTGATCTTCTTCATCCCTGACCACACATCTCTGATACCATTTTGCTGGAGCATGCTCTCCAACTTCTTCTTGTACAACACCCTGCTTTAGAAAGTATCAGCCCTTTCTGCCTATTTTTTTTTTGAATAAATCGAGTTTTGTGACTTTGAACCTAAAAGATCTTTCTGCTACGGTGGATAAAACATAATGATTGCAAATTAAGTCATTTAAACCTCTCTAGAGTACAGTATGTGCTTCATTGTAGATTTTTCTGATTACTTAGTTAATGACCTATTGATTCTTAAAGCACAAATGTATCAGCTACAGTTTTGTGAAGGATTGATTTCCTTGAGGGGATCCAAAATGAAATTAGTCCCTGAAATGTTTACACCAGAATACTGTAAGGATCTTCTCTCACCAGGTTTTCCCTGACGCTTGGAAACACAAAGAACCTATGGGTCTTAAACTGGCTTTGAAGGAATAATTTTTGCAAACATCACTCAACATTTTTGGGGATTTTGTGATATTGGGAACTCCAAGCCCCTTGTTTAAAAGCCACTGTGAGTTTTAGTTATTTTTTTTCGTATTAATATAGAATTTGGTTTTTAGCTCATAAAGGCTGCATGTGGTGTTGAATATGAGCACTCTATGGTAATTATAACCTACGGAATCATGTGTATGAGCATATACAGTAATAAAGCTACACATGATTTGCATTTTCTAATTGTCAATTGAGTTCACATATTTATGCACGTGACTGATTTTATAGGTGTTAATGTTGTATTATCGTGTTAACAATAATTACACAAGGTGGCCATTATACTGAAAGTTTTCTAACTTTGAAGATCCTTTTGGCTTATATTACATAGAAAACGTTGGCTTAGTGGTCCTCTCTAAAACATTTTCAAAAGTGGCATGTGCTGCAAATCATGGGGTTCTGTGTGCAACCCTGCACACTACAGCAGCATTTTGCAGAGGAGAGTGCGAAAGAGGAGGAATTTTCAAAATTGTGAGCAGATAATGGCTATGTTTGAAAAAACCTACAGTGCTATCAGCTGTGAGGATGCGTCGTTCTTATCCTAAAAAAATTACCAAAAATCCAGCCCTGATCGTAAAGGAAAGATGGAGAAATGCTGAAAAACCTTTGATTAGACACTATTCACATTGACCTGTTTTGACTTGTTTAGCAGCCATCTGATGGATTTCTTAAGTATATTAGATGTGCAGCCATATGTCACTGATAACTGCGAGCTAATTTCAATCACAAAGGATTTGGAAATGACTGCAAAGTGGCCAAGCTTTTGCATCAAGCTGCTATTGAGCTTTGCGTGGCACCAAATTGCAGTGCATATAATACAACGGAATGGGCTTCGGAGCATGCTGCAGACTGCTTTTGTTTGGTCCATAGTCTTATTTGGCTCAGTGGCGCAAAAAGTGGGTATGCACTATATGGGGCGCTACACTAAAGGGGGTGCCAAAGCGATGGCGGGAAAATTATTTCTTGGTGGCATTATCTGTATTTAACAACTGTTTGTGCATGTGTACATATTACATAATTTTTTTGTTTTTGATTAAGCTGATCACCTGCTCTAATATGTAACATAAGTCTTTAATAATAGTCTTGTATTGTAATTGTCCGTTAAATTGTTTTGACCCACATGCAGAGAGACACTCAGGAGGCAGGAGAAAAGTTTAACAAGTTTATTTAAAAGGTGAATACTTGAACTGGGACTGGAAACTGCAGACTGTACGGGAGAAACACAACAGGTAAGTAATCTAAATTATGTCTAGGAAGTAGATGAAAACGCTCTTAAGTTTAGGCTTACTGTGGATGGAGGCGAGTTTGATGAGGAAGAAGGATGTAGAGTCAGGGAGAACTGTGAGACTGCTGCTGAGTCTGTGGTAGTCCAAAGTGGTGGTGAGTTTCTTAGGGGAAGAGTTCAGATGAGATCTTGGCAATTTGATTCTGTGAGTTTGGTTACATGACGAGATTCTCGGAAGCTGGTGGTGGATTGTTAGTTGGTGGAGGGTGAGCAGGGTGAGCGTGGAGGTGTCTGCTAGTACTTGATCCAAGTAGATTCCTTGGGAACCTGGAAACGTGACTTTGGCAGGATGCAAAGCAGGGACCTGGAGCCTGGTCTGAGAATTGCAGGAGCTTTGGAGCTTGGACTTGAAATAACCTGGAGCCAGGGCTAAGAAGTTGCAGGAGCTTTGAGGCTTGGACTTTAAGTCCCCTAGGAAGGAGCACAAGAAAAGGTAAGAACACTGCAAGCTTCAAGCAAGTCTATGGTCTTTAAGGCTTGGCCAGATGAAGTTACCACAAAGGCAAACACTCAGGCACTGGAGTGCTGACAGCTCCACCTTCTTATACTCCTCCAGATGACTGCAGATAGGAAACACCTGCTACCCTCCACACCTGGGGATCCTGGCGGCATCTAGTGGTGAGTAAGTGTAAGCAGCAGGCAAGAAACAACACAGAACTAAACTCCCAGACTCCTCCGACATGTATATTGTAAGTCGATGAATAAAAAAGATTTATTCACATAAACATAAAAAAAGGTAAGTCTGGCAGGGTGGGAGGTGATGGGCGCCTGTATTGTGTCTGCATACCCCTCAGAAAGTAAGTAGTTGTGCCCCTGATTTGGCTGTAACCACAATATCATCTTTTTTTTTAAGTATTTACTCTTCAATAAATGTTCAGCCCCAGTCCTAATGGCCGCTGTGATTCACCACTGCTCTTCTTTCTTACTGGTAAATAGTATTCTTGCACCTATCTTCACTTAGACAATTGCACTCCTTATTCAAGCTGCAGCCTAAACATTTTTATACATCGCCCAGCCACAATCACTGAGAACCTGGGTGCGATTGGCATGCCTACTTCCTTCTTCCCAGCTTCAAGCCCTACTCCTGCTACATATTATGTACAGGATCATGAAAAACATTTTTTTCAACTAAAAAATCCAATAAAACTAAATTTAAAAAAGAAACTTACTGTGCATCTGTTTTTACCATCACATTATTTGGATTGGGCTGCTGAGAGAAACTAAACAAGTAAGATCAAACAGATGTACTTCACTATTTAAAAACCACACAAATCCAATCTTAAACTGTGAAGGTTGATTTATTCCATTTTTTTCCAGTTGTAGAGAACACACATTCACATGGACACACAGCAGTAAGTGTGAATCAGAACTATGCATCTAGTTAATCTAAGCCGTGAAGGTGCACGCTCCCCAAACAATGAAAATTTCCAGTCACTTAATAAAGCTTTCTCTGTTTGTCCAGTCTTATTATAAATATTGTTTTCTAAATGGTCTGGTAAGCTTGTAGACACAATGTGCTCTCAACATGACACAGACATACTGTACACAAATTCTTTCATTTGACAAAGCCATTTGTGAAACCTAGACTAATATTTGTGCAGATTATTAGCCTTTGTGCTTATCAGCTGCACCATGTTGCCAGACTAAAACCTTATTACCAGTCTATTGAATGAGGGGAGAAATAAAGGTTTTCCACTTGCAAAACCAGTCACGCAACTGCAAGTCAGTCACTCTAAGGCACAGTGTGTCTTCATTGTACAGCAATATTACACATTTGAAGGTTGAAATATGCAAGACTATGGTAACTCAGAGACAGGTTTTAATATAAGAATCAGAATCAGAATATCCTTTATTGTCATTGTCACAATTACAGCAAAATTGAGAAAAAAGCCATCTGGTCTGTGCATGAGCATAAAATAAGTCATGTAAAATAAAAAAATGCAAGCAGTTGTTAAAAATATCAATTAAAAACACATGTAGTACACACATTCATACTGATTTCACATTCCCATTATTATCCCATTATAAGCCTTCCAATAAAATCTATCTATCTATCTATCTATCTATCTATCTATCTATCTATCTATCTATCTATCTATCTATCTATCTATCTATCTATCCTATCTTCTTTTTTCTAAACTATCTATTCCCCATCTATCTATCTATTTTTATCTAGACGCAGGACCAGTAACAGATTAGGTTTTTTTTAGTTGTTCTAAGATCTAGTGTTAATATTTTGGCATTTAGTTTAACTTCTAGAGTATCTAAAGACACCACACATATATTTGTGACCCACACTCCCTGGTCTCAGAACAGTGAAAGGAAAACGCTCTTCTGTGAGTTTGTGTGGCTCTTAAAAGAGCCTTTGTGGTTTGAGGCCTGCTGTGGACAGTGTTTTAGGCTCTCTCACCGCGGATGCGGTGGGCCAGCTGGATGTCTTTGGGCATGATGGTGACCCTCTTGGCATGGATGGTGCACAGGTTGGTGTCCTCTAACGGGGGCACCAGGTAGGGCTCGCTGGCCTCCTGCAGAGCCATGGTGGAGCTCTGGAAGGTGGTGGGTCTTGAAGTCCTGAGCGATTTATCGGACCAGCTGCTGGAAGGACAGCTGCGGACCAGCAGCTCCATGGACTTCTGGTAGTGGCGGATCTCTCTCAGAGCCATATTTACACCCTATTTTGTGACCATTTACATTTTAACCATGATGTCATTGGTCAGATTTTATTTTTTAGACTTCAGAGTCAGTAAAGAGTCACCAGAAACAGTTTGGTTCAAGTATTTAGTCTTTCACTACAGGTTAGAGATACGGTCACAATAACTGATAACAGCCGTCGTATTCTGTGAACGCATTTATTTTAAATGACCTAAATATGTCAGTGTAAAAAAGCACAGATAAAAAACTATGTTCAAATATCTTTTAATAATAATGATGTGCATGGGCACTGTTACTGTTGTTCTCTCATCAGGTTAGAGTTGATTTTAGGTAGAATCATTTTTTATTTAAGTGACATTTTTAACAGACGATCCACTTTTCCTTTTGTTTCTTTTTTTGCGCCTGTTAATCACAGAATATTTAGGTTATGGTCCTCTGTTCCTCTGAACAAGCAGCAACTATTTAACAGCTTAATACTTCTCCATTCATCTGCGATTTATGAGCAAAATAAAAACTCGTATTTTCATTTTCTCCTCATTTCAGAATGAACTGAGTTTTCAATAAAAGATTGCAGCTGTTTAATCTCTTTCTCCTGCTTTAACATGAGAACAATAGAGGCACTGAGTGACTGAAGGGGGTCCTTCTCACTCTCAACAGTCACATCTGCCACTAAAACATGGACCCTTTTTCTTTTTCTTTTTTCCTCCTTTAAATTAGACAATATTTCTCTGAGCTGCACACATTTCTCCTGACTGCAGAGGATCCAGTGAAACTCTTGTGACCAAGTTAAGAAATATTCTTAGTCCTTTTCCTTTTTCACTGTAAAACCTGATAAGTTACCTGAAATCAAACGACTACCTTAAACCATTTTAGTCTAGTAACTTAAACAAGTCAGTTTAAAAAATGCTCCACCCACGCACATTCCTGGGTGGAGAGGAGATTATGACATCACAGTGGTTCTTTGCCTTTATGACCCTGTAACGGAATAATTCTTTCCTTCTGGCACTTTCCTTGTGAGAGACAGACGTACTTTGGTGAGAGAAAACAAGATAGTTTGTGAGAATAACGATATAGTTTGCGAGAAAATCAATATAGTTTGCGATTAGTCGATCATCCTAGAGTTTGCTTTATCAACCAGTGCAAACTAAAGAAGCCATGAACGCCTCCATCAGTTCAAAAGCTCGAGCAGTCCCAGTTATTTCTGTGGACAAGATCATACCGATGATCGCAAACTTTATTTGCTCCATCTCATTGGATCAGAGCTTGGATTTGGCCTTAGGACAACCCGATGATGACACCAAATCCAAGTTAAAGGAGCTGCTATTGAACCTCCTGGAGGAATATAGCACCTCTGTTCTTAACAAAATCCGCAAGAGACGCATGAGATCTGGAGATGTGGCGGCCGTTGTGGGCGATTCGCTGCTAAAAGCATTTGCAGACGTCCTTAAGTTCAACGGAAAGACTCCCCCCAAGAGCTTTGACAGTTTCAACGACTTATTCGTAAAACAGGTTAAAGAAAAAGTGAGATCTTCCATCTGCTGCATGCATGATCAAGCAGCTTCTTTTGTGCTTCAAATGGTTGAGGCGAACAAAGTGGATTCAATGCTTCCACTTGCAACCACAATGATAAAGGACTTGTTAGTCTGGAAGTATAAAGAAGATCGCCAGACTGTGGCGCAAAAAACCATCAAAAATCCACAGGAGGAAGGAAGGAAACGTAGATTTAGGAAGTCCTATCATAGCTACCACCACGGACGATACAGGCTGTTACCGGTCATCCCAGAGGAACCAGAACTTGAGGAGGCCACAGCAGAGGGCAAAGATGAGGACAAATTTGTCTCTCAGGAGCTTTCAAAGAAAATCAAGGTAAATTATTTTTAATCTAAACACAAAGGATTAGATCTTAAGATAACCACTTATAATACCTTTATGTGGATGGCTTTTTACCTTTTACTTTTCAACCACAATTTCACTTTATTTAGACGAAAAGAAATGTCTTTTTTGCGATAACCTGTTATCCTCCCGGGTTATCCTCCGTGTGTCGATGTTAAGTCAGCAGTCTGCCAAGTCAGCAGTCTATGTAGGGTATAATATGATCATAACAAAGCCTTTCTGTATTAAAAATCCGTTTTTTTAGTTTCTCTTCAGTATAAATAATAAATTAATAAATAATGATAATAAATTATAAAAAATTAACTTTTCAATGATATTCTTATTTTCTGAGATCCCCCTTTATCTCCTGCAAATAGACTGTATGTAATAGAATTGCAGAATTAGTGTTTCAGTGTCAACATAAAGTGACAGATATGTGTTTTGGTGTGACTGACTCGGTGTCAGGATAAGCTATAAGTGGTTGAGTATCGACATCATACCTGGTGACAAGTCTGTCTGTGTGTGCTCATTCCTCTTCCTTGCAGCTAATGAAAAACCAGTTTTTGATATGTCACTTTTGCTCTTTCTTGGTACATGTATCGGAAGGATTATATAGGGACGTGACTGACAAGCATGCTTATACGTGGGTCTGTGCGTCTACATGTGTTTGAGAGAGACAAGGGCATTGACAAGTGGGTTAGACGCCGAGGAAAGAGTCGACAGGAAGACTAGAGGGAGCAGGAGAAGAAGGAGATGAGCATAGAAATTGGCAGCATGTGTTTAAGCATCAGGCACATCTAGCAAAAAAAGAAAACAGAGACATTCAATGGTACTCCATGTTCAAATGTCAGGCCCTAGGTTATTTATAGCCACTCTAATTAAACCATGCAACATGCCTCTCATGCTGTCTCCCTTTCTGTTGCCTTCTTTTAGAATTCTCCCATGACCGTCTTTTTTACCCTTGGTTCAGCCCATTTCTCTCCTGTAACACGTTCTCCTACTCTCGCCCTTTTTATCCCCTCATCTTGACTTTCTATCACGCTATCCTCCACTGGCCAAACATTTGTGTGTTTGGAGGTAAAAAAAGAAATCCCTTAAAATCCTGTTTCATTTTGATCCTCTGCTGTCTTTTAGAGCAGTCTCACGATAAACACAGACACTCTTAATCTGCTGAGATTAAACTGTGTCTCGCCTTGTCAGTCTGGTGACAGAAAACACGCACAAATACAAACTCTCACTCACATCATTTGCAACTTGATTGTCAGCTGGCCTACTCCCAGGAAGCGGTTGCCGTGACAACCCCAGATGTAGCATCTGAGGGTTTCATTGAAAGGCATTTCTAGCTCCGTGCCACCTTCCCTGGTGGATATCAACCCCCTTCATCAGTCAGAGCACAGTTTTACAGGGGGGCCTCAACCCAGGTTATACTTACATGCTCAATTGTGAATCGATTATGCGAGAGCTTTAGTGGTTGACTGTGTTTTTATAAGTGATGCTGAGCTTTCTAAGGCCTGTTTTCTAAAGTGAATGAAGGGAATGGCCCCATTCACACTCAGCCTTTTTCTTCATTGTTCACTTGATTAAAAAAGTGACCACTAGGATTCAAAGTATGAGCTGGCCAATAAAAACAGGGATATGAGGAGGTTCTTGTTCCTAACAGTGGGTCAATTTTAAACTCAGGTACCACAATGGCTAAAAATACATTATAAATCCAGTAACAGTTGAAGACATTTTTATTTTGATTAAGCTGTTTACAAAGTAGATTAGAGTCACGTATTAGGTTGGAGAGAACATCCATGAGTGGGGTGCTGTGGTACATGTGACTTGAATAAAATATTACTAATACCACGCAAACATGGAGAAGCATGTTGAGGCCACCACAGATTTTTTTTGTATGTGCTTTTGCATGTCATGTGGTCTAATATTTTCCATTTTACGTCATGTTTAAAATTTATATTTTTTTCTCCACCCACACACAGCTCTACACACAGTTATTTTCTTCAACTTTATTCTGAAGTAAAATGGGAAACATCTGTGCCAAGTTTTTAAAAATTAACATGTAAATTGTACCTAAAGCTCACAAAAAAATTACTGCATCATTTATTGCCACGCTAACCAAATAAACTGAGGAAAATATCATCTAGCCTCTTGTCTTGCTTTTTAACAGTGAAGAATTATTCAATTTTGTATGCGTGTCACAGAGGAAACTGGATTAAAGCCATATTCTGTCACAGAGCCTCCGAAAGAATTGATTGGGTTAGCTAGATCTCCTTCGGGTTCCAGGTATATTATTCTTGCTGCTACACCTTTTAATTCTTTTTGGCAGGCTGCAATCTGAGTACATTCAGAGTAATGCAGCAAAACTGGTATTTACCAAGGAATAGATCAGTAATTTTACTTCCCTCAACCACCAGTTAATATTTTTCCCTGCATTTTCTTTACCATAAGAACAATATTGAAACTATTTACTAATGCAGCATATTAGCATCATGACACATTTTGTGATGCAGAAAATTTGGCTGTGATGTGAAAATTATAACTACAGCTAAACAAATGACCCAATTTGAGACAGCTTTAAAATGTGACAAATGTTGGCTGATTAATGAAAAGCTGCGTTTTTGCCATAATTTTCACCTTATTGGCCATTAATGATTTTTCTTTTCATTTGCATGTACTTTTGACATTTCCGTCATTGATTAGAATTGACAAGCAGTTTTTTACAATGGCAGCAACCTCCTTAGTTACATCCATCCTTGTTAAAGATGTTTAAAAAGCCATAAATCATTTTTAATGCATTAGCAAAATGTAAACCTAAAACTACAATAGTCTGACAATAGTCATGGTATATTCAGTGAAGATTTTTTTACTTCTTGATCTTAAGTTTATATTTTAATATTAATTAACTTAAAAAAACATAAATTTGTTATTGTAAAATAATGTTGTTTACATATATTGGCAGTCCTTTTGCCAACAGGACAGTGGCTCGTATAAAATGACACAAAGCTAGAGCATACAGAGAAACAAATCTTTGACTATTGCCAGTGTCCTGCAAATTTTTCTGCTCCAAAACACATGAATCAGATAATTACGTCATCAACAAGATGCTATAGACTTTGATTGCATGGCCCACAGCATCACAAATCCTCCAACATGCATGTCTACTTATTCATTCTTTGTTTTATGCCAAGCATATCAAGTCTTTTATCTCATCTCACATATTTTCAATTAACCTACATTTTTACTAACTTTTAACATCAACATGTTGATGGCAGGTCAGGTTCTCAGTACTTTAACAGTGAGCTGTGGATATTTTTTTACCTCCCTCACCATCCTACTCTCTGTGCATGGTAACAAGATAAACCTGGATCATTATCCAATTATCTGGTTCCAGTTGCCTTCAAGGGGACATATCATGCTTTTAAAGCCTATCTTTTCACCCTTAAATCATTCAGTTGTGGTCTCTATGTAAAGTGGAACTGCAATGCTTTGGTCTGAATTCCTTGTTATTGTAGCTTCTACTCATGTTCTGAGGTGTGTCTGAGAGCAACTCGTTTTGGTGCCTTATGGTCTCTAAATGCTGTTGAGGCTCTTCACACCCTGCCCTCTACAGGTCAAGGTGTGATCCACCTTAACCCGTTCGCCCGTTTTGTATTTTGATAACAATTATATAGAGGTGCAGAAACAAGACAAAAACTGCAAAAACAATGCAAAGCTGTAATAATTTTAATGTAATAATACTATTTAAAACATGCAGTACGGTTATGTCCTCAAGGAGCTAAAAGCAGCACACAGTAGCACACATAAGCAGAAGGCACAATGCTACTGCTATCAAAACAATGGCCAGGACGACATATCAGCACACAATAAATTAATGTCTAAAATAAAGTTTGTTGTCGGAACTGACCCATTAATCAGATGAAGTCTTACAGCAAATCCTTCTTGATACTGGTGGAGGTTGCTGAAGGCACTCGTCCTTGAAGTTGGGGAAATAGGAATTTGATGTGGGTAGATTTCCATTAAAAATAGAATTTAACCACTCTGAAGAGGTTCTGATGCTGGGGACTGTGTAATATATTGTGGGGGTTAATACACCCAACAACTGAACCGAACTTATTCTCTTTCAGCGTAGGCATACTCGAGCATGGGGTACAAAATCACAGCACAAAATAAATATGGCGGATACGCGATATTAATCAGCCGGAAGTCCGTGTTACGATGCGGCAGACCTGCAGCAGAAAAATTTTCCTGAATAAACAGGAGAAATGATGAGACGTGAAGCGGTGTGTTCTGGTTTGATGCAGCCTCGCTTCATAGTATGTTTAATCTCAAAGTTGTATGCAAGTAACGGTGGAGCGCCACCATTACACAGCCTGCCCCATAACTAGCACACGATCTGCTTACATGGTTTACTTTTTATAAAACCACTGAAAATTTGGCTATAAAGCACCGAAATAATATACAACATAACATGTTGTATAATATGTAACAATCCTGTTTCATGTAATTTTGTATGTGTTTTACAATACTACCTGAATAAACAGGATCATTAGGATCAACCAAACATCAACAATAAATAACCGCCACTACAATCGTTTTCTTCCAACTGAACTGCCAAAAGTGAAAATAAACCATCCTCAATATGAAATAATAAACAAATGTGACTGCACATTTTGTGTGCGTCACATCCGGATAGAGAAAACTGAACGGACTGAAAAATATGACCCAAACATATCTATGAAGCACCTGGAGTGACTAAATTCAACTTTTCTGCACTCCTACTGACTCCCTAATGCACAACAAAATGCATGTAAAGGCTAAAAAAGTGGATTTTGCGTGATATGTCCCCTTTAAATATTTAAATAATTACTCTGGTTGTAGTTATGACCAAGTTTAAGGAAGTACATGTTTTTTCAAGCTATTTTCCTACTTTTAATAATTGACTCACTCCTGCCTTGCTTGAATGACATGCATACTAGTCTTTCCCATTTTAAGAGAAATAGGCCTCAGTGACATATCACATTTATACCTCAGAAAAGCAGGAGGTCATTTATACCTCACACACTCTGATCAACTTAAAAAAAAATAAAGCAAGAATTGCAAAATCGCTTTATTTAGATTCATTTTATATCACTTGCGTGACAATAAGTGTGGCACATGGAATTTTACCAAACTGGTTATTTCTTAAAATTCACTGCATGGTGGCGCAGTTGGTAGCACTGTTGCCTTGCAGCAAGAAGGTCCTGGGTTCGACTCCTGGCCGGGGGTCCCTCTGCATGGAGTTTGCATGTTCTCCCCGTGCATGCGTGGGTTCTCACCGGGTACTCTGGCTTCCTCCCACAGTTCAAAGACATGCCTGTTACATTAATTGGTCTCTCTAAATTGGCCTTAGGTGTGAATGATTGTGTGCATGGTTGTTTGTCCTGTATGTTTTTGTGTTGCACTGCAATGGATTGGCGGCCTGTCCAGGGTGTACCCTGCCTCTCGCCCGTAGACTGCTGGAGATAGGCACCAGCTCCCCTGTGACCCACTATGGAATAAGCGGTATTGGAGATGAATTAATTAATTTTTATTTCTTAAAATTATTATTTTTTCCTGATTAAAAATTGCTGAATTCAAATTAAACATTTCCATCTTAATATAATGCTCCAATAAAATATAAATTCATGCAAACTGTTATTTTGGATGCCTTTTATGTAGGTTGCTGTTGTTGTTTTTATACTTCCTCAACTATATATGATTCATCTTCTCCACATGGATGGACATAAAAAGCTGTTATTTTGAAGCAGGATGTAAAAATAGGGCATCCAAGCATGATGTCTCTTCTAGTTTGAATAGAAGCAATTGTTCGTTGTGTTTGCCTGTGTCTGAGCATCCATATTTCACTTTATGTATTTCCTGTGTCCAGCATGACAGATCTTGCCTCCTCAGACCAATTAAGACTTGCTTTAATGACACTTGCATCCACAGCAGGGGAACTCTAAATCAAAAGCTTGTGTTCCTCTTATCGTCTCATCCTTGAGTAGCTCAGCTGTTATGTTTATATTAAAATCTCTAATAGCTTTCCATTTATGTTCGTACTAAAGTTAAATTATTTGTTTAAAACATTTTCTTTCATCTAAAAGTACTGACAAATACAACAATTAGCCCTGTTTGGAGAGAGTAGTAGCTCTCTAGGCATCCACAATAACATGCGTCTTGAGGCAGGAAATACCTTGACTATATGTCTTTTGGTCGTTTTGCTTTGTACACAAACACACTTTGTTAATGCTTTCTGAAATCCGCTATGTGTTTCATTGTACAGAGGCCTCATTACTGGGTTTCAGAGGCACTTATAGTTGTACTCTGTCACAGAGAAATGCCATCACAGTCATTAGTGCAGTCATCTAGGGCTCTGTTCATAGTTACTTGGGCAGGAGGCAATATGCAATATGCAGAGTCAGAGTCAATCAAAGGATCAATATGTTAGTGGCAATAAATGAGTCTGGAAGTTCTGAAACCCACTTGCTGGTGTTTGCTATCAGTAACAAGAGCATGCCCGCTACAGTAACGGGACATTATGTGGCGATGCCAGGCTTTGGGTGACAAGGGATTACTTTTTTGCCAAAAGGCCAAATGCTTTGAAGTAATCCTAAACGTTCTTCTTTTGGGATGTGGGATTATGTTTATATGGTGTTAGTGCATAGCCTCTTTTTCACTCCTTTATTTTTTTAACCCCCTGACCTACTGGTATACCCCGCAAGAAAAACTACAAGTAAGCACCCTAGTAGATGTTTTTTAACATTTAGTGTTCCACTTTAGTCTTTCATACTGCCAATTCTACGTACAACCTCTGATGTGCATCAAAATAACCCATTAAACCCATTACAATTTTTGCATCCTTTATTCCTGCTGGCTTGTGCTTTATCTTTTCTTTTCACTCACTGCTGTGGAAAATTTAAAGTTGCCACAATGTTTACTGGCATTTCAGTCTACAATTTGAATTAAGAGAAATCTAAAGCCAATACAAATATGTGCAAAATGACTACTTGCCTTTCTTAACATTTCACATTAGGTACAGTATGGTATGGCAGAAGATGACACATCAATGACAGGTACATCATCTCCATGGAGCTGCATAGCTACTCTACCTTTTAAAGATGTCATACACTTTAAATGTAGTATAAAACAACCTTATTGAAATGCCAGACATGGGATATTATGATGTAAATTTAAAGGAAGCAGCTGAGGACTTTCTGTAAGCTTTTTTTTTATTATTTTTATCTGGATGTCTTGTGAGTAATAACTGTCTAACCTCAGCTTCAAAGGGACAGTTATTCTTTACCTTTCACCACTTTTCTGGAGCGTGATGAAGCCATTTATTGCTTCTATGATTTATTTCTATGCTGTAAATCATCATCAGTCTTCTTGCCAACTGCCCAGGGCACTGACCATAGATTTTACACTGATCCCTAAAGTGACAAAGAACAGATGTCAGTGTTTTTTGTTTTTTTTCTTTTTGGGGGGGAGAGTTTGGATAATTACAACAGAGGATACCCAAAAAAGTACAAATTGAGCAATATCACTCTTGTGCAATATGGAGTATAGTTCTTGTGTGTTAGGCAACAGTACATTAAATGTCTCCTGTGGCCCTGCTATCTTTTTATGTGTCTGTTTGTGTTTCATGTTTATACGTTTTCTGGGGATGGGGATTTATTTTTTTCCACCATATGTAATGAACTGCATTTCATATTTGTAAACCTCTGGGAGATTCTTCCTGCTTTAATAGCCCTAAATAACATTATTGAGTAATGGTAATAATTACTTTCCAAGAACCCTTAATAGTTATTTGCTGTTTAATTTGCTTGCTTTCTGTTAAGTTTTATTTTTATATTCCCTAACCCTCATTAAGCTTATTAAGCTAAACATGCAAAACAGTTCTTGTACCAAGAGATGGGCTGACAAACCCAGTTAAAGATGGAATTATTGGGTGAAAGAGAAGTAATGAAAACGTTTAGAGTATGTATAGTATTCACATCATGCTAAATGAAGTACTCTACAGAGTAGTGTTTTATTTGTTTATTTTGCATGTATGCAGGGCTGTTGATCACAAAGACACAGAACTTAATTGAGTAAGAAAAAAATGTATTTGTTTTTTTGACCAAACATGCAAACATATGACGCAGTGCATTACTGAAATTGTAAACTAAATAGAAATATCTAGGTTATTTCTTAATCACGTTCTGCCACACACAGAATTTTACAATTTGGTTGTTACATAGTTTATTGCACAATTTCACATTGTACAAAACAGGTCTGATATTACAGCACTGTTTCATAGTGTTGAACATGCAGTCCATCAAATGGGGTCGGATCTTATTTATGAGGTTTAGGTGCTGTTTTGTTTTTGTCTTAGACCAGGCTTTTAGCACATTTATAAAACCTTCTTCATCCTACCATCATTTTATTGTAAGATGGTGGGACTGGGGCCTTGCTGGTTGTAAGATAGACGTTGCTCAGGCCTATCATGATGTAGAAAGAGCTAATCCCAAAATACTGAGCCTCACAATTTACGCACTCACCTGAGGTGCACAGCTTTCATAATTTATTTTTGCGCTTACATTTTTACATCTGTTAAGTTTGAAATCAATTCAAATGTGAACGTATTAATCCTTGTAACATAGACAGGCAGACAGCTTTGAGTTTTTTCAAAAAAACTCAAAGTTCTGCCTGTCTTAAGGTGAATAGTATTATCATGCAACATCCTGACCTACTGCAAAAAGAGCATTATTACTTTGCAACACTTGATCCGGTCACCGACAGTGCAGTTATAGATATAATGATCTGACGGCTGCTGGTAATATGTTTTTAAAGGATAAGAATATTCACACTTGAAATTGTTCGTACTCGACAATTCAGTGTAAACACTAGGCCTCAATTTTAAGCCCCTGAGTCAAAATTGTTTGTCTTATCTTTTTTTCTTCTTTTTCAGACATCAACCTGCAATCATTAAGTTAATGTTTGGGAAATATCCCCAAGAAATGTTCCTAAACATTTCAGATAACGTCAGATTGCATGATGGCTTAGTGCCATGGTCATCAAATTGCGGTACAAATACAGCTGGTGGTTGTTGAACTGCCATGTTGTTGGTGGTGCTGCAGGTGTTGCACAGAATAAGACATTTTGGAACTGTTTGTTATTTGTAGGATAAATAAGGAAAACAATTAACAGTAAAAGCTTATGAATATAGCTGAATATATGTGAATTATTTAAGCATAGCCATCTTTGGGTTAGGCTTAGGCAAATGCTTTTTCACAGCACTGTACATATGAAATATAATAATTATGTATACAACCTGCTCTGCTTTGAAAATTAAAGCATTTTTGGGGACCTCATGCAAAATTCATATTTGAATTGCACCTAGCAACTTTACAGTGTTTTTAAACAAGTGTTGAAACTTTTCTCCTTATAACACATCATTAGGAAAGGAGGTGTCTTGGGAGGAAAAATATAGATATGATTGCATATACACATTTTCAAAAGAAGTGCAGTACGTACACACATGGCTTCATTTACCCCTCACAGTAACAGCACTGGACTCTCTTCACATTATGCTGCTTGTACACATATACAGAGAATGATGCAAGATGAGAGAGAAAAACTGTCTATGGGTCTCACACACAAACATACACACACACATACACACACATACACACACAAAGAGAGAGAGAAAGAGCTGGGCAGCATTGCGGGATGTTGAACAGAGAAACCAGTGTGGCCCCAGGCTTTTGCCCTGCACAGAGCAGGATGAGTGGAGGATAAAAGAATGGCTGCAGTGGTCTCAGGGGGAGTGATGAATGCATTACTTAACAAAACATAGACAGCAATGCTGGCTCTGACGACAAAGGAAGATAACGAACAGCACAGAATATCTCTCAGTCAATGCATTTTACATGTTTTTTAAGCAAATCTAAACTGTTAACATTGAGATACTGTATATAGTTAAATCAAGTGACATGTTTTAGGCCTAAACTTCAACCGTGACCATATGTGGTGCAGACCAAAAAGTATGGGCTGTATTTTCATAGGTACTGATATAGTAGCAAATATTAGCCTGTTTTTTTGTTTTTGTTTGTTTGTTTGTTTTAGAACATGTTTTAAAACAAGTCATCTATGGACCTGAGCATCTCTAAAATCCAGTATTGTCTCCACTGTGCCAAAAAAATCAGTTAAATCAAAGTTACTTGAACAGATAATAATGATAATTGTCAGCATCATTTCCCTGTATTTGCAAAGTACACAAACTTCTCCACCTATTCTGGGCTCTTACAGTAAGCATTGCACATGCTTATTTGTGACTGTGTTTGTGTTGCCTTGGATAAATGCTGTCATGTATTACAGAGTAGATATCCCACCGGGGGGTGGGTGTGTCTGCTTTGTGAGATGTTAGGGTGCTGTGGGTTAACTGTCTGAGGCCTTAAGTGGCTAAAAATAGCTCAGAGCACAGAGGTGCGACTCCTCAGACCTGTAAAGAGATTGGCCGTGTCTGCGCCTCTCCTGTTGTGAACATCAAGCACCTGGATCTATAACTGTGCCTGTTCAGCATTCTGCCATGTGTGTTTTTTAGGTTTAAGTCTGTACAATCCAATTTGTAATACGGACAGACTGTTTGACCTTGCCATCTACATGAATCATCTCTCCTTCCTGGCCTTTCTAATGACACGGTTGGAGAAAGAACAAGACACCCTAAAGTAGATGGATGGTTAAACAGTTTTTAACCCTCCCAACCCAAGAAGGAGGCATGAATCACCATCATCAGAGCTTTTTTACTGAGGTGAGTTAAAAAGGAATAGGTGATTATAGGTGTGCTATTTAGGGACATTAAAAAGGGACTGAGGAAAGAAAAGAGTGGGAGAGAAAGAAAGGGCTGTATCATGGGACGAGCAGGAATTCTCTTTGTTCCAACTTCAAAGCCCACTGCAGTCACCCAAAGCCTTTCAGTCATACTTCATTTGAGATATCATGCATGAACATAAAAGCACAACTTTACTTTGTAAACAGTTGCTGTGCACAAGTTGAGCTGTGACAGAGGATGCAACGGGAAATAACACGTTCAGGTGCTAATGAATTATAAACAAGTGAGAACCGCAGATGTGGCTGATGATAGCACAACAGTGGTGTTGCACTTGCACACGTTCAGTTTTAAGCTGTTTGTGCGTTCTGTCACAGGTAGTCAGGAAACACGTCATAGTTCCAAGCAGTAGACCTCCTGGGAACAGAGCCATCTCCACGGAGGCTTCAACGTTGCCATTCCCAACACAAGAAAGGGTCCCCACTGGTGGAATCCCTGATGTGCAGTTGTTATCTTACTCCCTGCAGGACCCGAGAGTTTTCTATTGACTTCTTCAGGCACTGTATCTGTCAAGGCTTTTCTCTGCACTTCAGTACAGCAGCAGGATTTGGAGGATCGATTCATTTGCAGGATTACATAAAACGTTTTACATTTCACAAAATATACCATCATGGCTGTTAAGCTCTAACTTGTTTACTGAAAGAACGCTTCAAGAAAACTGACACATTCTTCTCTCATGATTGGTGAAGAAAAATGTCTAATTACAATAATATTCCTCAAAATTAACCCAAGCATTGTTGCCTTTGCAGATTTGTATTGGTGTTGTGCTTGTTTTTTTAAACAGGGAATGTTATGGTTCTGATCATTCCCTTGAAAAGTAAGAAAACCACTTCCACAGTTCCCATTGCATTTAAATGCATTTAAAAACATCTGGTAATAGATTTTTTACTGGAGATATACAGTGCCTGCTATTCAGGGCAACTGTTAAAGTTCAAGGTCTTTGGGAGCTGGAGGATTTCACTGCTCCATGGAGGTAAGCTATATTTAGCCCTTATTCTGAATGGCTTGACTTGAATTTCAGAATTTTTACTAAAGTTTATTATTTACTCTTATTATTTTAGTCTCGCCCTTTTGGGTTAGCAAATGTTATTCTTTGTTTTGATATAGATATGTTGTGCCTTGCAAAAGTATTCATACCACTTGAAACTTTCCAAATTATGTCATGTTACAACCAAAAGATGAAATGTATAAAGTGTTTATTGGTATTTTTGTAATGGATGAGCATAAAGTAGAGTATAATTGCTAAGTACAATGAAACTGACACATTGTTTTAAAAATGTTTTACATATTTACACCTGAAAGTGTGGCATAAATATGTATTCGGCCCCCCTGAGTCAATAGTGACTTATTTAGTAAATTATTTAGTTGGCACCATCCATCTTCCTATCAACTCTGACCAACTTTGCTGTTCCTGCTGAAAAAAAAATCCCCACAGCATGATGCCACCGGCATGGTTCACAGTTAGTTATTAGTACCCCTGCAAAATTTAGGCGTAACTGAATCTTTTAATGTGGCCAGAATGTTTCTTTAGATTGTATGTAATATTGACATTCTAGAGTGGCCCAGTTAAAGTCCTGACATGAACCTGATAGAGTATCTGTGGAGGGAGCTGAAGATTAGGGTGTAAATCAAAATATGAGTGGGATCATGCAAAAAGCTGGTCAGCAGTTAAAGGAAGGGTCTGATTGTTGTAATGCAAATAAAGAGTTTTCCATTCATTATTGAGATGGGTATTAATCATTTTAGCATCCGTTTTTTATGGCTTTGTGGCACTGCTGGCCTTTGCTCGTGCGTTAGAAAGAGAAGGAGAAAGCATGCAGTACATGGCTAGGGGCTGGGAATTAAACCTGGGATGGGTGCGATGAGCTCTGTAGCCACATATGATGTGTCTGGTCTACCACTGAGCCACTTGGTGCTTCGACGTGCCTTTTTTTATTTAGAAGTAAATAACAAACTGCAAACTTATTTTTTGTTTTGAAAAATGTATACTCCTTTTACATTATATACTATATTTTCCTGTCAACAACAAACATCTTGTTTGTACAAAAATAGTTTTGTCTAAATCTGTGAAGACTGAATAGTTTTGCGCTTAACTATAGCTTTGAGCAATACAAAGAAAAGGAGGCTCCGGGCCAAAATGTGAAGCAACAGTAGTCTCTCACCCAGGGAAAGGAAAAGCTACAGTGAATTAATTCCCCCCGGGTTTTTATTTTTCCGGGGAAAATTCAGGTGCTAACAAATTTTTGCTGTAAATTTTTAAACCCCAGACAAATCTACTTTGTCCCAATACAGGGGGTTTTTAAATTAATTAAAAAAATGGAGTTTTAGGAAGATTTGGGAAAAGAAAGCTGTTATATTTTTTTTATTAAAAATTCCCAACTTTTAGGGTTTGCTGCCAATCTGCAGCATAAGTTCCCCTTTCCCAACACTACAAACCCCAAAACCCCTTTTTAAATCATTTGCATTTTTTATACATTTTGGGAAAAGACGTCTCTTTTTTTGTTCTTCAGCATTTGGGGGGGGATGTTATTTTCCCATTTCTTCTTCTTTTTTTTGGTCATCACTCACATGTCATGAATTAAATAAAAAGAAATAAAGAAAATATTTTCCCACAGAAAAAACAGAAATGAAGAAATTTTGGGGGCTGGAAGATATCTAAAGAAATTTTTGGGGATTATGTTTATGAAATATTATTTAATTTTTTTAATATAATATTTTAATATTTTTATTAAAAAAATTTGGGGGTTTCTTTTGGGAGGGTTTTTCCTGTAAATTTCCCAAAGCCCAAAAAGGTGGGGGTTTTGGGGAAAAAATTTTAAAAGGGGATGAAAAAGCTTGGCATTATTAAAACAGCAAAACTCTGTACACACACAGAATGAATTCACAAAAATTTTCTTAAAATCCCAATAATTTTTTAAAAAAAATAAAAACCAACTCAAAGTCAAACATTTTTAAATAAACAAACTCTTTCTATGCTAAAAAAACCCAACTAAATAAAAATCAGTTTAAAGAATAAGGAAGACTAATGGGGTATGTACAATATTTAAAAAAGGGTTTTCAAAAATGGTTTAAAAACCCTGAAACCCAAAGAGTGAGCAAAAAAACTTTTCCATGCAATGTTTTTATGTTTGAGAACCCAAAGGTTATCTTGAAAAATCTGGAAATGAAAGGGTTTAAATTTTGTCTTGGAAAATAATTAAGCAAAAATTTTTATACCTTTAGACAACCCCTTCACCCAAAGCCCTGATCAGATAAAAAAATATTTTAAAAAAAAATATTTTTTAAAAGGAAAAGATTGCTGAATAAAAAACCCAAACCCTTCCCGGATAACCAATTTTTATAGGTTTTATTAGCTGGGCCCTTTTTTATTAAAAAACATATTTAAAGAAATATTTTTAAGTAATGGGAAAATAATATTTAAGGAAAAATTTTTTTTTGAAAAAAGAAATAAATCTTTCCCGGGTAAATGGGTCTTTAAAGGTGTTTACCCTTTGTTATCAAGTTTATAAAAAAAATAAATTTTGGGAAATATTATTTTTCCCAAAATTCCCCCTCAATTCAGATTTTTTTTATATAGCGTCAATTCACAAAACATGTTTTCTCAAACACTTCACAAAAAGGGCAGGTACATAAAATTCCAATTAAGGGCCTAACCTTGAACAGTGCATTTAAAAGTTTTTATTTATTCAAATTGGGTAAAAAATTTTTTTGTCTAAAAACAAACCCTGGGATATTGCCCTCCAGGGCAGTGAATTTTCCCGCATTTCCCCCCTTCCCGGGTGAGAAAGTAAGACAGTGGACAGTTTACTGGGGGTTTACTTTGCAGCCCAAACCCTCATACTGAGATGATGTAAACGACAGTGGAAGGGAAAAACCCCCCCTTTTATAAGGAAAACAACCTCCCGAAGGAAACCCGGCTCACGTGAAACGGCCATCCCGCCATGACTGGGCTGGGGGGTTTGAGAGAACAGAGGGAGAAAACCCAAAAGAAACAAAGAAGCATGATCCCGGAGTACTTCTATGGGAAAGGAAAAAGGGAAATGTTAATGGATGTAGCTTTCCCTTTTGTCCCTTTTACCCAGAAAAAAAGAAAAATAAAAACCCGAGCCATTTCAATTTTGGAGTCTGAAGGAGAGCACATATAATTAGTTACAGTAAAAGCTCCGTCAATCGCCATGTCTAGGAGAGAGAAAGGGTTAAACACTGAAAGACAGGGCCATGTGGATCATCGGTAGAGGGTGAGCATTAAGTTGTTGCCAGCAGAAGCTCGGACGATGCCCCTCTCCAGAAAGCTGTCACAGGTAGACACAGAGTCAGGCCAGGTGTAGCTTCTATTAAGAGAAAAGAGAGTGAACAAAGTTAAAAGCTGAAATAACAGCAAATAATGCAAAACTGGAGAGTAGTGTGAGAATGTAGCGAAGAGGGTAAAAGTGGTCATTATGTCCTCCAGCAACCTAAGCCAATAGCAGCATAACTACACAGAAAGTTTCAGTTCAGAATATTTAGTTAAACAGCACTTATTTTCAACAATGTCGTTTCAAGGCACCCCACAAAGGGTCCCACTGATGGCCATTGTTATATTAAAAACCACAAGGATTGGGATACCTCTCTCTGTCAGACTGATTATAACCATTGGAAAAGAGAAGGGGTCATACAGGTAGCAGAAATGAAGGGTGTGTTTGCACCTCAACCATAACTGAGCCGGTATAGGCTAAACCTGACTCCCCCTTACTCCATCCAACAGGGAGGGAGGAAGGCTCCCAAAACTGGGAGCTGGTTCCACAGGAGAGGAGCCTGATAACTAAAGGATCTGCCTCCCATTCTACTTCTAGAGACTCTAGGAACCACCAGTAAACCTGCAGTCTGAGAACGAAGTGAACTGTTAGGAATATATGGAACAATCAGATCTCTGATGAATGATGGAGCTAGATCATTAAGGGCTTTATATGTGAGGGGGAGAATTTTAAATTCTATTCTGGATTTAACAGGGAGCCAATGAAGGGAAGCTAAAATAGGAGAAATGTGATCTCTCTTTTTAACTTTCATCAGAACTCTTGCTGCAGCATTTTGAATCAGCTGAAGGCTTTTAAATGCATTTTGTGGACATCCTGATAGTAAAGAATTACAATAGTCCAGCCTTGAAGTAACAAATGCATGGACTAGTTTTTCAGCGGCACTCCTGGATAGGATATTTCTAATTTTGGCAATGTTCCGGAGGTGAAAGAAGGAAATCCTAGAAACCTGTTTAATATGGGATTTAAATGACATGTCCTGGTCAAAAAAAACACCAAGGTTTTTTTCTTATTTCCGGAGGTCAATTTAATGCCATCCAGGTTAAGTGATTGGGCTAAGCAGTTTTTTTTTTTAAAGCCCTCTGGTCCAAAGATGACAACTTTTTTTTTGTCTGAATTTTGAAGCAAAAAATTAAAGTATCCAATTTTTTATTTTTAAAGAAGCTTGTATTTATTAACGGGTTGGGTTATCGGTTTTAGGAAAGTAAAGCTGAGTATCATCAGGTAACAGTAAAAAATGTACCCTTTGCGCTGATAACTTGACCTTTTGAAGAATATATATTAAAGATAATTGGCCAATATGAACAAACTGGAACTTAGACAGAAAGTTTTAAAACCCCCTAGCGCTGTTCCCCTGACCCCTACAGCTTTTCCCAGCCTTTTTAAGATAAATTAGGGTGACTGTATAAAGCAGAAATGAAAACAACAGAACCAGCACACACAAGTCCAATCTGACCATAAGAATATCTTTAGGATTTCACCGAGCTTTTTCAGTGCTATGATGAGCTCAAAACCCTGACGAAACCTTAAAAAAAAGGTCATGCTGGTAAATGCTCACACATTTTATTAGCAAAACTATTTTTCAAAAAGAATTTTAGATAAGGACGGAGAGGGATATAGGTTTTAAATTTTTTCAAGTCACTCGATCAATCATTCGATTTTAAATAGCATCCCACTAAAAAAAGCTGAAAAAACAGTGGAAGAATAAAAAAAAACCATTCAACATAAAGCCAAAAATGCATTTTTCTTTTTTTTTTCTCTGCATTTTAAAAACTCCCCCTTTTAAATTTTCCGTTTCCTCCCCTTTAATTTGACTTTGTTAAAGGCCCAGAGCCCCAAAAATGCACCCCCCACGCCCCTGAGCCACATGAAACACCACAGTGCTGTTCTGCAGCCAGCTGGTGCCTGCTGCTTTAGAGTCCAAGCAGCACGCTGACAGTCAGTAAAGCCTTACAAGGCTATTCTCAGCAACTGTTGTTGTTACTGCTGATGACCCACTGGACCTTTACTGTGGTTTACTGATGTAGTTCAATATGCAGTGTGGGCTGTGTAGGCGTCACAATACATGTTTAAACTCTCTTGTTCTGGTTCACAGGAACTCAACATGTTTGCTGAATTTAGCTCTCTGCTTTCACATATTAGATGCTGCTATTCCAGCTGCAATGTATTTTGGATTTTTGTAGTTTCTTTGGTTTGTTTATTTATTGTGCAAGGTAACAGAGATCAATCACTGCAAATACTTCACTTTAGCTTCTCCACTTTTCAGGTGTCTTGGTATTAACTCACAAATCAAAGGGGTTCAAAGACTTCTTCAAATATTTATACAAGAGTATCGTGATTGACTCCCATGATTCTCAGCTGCCAAGCTCCTTTTCCTAAGTCACAAGTTTGAATTTAGAATTTTCTTAAGACCGAACAAGGATTAAAATTACATATGCAGGCTGATATTGATAGATATATGTCCCTATTAATATTTGGTTAAATGTAACTAAGCAGATTTGTAGCCATGCTAAGGCTGAAACAATTCTGTCTGGATGTTTGAGTTACCTTTATGGCTTAACCGGCCGAGTCCATTTCAGATGGTTCATTTTGTGTGTATGCATGTGTTTCCTGTGAATTTGTTGTTTCTCTCTGAATACTCCAGCTTCCTCCCACAATCCAGGTCCAAGTGTGTGTGTGCTTGGTAGTTTGTCCTGTATGTCTCCGTGCTGTTCTGTGATGGGTCAGATAGCCATGAGCCTCCAATGACACTGCATGGATGTGGATGGATGGATGGATGGATGGATGGGGATGGATGGATGGATGGATGGATGGATGGATGGATGGATGGATGGATGGATGGATGGATGGATGGGATTAGATTAGATTAGACTGCAATTCTGTTTTTCTCATCTAACTATGAACACACTACACACTACTAAACCTTGTGGAAATTATTTACAGAATAGTTGAAGTTGTTGTGGCTGCACGGTGGCGCAGTTGGAAGCACTGTTGCAGCAAGAAGGTCCTGGGTTTGACTCCTGGCTTTCTGCATGGAGTTAGCATGTTCTCCCCGTGCATGCGTGGGTTCTTTCCGGGTACTCCGGCTTCCTCCCACAGTATAACAACATGACTGTTAGGTTAATTGGTCTCTCTACATAGCCCTTAGGTGTGAAAGAGTGTATGCGTGGTTGTTTGTCCTGTGTGTGTCTGTGTTGCCCTGCAATGGACTGGCGACCTGTCCAGAGTGTACCCGGCTCCGCCCATAGACTGCTGGAGATAAGGATCACCTTCCCGGCGACCCACTATGGAAGAAGCGTTGGAAAATGACTGACTGATGACTAGTTAAAGTTGCTGTTGTTGGCAATGGGGGGTCCATCAAAAAATTTGACTTTATAGATTAAGAATAGGATGTCATTAAAGTACTTGTATATGTAAAAGTAGACAGAAAAATACTTTAGGCAGCATAGTGTATGTCGACGTTTGAGGTAAGGTTAAAGAATTTTGAGGTGGGCCCCTTTCCTTAAAATTCCACCTACTAGTACCACTGCCAGCAAACTAGTCCCACAGAATAATGCTCCTAACACCATCCTCGAAAGTTTTTACAGTGTTTGGTCTGAAACCCATAGCTTGACTTCTCCAAATAGTCTCTCTTGTCACTGTAGCCACATAGCATAATCTTTTTTTCTGACCATAAATCCTTTCTACAGAGTGCGTTTGACTCATCCATGTGGTCAGCTATGATTTTCCCATGAGCTTGAGGGTGTAAATTTTAATGAGGGTTCATTCTTCTTTTGTCAGTTCATGGCAGTGTAAAATTGAATCCACTCGGATACCACGCTTGGTGGATCCTGGGTTCTTTTTGAACTTCCTAACCAATTAACTTTTCTCTGAGAGTAAGGATCCATCCAGTCCTGGGTAAGGTAGTGACACATCACAATAATCTATACACTGCTTTAAGAGATATACTTGGAATGTGCAGTTGTTTAGAAAGATGTTTCCACCCTTTGTTATTCTACAGTTCTCCTTTTTAGAGTTCCTTGAAATGTCCTATTCCAAGTATTGGTCAGGCCTATGACTGCTGTTGATTAAATCATTTATGGGCTGTTGTAAATCATGAATTGTAAAAGAAGTTAGCACATTGGTCTTGTCAAGATATAACAGTTTCTAAGCCTTTGCTACCACTAATGAAAATAATAGCTTCCTGTTTAAATTAGAGAATTAATGTATAATTTTGAACCTCTGTGGATTAGATAAAATCATGCGTTAAATTAGAAAAAACTCACGCTTCAAATCCATCACTAAAAGACTAAACTATTGACATTCATACTTTCCTTACTTAAATAATTTCTAACAGGCCCCATTAGAGTAGTAACTTATGATTTTATTTTGTGTTTTTCCAACCCACAAGATGTTTAAGCTGATATGAATATGACCATCATAGCCCTCAGCCAGCTATGGCCGTAAACCATGCTGGAGGGGGAATGTGGTTGAAGGCAAATCAGATTAAATTATCCAACAGCCACTGAATCGCTGCAGTAATCTTGTGTCAGATTTTCCGTATAGCAGCAAAATGAGGACAAAAAAGTATGTGTGACTAGTGGAGTCCTTTTCCAGACTTGTTTAACTTCTTTCCCTTACCGCAGCATTTCTCTTCAGGCCTGAAGCTTTGTGCCCTCTCAGCCCCTGGGGAGGCTGCACTTGTTTTAAACTTGCACCTCCTGCTGACTTTGAGGTTAATTTAAAACAAACTGGATTCAGTAGGTTGATTACATTGAAGGCAATTACGAGTGTTTCTGAAACGGGGCTCGAATGCTGTGTAATGAAGCAAAGCCTCTGGCTATGAGGGACCAGAGGGGCTATGGGGTTGTTGTGGACGTAATTGCCCAGAACTAAACAACAGAGCATCATCCACACAGACAGCCAGTGGTTAGGCCAACACAGCCATACACTGTCTGTATGTGAAGGTATGGCTGGTTTTGTGTGCATGTACAGATATATTACTGCCCAATGGAAAAATAAATCATTGTCAAGCTGATATGGTGAGAAGCTTTCTGGCAGGCAGACTGGGTATTCTGTTGGATGAGTGACAGAAATAGTAACTGGCTTGTTTTGAATAGAAGAATGTATGACACCATTTAAAAGGTCAGGTCAAACATTTTGACTTCTGAGAATTTCACACCAACACCACTGTGAGCTCCCAGTCTTTTTGAATAGTTTGATGAGTGGTGAAATATTAATCAACAGGAGTGTCCTTTTAGAGGGAAAAAATAAGAAAAGGCTTTAGTTTCCCATGTATACAATGCACTGTAAAATAAATGGGAATTGCAGATCCAAGACAACTTTCTTACCCCTAAGAATTTACCCAAATGGTCTTTCTGTGCTTCAGGGTTACATGAATACAACTGTGCACAGGCTCTCGCCTTGAAAACAGCAAAAACACTCTATAAATATGCTCTGTACATACACAAGCAAGGAGCACAAAGGCCCTGTGGTTTGGCTGCCTCAGATCATAATAAATGCTAATATGGATAGTCATGCTCAGTTACACGCTTACATCATCACGATTCTCTCCTGCAGAGTTGAAATGTTTGAAATGAAAATGCTTTCAGGCAAACTCCAAAAGTTTACCGAAGAGAAGATTGTCCATCTGTCCTTATGCTTTGAAGCTGGTGACCAAAGTAATGGACTGCACTGCACACCATTACAAGTCAATGCCACAATCTGTGAAAGTTTTTTGCATGAAAGTAAACATTAACATATTCAATGGATTGTTGAACTAGAAGATTGCGTGTAAGGAATAATAGATTTGTTTTGTGTTAAAGTTTTGCCTTAAACTGTATTGCTCCCTCGGGAGAGTGAACACCAGTAGCAGTGCAAGCATTGATGCCTGTTGAAATTTTCTTCATAACTTTAAATTCTGGTGCAATTTATCAAGATTGTATGTGATACACCATCACAAAGTATTTCATAATTCTAAAGTGAAATAAAAGGAAGCATGGTTTTTATTTAAATACCGTGTGCTAAAACTGCAGCTACAAGTCCTTTGGGGGTGCATCCCTACAAGCTTTGCACATTTAAAGGCTGAGGTTTATACCCATTCTTCTTCAAGTTCAGTCAGATTGATTGGCTTGAATGTGTGAACGCCAACTTTCAAGTCTTTCCACAAGTTCTGGCTTGGATTGTAGATCTGGAAATTGTTTTTGGCCATTCTAAAACAGCTGTGTGCGATGTACATTTTGCCATGCCACTGGCTGTATGTTTAAGGCCGCTGAGCATGCTTGAAAGTGAACTTTCTTTCAACTCTGACTGGTTTATCAGTCCCTGTTGAAGCATCCCCACAGTATCATACAGCTTCCACCATATTTCACCAAGAGGATAGGGTGTCCATTGTAATATGCAATGTTAATACAAACATGTGGCAAACGTTAAATGGGAGCTGGCTTTTTTGTTCCACTGAAGGCATTCTTCTAGCTACTATTCCATAATGACCAGATTTGTGAAGTGCACAAGTTGTTCTGTCGACAAATTTTCCCCCTAAGCTGTGGATTTCTACAGCTCTTGACTGAGTAATGCTCTCCTTGACTGGCCTGTCAGTTTAGATGGATGGCCATGTCTTTGTAGGTTTGCAGTTTTACCATACTTTACCATTTTAGATGATAAACTGAAAGGCTTTCCTTGAGATGTTTGAACTTATCTGGTGTGTTCCTTGGTGTTTGTGGTGCTGTTTGTTCTTGTAACAAACATCTGAGGCCTTCAATAAACAGCTGAAGTCATACTATAAATAAACTACACAGGTGTATTCTACTTTCTGTGACCTGTGAAGATAATTGGTTGCAGCCGATTTTATTTAGGAGTATCAGAGAAAAATGGGGCTAAATACAACTGAATGCTAAATTTTTTTTTTCAGATTTTACTTTCCAACAAATTTACAAAAAACGTCTCCGTTTCTATGCCCTTCACAGCTATGCACATCTGTTTTGTTGGGCAACCACTTAAACATTAAACTGCAAAAAATGTTCACTGGCTGTGCATTCTTTTGCAAGGCAATGTAAGGAGTGTCCTAGCAAATGCTTTATTCAACTAAAGCTGGGTGCATATGCAAAAATAGGCAGTGTTCCTAAAAAGGTAATTTCAGCCCAAAAATACCAACTCTCAACAGCAGCAGCAGTTTTACTGTGTTTTCCACAATGGTGTGGTTTTTGTTCTCAAGCACATTTAGAGATGATATTTCCAAAAAGACACTGGTGGTGTTTATCTGAGTTTCTTTATTCATCATGTTTGTGACTTTCTGTGTGTATATGTGCAATCAAGTCTTAGCATTGTATATTCCTTTCCGAAATGTTTTAACAGATCGACTGGACTCAACATACGCAGCTCAGTGGAAGGACTGTGAGGCTGTGAAATGACACAAAAGCCAGGGTGTTTAAATCTGCAGACATGTATATGCAAATCTAATGTGTTCCTCTGTGTGTGGGTTTGTTTTTTGTGCATCTTTATCTGCTGCTGTGTATAGACTAACATAGAGAAGCCAGGCCTGCAGCAAACAAAACAGCACTAAAAATAACATGCTGCATTTTACTCTCTGCTTGCAGTATTGGTGTTGATGAGGGCTGTTGATGAGTAAGAGTGCAAAAGTTAGAATGAGGATTGTCTATATTAAATTTAGGAGGCATAGTCCTTTTTTATCTTGCTTTGTCTCCACTTAGGGTAAAATGCCTAAATAAATAGGTTTGCTATGAAGATCTTTGCACACCGTTTGCATGAGGAGATTTGGAGATTATGGATATATGTGAAAAAAGGGGGGATGAACTAAAAGATAGATAGAAGAAAAGCACTCAGTAAAAAAAAATATGTTTGTTCTTAGGTGGTCAAGGAGAGAACAGGCTGGTGAGGGGCCAGAGACTGGCTGGCACACCAGCTGCTTGGGTGCGTAGATGGCACTGATTTGAGTAAAAGGCAAGAACAGCCAGATGGAGGCAAAGAACAGGTCAGAGTGAGGGGTGGAAAGGACCAGTCAGGCTGGCTGCCAGGCAGTCTGTGCAAGCTTTGAATACAGGTGTGTTGTGATGTTCAAATACTTCGGTGAGGACTTGCATTTGTCTGAGAGAATACAGCACAGTCACGGATGAGGAAATTAAATGCTTGGTTAGGTGCACTCATGTCTCAGTCAGCATCTGTCATGTCTGGAGAGCATATGTAGAGTCACTGTAGAACCTGCTCTTTCTTCTTGAGCATATCAGTTGTGCAGGAGTGCTTTCAAACAGACCTTAAAGGGATAGTTCTTATATTTTGAAGAAATGTTCTGTGAAGTTATTCATATTAGTAATATATATTTTCCCTGTGATATAAAGAAGTTGCATCAATTTGCTAAATTGTGAGGAAAACATCAGTGCTGTGAAAAGCTAGCAGGCAGTCAGACAAACCTCCTTTTTAAGTTTATTTTAGCATTTAAAACAACTCTAAATGAAAAAGTTTATTCTAAATTGGCAAATAATAAACATCTACACCCTCACAAGAGACATTTCTCAATTGTTTCCAGTTTCTCCAGCTGAACAACATCCATATTACTACCCTACATTACACTGGTGGAAACTGCCAACTATAAATCAGCCTCATCAGCTGATGTCAGTCAGCTGTAGGTCAGCTGCCAAGAGTGGAGTAAATGTTTGGATTTTGTGTCAGGCTGTCAGTTGTAAGGAGAAATGAAGTATTGTTAATCCTTTTGTTATTCCAGGTCTCGTAGTTGTTTGGGAATTATCCAGGCAGACTAATGTGTAGCTCATCCAGCTGAACACCTGATGAGGTGGATTGATAAAGCATCCTCAACCAATGTAACTTAACATAATAACATGGATGTAGTTTAGGTGAGAAAACAGACAATTTTAACAATGGTCTCTTTTTAAAGTAAAGATATTTAATGTGCACTAATGTTGCATTATATCCCAGGTATAAACATTTATAGGTCATGTTTTGGGCAATTCCTGAAATCAAAACGTGTCGCAGAAAAAAAATTTTCCCTGCTCCCACTCTTAAGGTTGTCTGCCAGAATGGGTTTTGCGCCTGTATAAGAATTGACAGAGAGTCTGTACTTATAATAATTTGACTCGGCGAGAAGCTTCTCACTCTTAGATTCGTGAATATTTTTGAATTTCTCCTGCCCTGAGATATAAAAGACAAGCGACAACTGTGTAAGACAGAGCAAACATTCTGGCACTCTGTGGGAAACTTTGTTCTCTCTTGTACACAATTGCTTTTATAAACCTCACTGATTGATTTCTTACCATAACAGCTGTGGATAATATAATGTTTCCGCAACAAACTGGATGATCGACTGATGAGCTTTTAGCTTACCAACACTCAACGTTTCCACAGTCTCACTGCTTTATGACATCTTTCTACTACCAGAAAGGGAACTATACTGATAATAGCTTTACAGAACCTCCCTCCAAAAACTCTGTTCAATTCAGTATATTCATATTGTCCCAATACAAAAAAAATATATATAATACCAAAGCCAGTTTTTTACAAGAAAAACAATGGTCCAATTCATTTCAAAATATACAAAAACACACATTAGATAAAATCCATATCAATATAAACCTATTATATAGGCAGATTAGATTCACTGATCCTAAATTGATTCTAATTCAGTTTGTCGGTTGGTCTAAGGTTACATATGGAAGGAAGCCCAGCAAACTGAATCGAGTGATTGACTTTTCAACAATCCCTCATGCTGAGCATGCATGTGGCAACAGTCTAAACGACAGCCTTTTAAAGGGAAGAAACCTGCAACAGAACTACGTTTAGTGTGCTTGGCCACCTGCCAGGACCAGCTGGGGGTTTGAGAAGACAGGAAACAGACACACTTAAACCAACCAAGGATTGAAGAGTTTAATACAGAGAACATCTGAAAGAGAGGGTAAACAGGTAGCTGATCTTGCGACAGAAATTCTGGTGCAGATGTAACAGGTGTAGCTAACTGTGTGTTCTTGGTTTTAATTGTTGTTTTTTGCAAGTATAATTCCACAAATTATTTATTATTTACCACATGACTACAGAACCTTTTATTCGTTGTCTGCGTGTTCACATTTTTTGGGGTCCTCCTGTATATAAAGAGCGTCTCTTCCCTTCCTCTGTCCACTTGTTTACATTCTTCTGTGGGAGAGTTTTATGCTGGAAAATCTGGGGGAAGTCAATCGTGTTTTTCTTCTTCTATGTCAGAATAAATGGAGTCGGACCCTTCCCCCATCCATGGTAGCCTGGCGAGTCCGGATTCACCAGTACCACACTGTTAAGAAGGGCATTCTTTAAATCTTTAAATGCGTTCTCACACACAGGAGTCTAATCCTGAGCAGTCAACTTCAGGAGTGTGCCAACTTTCCCTCAACTAGAAGTGCCTTTAAGCTGCCTCTTGGGTCCGGCTGTTAGAGCATAGAGGTGCTTTGCAATGGACGAACAATCAGGAATGAAATGCTGATAGAATAGCACCATCCCCAGGAAAGATTTTATTGTCTGCTGACATGGGGTGCAACCATCAGCGCCCATAAAGTCTTCCTTTTTGAATGCCGAGATGATATTCACTTTCTCCTGGTCCACCGAGACATCTTCTTTGTCAACAATGTGGCCAAGGAACTTCACTGACCTATGAAGAAAGTGGCATTTCTTTTGTGACAACTTTGGGTTGCTTGCTCTAAGACAGGAAAAAACAGTCTCCAGTCGATTCAAGGCTTCCTCCTCTAATGGAGAGAAGACAAGGAGGTTGTCTAGGTAACAGAGCAAGCTGGAGAAATTTAAGTCACCAAACACCCTGATCGTCATTCTCATAATGGATGCAGGACTGTTGCACAAACCATGAGGAAGCCTGTTGTATTCATAAAAGCCTAAAGGTGTCGTAAAGGCTGTAAAATGTCTATCAGACTCATGCATGGGAATGTTGTAAAACCCAGAAGTGAGATGCTGAAAAACACATTACCTCCAAGGGTAGCAAGACAGTCAGTCTGATGAAGCAGTAGGTGTGTATCCTTGACAGTTTTGGCATTTAACCAACGGAAGTCAGTGCAGATCCTGGAATCCCTGTTTTTTCACCAATGGTGAGACATACTCACTATTTGATTTACAAATTATGCATTTCAACTTCATTTCAGACAAAACCTCTCAGAGTTTGTGATACTGCACTTGAGGGATGTGTTGGTAGAGCAGTCGAAAGGGTGGATGAAACGATGGACGAAGTCCGTTGCCTCACCACAGTCTAGTTTATCTTTGAAAAACACATCCTGATAGGCGAGCACAAGGCCAGCAAGCCACTGATTCCATTCATCTATAACCTCATTCTCTGACGTTAATGTCTCCTAAGCCACAGTCCATGAGCTGGTCAAAAGGTCTGTGACTGACTTAACTGTATTCGGAACAGACTGCTGCTGGTGCCCACCTTTGGAGATGGTAGAATCTTCAACAGCACCACAGGGAAAGACATCTGCTTTAGTGTTGCGACGCAGGGTGACGGCTCTCGTAGTTGGGTTAAGAATCTTCATAGGGACTCAGCGGTCTCCCCACATGGGTGTGACAACATGCCCAATGATGATGTCTCTTGGGGCTGAACGAGAGGAGGTGGGCTCTGCTAATACAGGTCTCCCCGGTGACAAAGGAGCAGAGCTGGGCAACTTCCCCCAAATCAGTTACATCTGCTGAGGTCCAAGGGTGACAGCTTGCTGCAGCTTCACAGTGCCTGCTTCATCTGGCATCTGGGGTCCCAACCAGTGTGCGATACAGCTGAGAATTTGAAGAAACTGTTCACATTCTGGATCCAAAGTGTTGGAACAAATAAGCTCCCAGTACCTCTTACCTTATTTCAATCTCTGTATCACTGGTCTAATAATATTACTACCAATAATAAGCTCACCTTTCTGTCTGGATACGAGAAAGGTTGGTACATTGGATTTGCATCCGGACAATTCGACGTCCAGCTCATACAGTATATACATGTGGATTGTGTTGTGAGACCATCACAGCCAACTAAGACCACCCTTTCAGGGACAGGCTGGGTTTCTCCACAGGCCTACCCCACCTCCTCAGGCACTCATCAGCAGCATTAATGGATTTGCGAATCCAGTAATCCATTACACTTTAATTAGAATGGGGGATAGTGTTATAAAAGTCTCTCATAGGTATGCCAGAAAAGGACAGCTCCCTGAAATTTCTTTTCAGAATGTCAAATATGGCATCTGGCAGGTCAGCAGCATTTATTCTGGTTGCGAAGTGACACTTTCACCACATCTCTGGCTTTGCCTGTCAGCTTTGACATTATGAGATCATTCTCATCAGCAGGTGAGTCACATTTCATCATGTTGAGGTAACACCTCATTATGTCTTCCCACTCGAGAATGTGTCAGACTGATCACCTCTGAAATAGGGTGGAGCTTTTATATCTGGTTGCACAATAACCTTTATTAGTGACTGGTTCCCATGACTGCATGACTCCATCTTTGGAGGCTATGACTGGGCAGTGCTTGGCTCATGCACGGTTCTGAGGTTAGCTGATATGTTATCCCCTATCTGTTTAGCCAAGGTTGTAATTATGTCTCCAAGATTATCAATAGAGATTATTTTGTAGGGTTGGTGTTTGATGGATGGAGTGGAGTGGAGCTAGCAACTGGGGTGGTGGTGACTCAATGACTGACGGTTCACGTCCATAGTGAAAAGCATCAAGGGATGCTCAAAACATTTCTACCCCTACCGAAACTAACTGGCTTAATCTGCTGACCCCTTCTCAACCCAAAAGTCACATCATGTTCCTGACCTGACATAGTGCTAACTGAAAAAAGTATTTTCTATATATTCAAAATAATCTCAGAAAGTAAAAACAAAACCAATGGTATATGAAATCACACAGCAAATCCAGCATGATTAATTAATATTTAAAATGCATAAGATTCACAAAACAAATAAATCGTTGCAGTGTAAATGGCTAAAACAAAATTGGAAAAAAAAAATTCATTTAAATCAGTTAGTTCACTAGTAGTTTTATTTTTTTTATTTTACAATTCCAACGCCTTCACGACAAACCTGTCGCCTGCCCCTGGGAAAGGAGAGACGCAGCTGCAGTGGGTTCCTGGCGGATCAGAGTGCACTGTTCAGCAGTGATCCAGGTCACAGCACCAAGTGTAAATTTTGTCAGTGATTTTTGCTCCTGCATTGTGATTGACTCGCCAGGCTACCATGGATGGGGGAAGGGTCCGACTCCATTTATTCTGACACAGAAGAAGAAAAACACGATTGACTTCCCCCAGATTTTCCAGCATACAGCTCTCCCACAGAAGAATGGAAACAAGAGGACAGAGGAAAGAAGATAGGCTCATTATATACACAGGAACCCAAAAAACGTGAACAAGTAGAAAACAAATAAAAGGTTCTGTAGTCAGGTGGCAAATAATATATTATTTTGTGGAATTATACTTGCAAAAAAAACAACAATTAAAACCAAGAACACACAGTTAGTTACACCTGATACACACAGTCTTGTAAAATTTGACTTGCAGATAAGCTTAACTTGAAAAACAACTGGCTTTTTTATGTAGAGGGTAAAAGCAATATTATGAAATTGTTCATTCTGTCTTGTGACTTCCTTGATTCCCTTCCATGAAGTGCTTTTGTAAATGTGGTTAATGTGGTTGGTACATGCGTGTAAGAGGAGCACAAGGTTAATAAACACTGATCATGTACCACGTTAGGGATTGCTGTCCAATGGATTAGTATAGATCGCATTAGCATTTATGTGTGATGAAACTGAAATTGTGAAGCCTAGATTTCCTCGTATTTTCCAGGTGTTCCCAATGCAACACAGAGCATCTGTACCAATCTGCACCATATTTATATGTATAACATATTTGGGCTTTGTGTGACAAGGTATGCATCACAAACGTCAATCTGAAAGCCTATTTCTGCCAAACAGGAAAGGGCATGTTTTTGTTTCTTTCTTTCATTGCCATGGTTATTAATTGGCTTATGGTGCATGTTAACAGGCATCCTTTTCAAACTGCTCTTTCCTCTCAGTGTGGAACACATAGCTTTTCTGTCCAACGGGTTAATCCCCAGCAGTCCTACAGAGAGTGTCTTTTTCAGGCTCTCTTCTTTGAAGATTATTTTTACGTTTGACCTTGAGGAAAAACTGACCTTTCTGAAATTAAAATTTAATAGCGCCTGCATGTAGGCTGCCCTCTTTTTTGCTCTTCCATCCACTGACCGCTCACTCCGTCTCACTCATACAGGCACTCATACTCCCAGATCAGTCAAGACACATTCAGACAGAATCAATAGATGAAATTTAAGTAAGCTCAGCTCACCCACTGCACACCCACTCCTCTCCACACTACATCAGAGAACCTCACCTAATGGTCTAGTCCCTGTTTTAAAAGGTGTTACTGTTCACTCACTGTTTTACTAAGAAATGCCTTATTTCCAGGGTTTATTTGCTGCATATGGGAGTGTAGTCTGGGTCAAGTTGGTTATGAAAAAGAGAATATTGAAGAATATATGTCTCCAGGCTATTGCACCCCTTTTCATTTCAGAAATATGAACTTCAACATCAACCAAAAAAGTGTAGCCAAACAGGAGCAGGCAGTACCAAATTCCAAATTCAAGATGATCTGTCATGAATACAAAACATTTTGACTTAAAGCAGAGGTCTAGAAAGAAACTGATCTCAAGTACAGACAAAGTGACAAAGGGAGAGAAAATGACAGGGCTATATATACAAAACAAGCCTGATGGGACGCAGGTGGAAACAGTGAGAGGAAGATCAAGAAATGGAGTTCCTTGCAAAAGTATTAATTGCCTTTTTATTTTTCCAGGATTTTGTGTGATAATATAACACCAAGGACTGCATAATTGTAACATGGAAGGAAAATAATGCATGTCAGTGTTAGGGTTTTTTTATAAACCTGAAAAATATTGTGTGCATTTGTATGTCGCTTCCTTCACTCTGATACCACTAAATCCAATGCAACCTAAATTCACTTAATTAGTAAATACAGTCCATCTGTGTAATTTTCTCTCAGTCTAAATCCAGCAGTTCAGTCAAGGTATCAGAGGTTTTTTAGAGAACATTAGTGCACAAACAACATCAACAAGACGAACGAGCACACAGAGAGGTCAGGGTTAAAGCTTAAAGCAGGATTAGATCATAAAACAAAACATGTCTTTAAAAAAAATGGTGACCTGATCATCGGAAATTTGAAAAGCATGGCAAAACTGCACAGCTACCAAGAGATGTCGGCCCACCTAAACTGAGTGGCCTGACAAGCACGGCGTTATTCAGAGACGCAGCTAAGGCACCCATGCTGCAAAAGAATTGAGACCAGGACAAACATTGACCCTAAACATGCAGCCAGAGCTAAATTGGTTCACAATTAACCTGTTAAGCCCTTAGGGGTTTTAGAGCAATTTCTGCCTGAAATTACATACCTTAAATAAATTCAAGTAGTGAGCTACACACATCTATCTGACTACATGCAAACTTTTGGTACCTGTGTAAGGTGACTGACATGAAAATTATAGTATATTTCTATGATGTCTGATTTATTACATGATTAAACACACGGAAAATCTTCTATTTTTTGTTGGCCCTCGCCTACATTTCTTTCTAAATAAACATTGTACAAACACCATGGAAATATCCTTTGGAAATCTTAGGAGACGCCCCAGGTTGTATTCATCCACATCTTGGCTATAACTGCAGCAAAGTTTGGACTGAATCATTGTAGTATTATGGTCCACAAAGGTTTATTGGGGCTAATGGTCAGGCGGAGGCTGGGATTTCGGCCAAATAATCCAATGTGCCAAACTGTGCCGAATGTGTTTTTCACCTCATAAAATGGAATCTGGTCAGAAAAAGTACTGTATTTATGCATTGTGGAGTCATTCTGCATATGACATAGCCTTTGTCATGACTTTAACCACTGCGTATCATCAAATGTATCATTGTTCACGAGGCATATGTACATATAATGCATAAAAAACAAGTTTGAATTGTATAGTTCTTATACTTTATCTCCAACAATTGGTATTATTGATTCGAAAACAGGAATTAGAACAATAGTTCTCTGTGCATTTTTTATGTTTGTTCTGGATTATAGGTGGTCGTTATGGTGGATTGTGTGGCCACTACATATAATACATGGTTGAAAAGGCTCACTGAGCGCGTGTACGTCATGATTTGCTGTTTGTCATCTTCGAGGTTCTGGCTCGGTGTAAATGTGAGGTGCATGGCTTGTGCTCAGTTTCGGGCCTCACCTGGTAGAGTGCCAGCAGATGTCCGTGTTGACATCCACCCTTGGAGGGGTATCGCTGACTCGTCCACGGCTCGCTCCTTGTTTCCCTCTCTGTTGCTGGCCTGGATGGCTGCTAGTTTGTCTTGGGGCAGAGCTCCCTTGTGTGTTTCACAGGTCTTGAGGCACTACGTAGAGGATAGGGGGAGGTGGCTTATACTCATCATTTTCTGCCACCATCTTCCACCTGCCGAAACCTTCTAGTGTAAATGTATCTCGAGACTAAATTTATTCAGGTCTTTCTAAATAGGCATGCTAAAAAGGATGTGTTGCATCTGACGCCTGACTTTACAATAATCTTAGGAATGATTCATTGCTACACTGTAATGACACATCATGCTTATTTTGTAGACTCCAATGGGGGGGGGTGTGCAGAATAGACGTCTCACCTCAACGAAGAAGATACAGGCTCAAGAAAAGTGGTGGAGGCTGGGTCCTTTGAGTTTCAGACGGTCCTGCTTGCTCCTGGCTGTAAAAATACAGAAATAGGGTTGTTCTTTTTCTGATTACAAGATAATAAATTATTTATTATTGTACTGCAAAAATAACTAAACAATATAAAATAAAAAACAAGTCTGTAATGCAGTAACAGTAAAGTGGTATTGGTAAAGTATCAATGATGTAACAGCTTCATAACATTCCTTGAACCAATTTCACATACAGGTAAATGTTTTCCCTTTGTTCTGCATGCGGGGATGGGGGTGTAGTGTTGTTGCACGCGAGGGTGGGGGTGTAGTGTTGTTGCAAAGTTTTCCAATTACAAGATGATAAATTATTTGTTACTGTACTGCAAAAATACGCAAATAACATAAAAACCAGGTCTTTAATGCTTTAACAGTAAAGTGGCATTGGTAAAGTATCAATGATGTAACAGCTTCACAACATTCCTTGAACCAATTTCACATACAGGTAAATGTTTTCCCTTTGTTCTGCATGCGGGGATGGGGATGTAGTTTTTTGCAAAGTTTTGCGATTACGGGATAACAAATTGTCTCAGAATTTATTATTTTGTAATAAATTATTATTTATTATAAAGTAACAGTATAACTTACTCGTGAACTGGGTCGTCCATAAGAAAAGATTCCTCTTCTTCCTAAGCTTCAGAAATCTCGCTGCTGTCCAATGATTCTTCTATTTCAACATCACTGTTGTTCCAAAGTTGTTCTAAGGCTTCAAAAACGGTAATTTTCCTCTTATGTACCATTATAAATATAGGCGTTCAAGGGAAAAAAATCACCACCGAAAGATATGTCAAAAACAACTCGCCAAGCGTTATCTGGAGCGGTGCGTAAAACACACTGTGCATAAAGCAACTGTGAATCCGGATTTTACTACCTGCGTTATGCACGGAAACAATGTCCGAACAATGTCTCACAAAGTCACATTATACCCCGTTGAAAGGGGAGAGTCTGTAGTTTTCAATTATACCAACCGTGGGGGGTGTGGCAACAACATGTGTGTTTACTGTAGCGTTTTTCCGGTTTAGTCGGCAACTTCTAGTGGATCTTGCTGCAAAACAGAACGTATTTGTCAAAAACTAAGCTGGCGACTCGTTTTAGAAACATTAAAGACTCATCTTGTTGGATCCAGTCAAAGTCCACAGAAGAGGTGGGGAAATCTGTTAATTGGTCATATTAATATTTTTGGCTGCAAATACAACACTTAAACTCAGTTTAGGGCTGTTGAATATTACAGTATTTTACAGCATTTGCATTCACATGGATAAAACCTGGTGAACCTTGGTGGAAAAAATAAATTAATAAATTAATGAAGCACAGTGTTCCTCTTTAAGTGTCTGTGTAAGCAGATAGAGTAAACGCCTGTGCTATTTTTACATTTTAAATCAGTGGCATTTGAATGTTTTTCATCGTTTATGTTCCAAGATTCAAATTAAAGCAATCAAAACTCATCAGCATTTAACAGTTTCAAGTCTGATAGAAGCAGACATGCTAAAACAGCAGCAGCTGCTGTGTGCACCCCTTGGCAAATAAACACAAAGGTCTGCGACATTCATTTAAAGGTTGTGACAGTTACAACAGTCCATGAGGTTTATAGTGACTTTTCATAGGGTATAAAGTGTAATTGCTCTGACAGAAACATTGGTTATGGTTTTATTGCTAAAAATGAAGGCTTTAATTTTTCTTACTGGAACTATTTTCTTTCTGCACACTCAGAAGGTGGGAGGTGCAGTTAATATAAATCAGTTCTAGTTACAGTGCTTTTTTTCCAAATCATTGCCGCTATAAAATAATCTTGTTATTAATGCTTTGTTTGTCTGATCAGTACATGTAATGATTTCACTGTTTTCAGTCAAACTCTGGACTTTGCTTTGGGTGGGGATCTTTGTCCCCAGTTCATTTCAGACCCACCTAGGAAACACTCAATGAAAAAGACTAATGTAGTTAAACAGGTTTGAAATGTGCTTATTAAGTCATGGTTAAAAGAACATACACTCTCTGTCCTTTCTGGAGTTTTGGTGTGAAAAGGTTTTGATACCCGTTTTACCCTTTTAAGTCTAATGTCATGTGTGCTAAACTAGAGATTTCACCACTACATATTTTATTAAACAATAAAGATACCAAAAAGGAAATGTTTGTGAAAATTTTGTTATACCCAAAAAAAGCAACAATTTTATTCAAAGTTCCTGCAACATAAAACCAGCTCTCATTGCATCTCAAGATAACAAGCCCAGCTAATTAAAGCACCAAAAACCTGACCTGGCAACCCAACACTACACACGTCCACTTTTCAATTTGCTGCTGTTAACCTGCAAAGATCGAATATCTATGCACCATTCACACATTAACCCAAATTTCTACTCTGATTTGATTACAAAAGTCAGTGATTGAAGAGTAGAGTTGCAGCGTGGGGATGAGTCCATCTTGGATATAGGTTTACCGAAACAGCGAGGATATTACTTGGCCAAGTAGTAAAGGGTCAGCGTTTCAGTTCAAATTTAACATAGGGGATGAATTAGTGATGCCTCTGAAAGCTCCAGATGAGTGGAAAATGGGAACTGGTGTATAAATAAAGCCTATCAGAAATTGAGTAACCATTTAGTGGATGCAATCTGGTGATGGGTACTGAGGCTGTGCTGTACAGTGCATACTCGTTAAACTGAAACTCACACATAAGTGGAAGAAGAAAGTTAAATTAAAATGTATTGCAATGCCAGGATGCAGCATTTACCAGAGGTTTTTCGTTTAACAAAATTAGCTGTCAGTGGTTTTAATGTTGAGGCTGATAGTGGGACATCCACAATGATGGATAACACAATCTAACATGTCTGCTGCTTCCACCTGTCTGGAGTTGGCTCTCCATCTTATTGTTGAGTCATCTGAACAGCTGGAGCATACACACTCATAGCCAGTCGCATGTACACACAAGTGACAAATTCCAATAAAAGTCAGAGCAGTTTTCCAGTGTATGTGCATAGACTGTCTGATATTTGCTCTAGGCCCTGGGGGTGTTCCGCACTTCTATGCCACCCCAGCAAAGAGGCATGTCACTGTGCCCCTCTCTCCCACATTAAGCCTACCTGGTGCTCGCCTATTATCTTGACTGCCTCCTGTCCCTAAAGCTTTCCCTTGACTGCCCAGGGTGCTTCCTCTGTTGAGTCACACACAAACACATGCAGTGAAATAGGACAGGAGGCTGGGCTGGAGACACCTCTCCTGAGATTCAGTGATGCCCCAGTTTTTCCTGCAACCTACTTTTCTCCACTCACACTGGCAGCCAGACAGCTACCTTCTTTCTCAAATACTGATCCATGCTGACAGGCTGACCGTTGTTACCCACTCCCAGTGTTGGTTGAGGCTCATGTTGCTTGTTAAAAATGCAGCAATTATTAGGTGATGACTGTAATTGGAAAGTTTTCAGCTTGATCAGCTGTGACCTGTGGCCAGCCTTCCCTTAGATACACCTGGTCAGGTGCTGGGCACAGGCTGTGTGAGTTGTGAGTTTGAATCCATACAGTAAGGGATATTTATCTATACATACGAGTCAATTTTTAACGTTCCAGATCAATAGAAAATCCAAACTTCTTTTAAACTAAGTAACTAACAAAAAAACTCATTTTGCCTGTGATTTTATGTGAAACAAAACAATGGCTCATCAGGAAAAACAGTGGTCTAACAATCATTGGTAGGTTGGATGTCAGCGTCTTTACCTGCCACATATTGATTTGCCTTTAGGCAAGGCAACTAACCCCAGGTTGCCCACATATCTATCGTCATTTGTGAATGAGGCTGAGGGAATGTGGCTCCAGCATAAACGTGGTGGTCGGTATGATTAGAAATGCGGTATGTAAGTTCAGTCCATCTAAAGAATCTCGCTTTTGCCTAACAATCTGGGTGTTTTGGACTCTTTACACTGAAGTCCACAGTGAAAAGGGGACTGTTTTGACTGCTGCAGCTTGTCTGTCATTTGACTTCCTCTTTGCATTATGTACTAAAAAACAATACATGTAGGACAGAGCTGTGGAGCTGAAACATTGGTGAATAACCAGTTTCCAATATAACACTGGTCTCAGTTTTCAGGGAAGTGGATAATCATCATCTTTGCTTTCTTTTAGTAAGATATTTTGAATTTGATAAAGGCCTGTCTTCAACATGCACTAATAACACTGGAAGACTACCAAAACTTGAGGTGAAAGTTTTTTTTAAATATTTAAGTTGGAAAATATTTAATATTTTAAGTGGGAAAGAGATTTTTATTGGGGCCAAAACATTTAGATCTGGGTATACCTAATATTAACACTTTATAATGAGACCAACAGGCAAATGCAGTGTCACCCAATTAACCCTTTAATGCAAACTGGAGTCCCAAGTTAGAGGAATGTCATACAGGAACAATGAGGTAGATCGTAAAATTCCAACATGCATCTTTATGTAGCAATTGCAGAAATGTTTTAGGAGAAAATTAAATAGTTTTACCAACATAGGCTATGCACAAAGCAATTATATGTAGCATATTCATCAGATCAGTGTTGCACTTTTATATTTTGTTGTGGGTAAACTGATTCATTTACTTCTTTCCAAGCTGATTTGGAGTTAAAAATATATTCAGTAGGATCATTTTTAAACAGTTTTGGATTGTCAAGCAACAAACTGATGTGCTTAGACTGACCAATTTCAGGTTATGCTTCTATTTAGCACTATTTTATGTCTCAATGAAAACTTTACAAGCAGCTGCTACAAACATTTGCCAACTCTTCCCTGGACAGAGGGAAAGAGGATGACTTCTAAACAGTATTTAACTGATGAATAAATGGTAAATTGGTGATGTATTTTTTCACCTTTAGTGCATGCAATTGTGACGCGCATGAAAGCTTGAAGGTGGAGAGGGGGGCACAGGCTTTATCATTTAATTAAGCGGATTTCCAGGAATAAGGTTGAGGATCATAGCTGTACCTCCCTGAGGTTATAAAGCATTGTATTTATTTTCTATTGATGTTTATTTAGTCATGAGCTTATAATAAACTTTAAGGGACTACAATTTATTCTCACATTTAAAGGTTAAACAGCATTTAAATAAGATTTCCCCAAGTGCAGTTTAAGTATTCTTCTTACCATGGATGAAGAAGTCAGTTTATGATGATTGAACAGCCTGAAGCAGATTTAGAGGCACCGGCCAGCTCTCGTTAGCTGCATTGACTGGCTCTCCGTCAGACTTGGTCATAGATCAGTACAGTCGATGCTGCTGTTGAGTCGGACACTGATGAGAGGAGCCATGTTGGCTGTGTTCACAGTCAATAAGTCAGGCTTTACAAAACAGTGTGTGATAAGCTCAGCCTGTTGTGAGCCAATATTGCTGGGCGCAGATAAACAATCTGACAAGAAAACTTTGATTCAAGGAGGGATGAGCAGCAAACTGTGCGTATCACCTCCTGCATCCACTATCAGTGCTGGAAAGAGATGAAGGCTTATTAGATTTTATTTTGTTTTATTCTGGTTGGATTACTTTTTTATGATATTTTCAATCCTGCAAAGAATAATAAAGAGGTTCAGAGCTAAACTTCTGACTCTCAGAAACTCGTCAAGTATAAATTACACTTAAATCAAATAGGTTGAATGCTTAGCCATGTTAAGTTGCCGCTAAATGCTAATGGAGCTTCCCTTGCTACCATAAATTTGTTTTGCTACCTCTAATGGGTAATATAGCCCCGCTCTAATGTAACCTGCCACAGTTGTTAATGTAACCCTTTTAACCGCAGTAACACGGCACTCTGTATGCTGCTCAGCATTGCAGCACTCGCGAGGTCCCCATGACAACAGGCAACATCAAAGAACAGAGAGGAAGATCTGGCTTTGGTGCTGAAATAAAGGCAGAAGGAAAAAAAGTGTTTTCAGGGTGAAATTCTCCAAATTATTGACAAATACCTAAGAGGATTTACAAGAAGATTTGCCTTTGACGTAAAGTTAGGGTGGAAAACCTGTCCATGAACTCGGTGTGAGTCATTTAGTTCAAACTATTTCTCTGAACTTGGATTTACTGATCTGAAATGCTGTTGGGTCCGAATAAAGTTGTTACCTTTGCAGCACAGGAAATCATTTCAGCCCTAACATCAAGGGCACAAACAGCTGATCTGTACTTTAATTATTTCCATCACAATTTGGGAAAAAAAAGTTCACATGTTCAAAATTTGAATCAATATTTCCAGGTTTGCCTGAAAGCTTCTGATTTCCTTAAACTAAATTTGTTGGCACATTAGTCTACAAATTGATGTACTGATATTGAATTAGGTTGTAGAATTGTGGCTGCAGAGTTACGGTAGAAAGCCAAAGCAGGAAAATAATAAAAGTAAATTGTATCACCTCTGAGTTTCATGTTACTGTGTCGCAGTCACTTGCTGTGCAAGAAATGAAAAATAGCAACACTTGTTGACAGTAACTGCTGTTCATGTGGCTACTGCAGACAAACCCACATTTGCAAACAGACAAATACACAGAGGCACAAAACGATGTGTTTGTCACAAACACAACAATCACACCAACGCATGAGTTCTGGCATCACGGCAGAAAGAAATGGTCTCACAAAGTTAAACAAATGGTATCAGGTATCTGAATGGGAGGCAGAAGAGATCCGATGGGTGAAATGTGAATTAAAATTCTCTCTCTGTGTTTTTCTATCACTTCATCTCTTCTCTCTCCTTTGTCTCATTTGGTGTTTGTCACTCTTTGGGTTACCCTCCAATCCCACCTTCCCTTTTGTTTATCTTTCAGTAGGTCCTATTTTTAACATCTACATTCCTTTATCCTTCTCTTCCTTTAATTAATTTTTTATCTTTTGCTCCTGTTCCGTTTGCTCCTTGATCCTTCTGTGAAATCTGCACTGAGACCAGCCATGGTCACCATCCCTTTATTACTTTGGGTTTTTTTTTTTGCTAAGCAAGGTTGACTCATGATCTTCCTGCATCTAACCTCCCTTTCTTGTTCCTCTCGGGTCCTTTTTTTTATCTCACCACATATGAGCACTATTAGGAATAAAGTACGAGATGGCCATAGGAGTGGCAGAACAGAATAATTATACTTTTTTACCTAGCTTTCCTTAAACAAAACAGCCTTGCCAACTGATAACTGAGTGTTATTATAATTTTATATTATCATTATTATATATATTATTATATTATCATTTTTCTTCCAGCACCAGATGAATTCCTTACCACAGAGGACTTAATGAGGTAATTACCTCTATTAGAAAGATTGGATTAGAACTAGCTCTTACCAGTAAACTCCCAAGGATTATTAGTGTCATTTGATTTTCTGTATCATTGTAATGTTTTTCCTTATGTACAGCGCTTTGAGTGCCTTGTTGCTGAAAACCGCTATATAAATAAACTTGACTTGACTTGAGTGTGCAGATTCTTTTTACAAAACTAACAAAATTGCTTTTATTTTAACATATCTGTGGAAGTTTATATCGATGCTAGTGCTTTTTAAAAAAATCCAAATATTGTTTATTACAGTTCTGCATCCGGCGCTCAGCAACACTAAGTTTACTGGAACTGCATAGTCTGGATGCTATAATGTTTGCAAGCAATGTGTGCAGGAATCATTTACAGTTAATTAGGCCAATCAGCCACCAACTTACAATAATGCAATTATACAACTCATGTAATTAAGACATAAAGATACCCTATAGATTAATGACACCACAAACTTGGCCTTGCTGCTCATATCCTGGAAAAGAACAAAATGACTATTCTCATGCAAACCCCTAAATATGAACTGTTCTTTGCATGCACACAAGTATTGTATGGATCATGCTGACCCAAGATAAGCAAGAACAAAACCGTCCTCCTGTCAGGGGTGTTTCATTCATTCTGGATGCTATGAATAACATTCTAGAAGTCTGAATTGCATTCTGCAGCATAAGCATCTTTGTATGCGAACAATGAAAGCTGCATTTTTCTTTAAACAACTGAACAGGCAAAGCAGGCAATGATTATTGACAGCATGTATGTGGTAGGAACACTAAATACAGCACCAGCAGTAGAACATTTTTCATTAGCAGAATTAAAGGCACCACAGATACAGAATTGCTCATGAGAAGCATACAGGCTGGATAGGTGGATTAGCAGCAGATTTGTAGATTCATCAAATATTTTTTAGTTGGGTCACTACAGTCCCTGTTTTGACTTTTACTGAAAATGTCTCGAAAATATCTGTAATGTTTTTTGCATTTCATTAAAGCAAACTGTAAAAGCAAGCTAGGAAGTAGTAAAGTAAATTGGTGATTTGGCCCCACATGAGGCTGGGGCATCTAATGTTTGGTGTGTCAAAATTTGAAATATCCCTGAATGTCCACATTACTATGTGCACCTTTTTTCCAGTTTTAGTGCTTAATCAATTCTGGTGATGAAACCATACTTTCCAGGTTCTGTAATAGAAACAATTTAGTTTTCCATGGCCAGAGAGCCAGCTCGGTGGCAACTCATTATGTTGCAATAAATGATTCATCCTGTAAATGTTTGATCCTCCCTCTGTTGTATTTTGGACTTTGGTGGGGACTACAGAGCAAAGAGAAAGATTAGCAACACAAATCACATACTTTATCTCATCGTCACTGAAAGTAACTGCACCAATATCTCCATCATCATTTACTAATACTGGAGAGCCGTTTAAAATCCCAACTGTCTGATCAGTGTTTACCAGCAGCATTGCAAATTGGAGTTGTGCATAGCCTTTAGAGCAGGATTTATTGATTCCAGTCGACAATTTTAAAAGCCTAACAATTAAGGAACTGAGTCTGAAATAACATTTAAGGATTGAGTTGAAAATAGCAGCTGTAACTCTGAAAGGAGGTATACAAATAAAAATTGGAAAAATAAGAGACTTTGAGAACCAGTTTTTCAGTCAACGTCAGTGCTTGCAGTGGTGGAAAGAATTAGGACTAAGAATGCGGGGCGTTTAGCACTGCAATCGGTTTGGTGCAAAAAAGAGTGGTCAAATCCCCAGTCAGAAATATGACAGAGACTGGTTGATTGCTGCAAAATGTGTGTAGCAACTCTCTCCGTGGCATTAAACTAAGTTTTAGTAGTGGTTTATGAATGTAATTGGGTCTGTATGTACAGTGTTGATCCTTTGTGAAATAAAAGGAATCTATAATAATTTCAAACTTATGCATCCAAATCACTAAAGTGTACGTCACTATTTGAAAGATACTGAGACCTGTAATTTGCTGTCTTAAAATTAATTTGCCATTTCACAGCTAATTAACTCCATCAACAAGCAAGCACTAGGTGGATGGCATTGTGATTTATTTTAAATATGTTGCATTGTCGGTCATAATCTAGCATTAAGCATATTGTTGGGGCTCTGTTAGGCTTTGTTATAGGCTTTATTTGTTTCAATTGCCAAGTACTTCTCAACATACAGTACAGACCAAAAGTTTGGACACACCTTCTCATTCAAAGAGTTTTCTTTATTTTCATGACTATGAATATTGTAGCTTCACGCTGAAGGCATCAAAACTATGAATTAACACATGTGGAATTATATACTGAACAAAAAAGTGTGAAACAACTGAAAATATGTATTATATTCTAGGTTCCTCAAAGTAGCCACCTTTTGCTTTGATTACTGCTCCGCACACTCTTGGCATTCTGTTGATGAGCTTCAAGAGGTCACCTGAAATAGTTTTCCAACAGTCTTGAAGGAGTTCCCAGAGATGCTTAGCACTTGTTGGCCCTTTTGCCTTTACTCCGCGGTCCAGCTCACCCCAAACCATCTCGATTGGGTTCAGGTCCGGTGACTGTGGAGGCCAGGTCATCTGGCGCAGCACCCCATCACTTTCCTTCTTGTTCAAATAGCCCTTATGGTGCGTTCACAATGAACGCGGATTCAGCAGAATGCCAAGAGTGTGCATAGCAGTAATCAAAGCAAAAGGTGGCTACTTTGAAGAACCTAGAATATAAGACATATTTTCAGTTGTTTCACACTTTTTTTGTTCAGTATATAATTCCACATGTGTTAATTCATAGTTTTGATGCCTTCAGTGTGAAGCTACAATATTCATACTCATGAAAATAAAGAAAACTCTTTGAATGAGAAGGTGTGTCCAAACTTTTGGTCTGTACTGTATACAACAGTAGCTTACCCACCCCATGTGTTTAAAAGCCAAGTAAAAGACGTCCCCTGTGCATGCCTAAATTCCATTTTGTTGTTTTGCCTCCAGTGGCAGGGATCTATCACAGAATCCACACATTTCTCCAGAGATGCAGGTTTCAACCGAGGGTCGTTAGTTCTTGTTTGAGGCTTAATTGAACCACATATCAAGGTAATTGTTCCTCGGCTCCTCGACCGCCCTCCTCCTTACCTCAGCCATGGTGGTGCACTACTCACTTTTGCTGCAGCACTCACTGCTGCGGAGATAAAGGGCTTCCTCTTTCAATTATCAACAGACATTACTGGTTTTATCTATGAACGAGCTTCTATCAGCTCTCCAAACCTTTTAAAGGTTTTTCCCTGTTATATTGATATGCCCATCTCAAAGGTGTGCACATAACCACACAGGCTGAGAATTACCATATCCAATTCATATGCATGCAGTATAAAAATGTGTTAATAGCTGAAAGGATTTTCATTGCCAGTACGCAGGCAGTCAGTGGTGCAAGCTTTGGGGACTCTTTCTATCTCATGTGTGATTCATATTTAAATGTTGTTCTGCTCAACTTTTCTGGTAATTGTGTTTGAACTTCCTTGTTTTGCTTGGAAGTGGATTCACTGAAGCGTTTTGTTAAAACAGTCTGGTAATCGCTTATTACAAAGACAGGCACAAACACAGTTGCGCATGATTACTCATACACACATTTTCTCACATAAATGAGCAAAGCCTGAGACAGGGCCTTGTTAATTTTTGACACATCCTGGCAAATAAGTGGATCACAGAATGTAAAGACAGTCTTCTCCAAACATCAAATGTAATTTTTTGAGCAACTTGCAGTTGGAAGGAGTCAAAAAATTTAAGTTTTAGGCAGTCCAACTAAAACAGTTTGCTTTTAATTATAGCCTTATGTGTTTTTCTGTTTAAAATCCACAATATATCAAGGAGCTACTAGAACTCCCAGAGTTGTGGAATTTGGACTTGTTTTGACATATTGCTCAGGGATATGCAACTCTGGACAATATCTGTATTTTGTTTAGACTGTGTTACTATATTATGTCTTTGGATTGATAAAACCAGAAACGAATCTTGCAACAGAATCACAATGCCCTGACACCCATCCCTGTGGGGACTGTATGAATAAACATTGATCTGACTGAGAACTTGTTCTTTAGTTCATTCATATCATAGTCTTCATTGCACAATTGTAAACATGCATTGTAGGAGTGCAGCTGCATCTTAACAAAAGTGTGACGAACTCTCACAGACAGAGTTAAACACATGGAAAAGGACTTTGATGGTATGGATTAGAGATGGAAAGAAAAATTAGACTTTGAATGGATGATTTTTAGCTGGATCAGCTCTGGTCAAAAACCTGTGCAAAAGTCTATTGTGTCGACACACTTTATTAAGCTCTACTACACTTTTCCTAGCTGGCTAAATGTTACATATTTTTAGTATGACTGATGTTTTCAACATGAAGTGAGAGAAAGAACAACATAATAAGTAACTATTTGGGAAACAGTATTTACCATGACATTTTAAAAGATGTCTACAGACTGCAAAAGAGAGCAAGACTTAAAGCAGATAACAGGAAGGCTGTGTGGGAAATAGTGACGTTCGTCTGGTTTGTTTTGAGCTTCAAACCTCTTTATATCATGGGACATATTGGTTTTGGAGATCTACATGCTCACAAATCACACAGTGCGTTTGCTGTTTTTGTAATGCTAGCTGTGATTACAATGTTGTTTGGCAAATACACTATAAGATCCAATTCCATCCAGCTTTTTTCTGTAAAGCCCTTTGAAACACCAGAGAGGACCTGTACATAAATCCTGTACATAAAAAAAAATAAAAGAAAAAAAATATATTTACTTAACAAGCTAAAACCATATCTGACATATTATACAAATATGATTTCTAAAGCAGGGATAAGAGTGTCAATGCAATGAAAAGAACATATTGTTAAATTAACATATCTGGTGGTGTTAAAAGCCAGGGCAAGAGTTTTAAGAAATGATTTAAACAGAAACAGAGAAGAGACCTGACACTTTCCATTGTAACAGCTAGTAGCAATTTCCTCATTTAAATAGGGCGGTCTGCACCTCTTTTGTACCTGTTATCCATTGCACATGCAGTTTTTGTAGGTCACGTGCAACTCCCCACTTATTGCATGTGCTTTTTTTTTTTTTTTTGCTAAAGCCAGTTTAAAATACAAACCCTGTTTTACAGCAACTAATCTCTCATATGCAACAGGACATAGCCTCTGCTCTTAATAAGAAATTAATGATTGTTTATAACAGGAAGTCTAGAAAACTTTATTTTCAATTCTGTTCTTATATCTTCTTATAATGTAGTTTTTAACAAGCAATTATGAGATGCTAAAATCTGTATTGTTATCTTTACAAAACCAGATACTGTAAATTGGCCGCAAAATTGGAATCGGTGCTTATCTAGTATATTGTAAAACAATAGCTCTCTCCACCACAGATGTTGAAATCCGGTGATAACATTAGGATCTGTAAGCTGTCAGCAGCAGTCAAGTTAGAATGTAGCCCAAAGTGTGTGTATGTGCATTAAAAAAGATGGTGGCAATTCCTCAGTGTGATTCAGTGTGAGATTGGTTGCGAAGTGAGTGATGATAATGACCTTTCGTCCGCCTGCAGTGCAGGGTGAGAGTAATTCCCTTTACTTTATCAATTTATCTGTGTTTCTTTTCCCCATTCCCTTCTCATCACTTGATAAATGTAAATGAGGAAATAACCTATATGCCCCCTTTCAGTGAGTTCTGAAAAGCTTAAATTGGAAATTGTATTCTACACTAAGTTTCTGGTTTGATAAAGTAATAAACCTTGTATAAGCTACTGCAGGTGAAATGTGGCCCAAGATGGCCCTGGATGTCAAGATTCAGCTGCAAGTCTGTAGTATTTTGCAATACAATGGTTCCTTTCTGCTTTGTGATATCTCACTGGTGCCACTGACCCACCCATGGTACAATAAGCCCAATAAATTATTGCAGATTTTTCTTTTTGTAGATAAAACAGGTGTCATCAGGGAGTCACTGAGTGACTGACAGACAATAACTGCAATGGAGAAGTTATCAGTGAACCAAAGACAGCTGGCAAGGACATTTATCTATCAGTTTCAGAGGGCATGTTCTAGATTTCAGCTTGTTGGCATGGTTTCACAGTACCTAGGTTGCTATTGTGCAGTGTTTCAAAACAAGGTCACTGCTGCAATTAACATGCTATTCAGAGAGCTGCCATTCACACAAGGGCTGTTGCTTCTATTGAATCCAAGGTTGGCATTTTTATGTGATCTATTCAGAAAGTCACAATTTGTCCAGCTGGGATCTTATCAAGTCGTGATTTGGCTCTTTGTTTAGAACATTTTCGTACTAGATTCATCATTTTAACCTTATTGAGTTTTCTAACAAGCAAAGTTCTTAAAGTGCTCACCCTTTTCCGATGATCCACATGGCTCTGTCTTTCAGTGTTTAACCCTTTCTCTCTCCTAGACATGGCTACTGACTGAGCTTTTACTGTAACTAATTATATGTGCTCTCTTCAGACTCTAAACTTGAAAACTGGCTCAGAGTTTATCTGTTCCTTCTTTCTAGGTGAAACGACTAAAGGAGCTACATCCATTGACATTTACTTTTCCTTCCCATAGAAAGTACTCCTGGATCAGTCCTTCTTTGTTCTCTTTGTGTCTCTGCTCTGTTCTCTCAAACCCCCAGTCGGTCATGGCAGATGGCCGCTCACACTGAGCCTGGTTGTGCTGGAGGTTTCTTCCTGTTAAAAGGGAGTTTTTCCTCTCCACTGTCGCTACATGCATGCTCAGTATGAGGGATTGCTGCAAAGTCAACGCCAGTGACTGTCCACTGTCTCTACATGCTCATCCGGGAGGAGTAAATGCTGCAAGTCACTGACTGGATGCAATCTGCTGGGTTTCCTTAGATAGAAAAACTTTTTATCCAATTTGAATAAATAACAGACTCTGACTGCACTGTTCAGTGATTAAGATTAAATGGAATGTATGTACCTGACTTTTGTGAAGTGCCTTGAGACGACATGTGTTGTGAATTGGGGCTATATAAATAAACTGAATTGAATTGAATTGAATTAAAAGTTATTTATATTTTACTTTAAAATCTCTCAAACCAGAGTTGAATAATATTGTCCAATGTGTCTTTCTTTTTTTATGTTAAAATGTCCTTGAAGTCTGCTTTATAACAAGCATTGATGTAGGCTGGATCTCAATATATCTAGCAAGTCATTTTTCTCTCAGTATACGCTCACAGCACATTTTCTTTCTGTGTGCCCATCTGTCTCAGTACCTGTTGTTCCTCCCCCTGCTTATTTCTTGCTTTCCTGTGGTGACATTTTTGAAGGTGATTATAGATGTTTGGCCGATCCGTGAAGAGCCATATGTCATCTGAGTTGCTTCCATTTGACTGGATGTCCATAAAATGTCAGATTGAACTACAGATGGATGCATGGTTAAGGGTTAGAGGCCTACAGAGGAAATCTTTCTCTCTGGTGAACCCAGAAGAACCAAGCTACACCAACCCATGGCAGGTTTCCCATGAAAAGAAAAGCTTCGCTACCACTGTAAATCTACAAGGCATCATTTATGTTGCACACATGGAGCTATTTATGGTCAGGCTTTTCCACAAATATGTAGCAGCTTGCTTTCTAAATATTCTTAATCATTATAATGGTACTGAATAATTTAATAGAAGTGAGACTGCATATATCACACATGTTACTTAGCTTTGGACCAGCACAGACTGAAATAGAAGTATCTGCTTGGTTCAGACTGGGTTATCCTTTGCTTTTGGGTTATTACATACCAACCCATCCAGCAACTTCAGTTCAGTTCAAAAACTGAAATTCATACACGATATAGATTCATTACACGCAGGGATATACAGTATTTTGAGTTTTTATTTTTGTTAATTTAGATGATTATGACTCACATCTGGTAAAAAGAGAATTCAATTTCTCAGAAAATTGGAAAGTCACATAAGACCAGTACTAATGTTTTAAAATAAATTAATGTTATATACATATCATGGCCTACACAATCAAGGGGGAGGACTTCTGACCTTACTTTTCAGCTCATTGACACCCTCCACAAAGGAGGTGAACCACAAAATCCCTTTGCAAAAAAAGATAGCTGTTCACAGAGTACTGTATCCCAGCTTATTGATAAAAAGCTAAATGGAATTAAAAGGGATATAGTAAAAGGTCTACAAGCAGCAGAGTTAACTGCAGCCTTAAGAGTTTTGTGAAGCAAAGCCCATTAGAAGTTTTGGGGGCAGTTTACAAGGCCTTCACTACAGCTGGAGTCAGTTCCTTAAGAGCCACCACACACAGACATCTAGGTAGGACATCAGAAGCATCCTACTAGGGCTAAGTATTTGAAAATAAATCAATTCAGAAATTTAGGTTCCACAACCTCGCAAAGTGGGAATTTTCCACTATCAGTGATGGATTTTGGGGAGCCGTTTCATCTGCTGGTAATGGTCCATCAAGTTTCCTCAACTCCAAAGTCACCGCAGCCGTCTACCAGAGTTTGGAGCACTTCAGTCTTTCTTCTGCTGACAAACTTTATATGGATGCTGATTTCATTTTCCATCAAGATCTGGCACCTGCCCAGACTGCCAAATGTATCAGTTGCTGGTTTAATGACCTGGGTGTCACTGTTGTTGATTGGCAGGCAAACCCGCATGACCTAAAACAGGAAATGGGAGTGAGACCCAACAATGAATTCAAGCTAAAAGCCGCTGTTAAAGCAACACCGGCCGATCGGCTCCATGTCAGGCTGAATTGATGCAGTAATTTGTGCAGTAGGAGCACCAAGCATGTACTGAGTGCATATACTTTACTGTACATGGGCATATTTTTCAGAAGTTCCGACATTTCTGTATTATTTCTTTTTGTTACTGGTCTAATGTAACATTGTAACTTTCTGAGAAGCTGCATTTTGGGTTAGCATTTGCGGTGAGCCATAAATATACCCAAAATAAATGCTTGATATTGAGCACTCTGTGTGAGTACTGAATCAATTACTCAATCCGGAAGACTCCCTCCTACCTCAGCCGGTCCAATGGCTCCTCCATGCATCTCTGCCCATCCAATCAGCGTCGAGTCTGCACCTTCTCTTCAGCCAGTCATCTCTAAGGCTTCGCTTTAAAGATCCTCATCTGCAAGATTCTCTTGCTCTTCCGTTGAGCTTTGACCCACCTCCTCCCCATCTCCTCATTCTGGACCCACAACAACCCGATCCTTCAGGCCTCCACTCCACCACCAGTCGGATCCCGGGGGGACGCCATCTCTAATTTAATCCTAAAAATACTCATTCAAGCCCTCATCATTTGCAGCATTCATGTCTTCCACCGTGGTCTGAGCGCCAAAGCAATGTAAATAAAAAATAGACTTCTAATAGCCTTTCTTTGTGTTTTCCATTTGTGAATATTACAGGATTCAATTGAATTAGTAAAATAAATAAACGTTTTGATGATGCTCTAATTTATCCAGATGTGTACTGTGTACTGTCCAGTACTGTACAGCAATCAGCTAAACCATTTGTTTAGAGCAATGGTAGCTGTCCGGGATGCTTAAACTGCTATGCATCCTTTGCAAAAAACAAATGCAAGATTTTTTTTTCTCCTGTGGATTTTATTTTTGACACCTTGGGTTGTTTGTGAACCCATGATTCATAGCGAGTACCATGCCTGAAGTTATCCTCACAGGGTATAAAAGGGTATAAAATCAATACATCAGGAAAGGAAAACATAAGCTGCTGAGTGCAGTGGTGTTGTCATTCATAAATAAAAGTGTTTGCATTCATCTGTGTTCTAGTTAGCAAACTCTTTTTAAATGAGCACAGCTCCAATTGTTGAGTAAATTTACAGCTGAGTGCAACTTAAAAATGTGTTGACATACATCAAGATGTTGCTTGTGTGTGGGCAGGCAGTGAAAACAAAGACTGTGGGAGTTTTGATCCATGTCAAATACTGCCATTCTTGTTTTTTTATAAGGCAACTGTAAAAGGATAGAAACCCATTGAAAAGTACTTTAAAAATCACATTTTAGTTTTCCCTTTGCTTTGTTTTTTTGTCTAATTTGATGTTCTAAATATTATAACAACCAATAAATCTACGTGATAATTAAACACAGATGGGAGACACTAAACCACTCCCTTACACGTAAAGCTGTTTTTCCATTTACATGTGATTTTAGTCCTATATTGGCTAAGCCACCATAAGGGGGATGTGGCAGAAACACGATAAGCTAGCCTATAACTGGAGAGACATAAGGAAAATTGGAAAGGAATCATGTGGGAGTTGTTTCTTAAATAGGAATCCAACTGTTCACACTTTATTTGTCAATCATCTGTTTATCTTTCTCTCACTCATTTCTAGCTCTTTTTTACAAGATCCCTGCAAAAATAAATCCACGTGACAATATGTTCTTGCAGTACATGTGCAGAAAAGGTTATGATTCACAAAGAGAAGCAGGTTTCAGTTATGAAGATATATTTTACCCGTTAGATTTGATAACTTAATCTTATAAATTCAAAGAAGTAAACAATGAATCATGTTAGCCTCTGCAATAGGACATGGTTTGTCTGTTATCTTGAGCAGCCATAATCACAAACTGTATGTGCTTATGCTTAGACCATTCATCACACACACACATTCACAGCAGCACTTAGTTCTCTGCAGTTATCTTAACATCCATCCACATGAGAGATTATAAATATACCTTTCAGAGACATGGCACTCCCCTGATGGGATGTGACAATGCTGACCGAGCACTGACCTTTCTGCCTGACCTCAGAGTTTGTGTACAGGATTTTCAAATGCACACTGTAACTGTATGGATGCTATAAATGATAGTTTACATGTTTGAAGGCAGACAGATCGAGAGATGATTAAAGATGTCTGGCTACACTACATCTGCTGAGAATATCTTCCTGCCCTCCCTTTGTTTATCCATTTTCTTCATTTCTGGAAAACTTTAATTTCTACCTCAGGATATGCTTCTGCATCCAAAGTTGAGTAGGCTACATTTAACTTATCACACACATGCACACATAGATGTACAGCACACTACTGCCAGCTGTTTCTTTCTTCCACTGTCGCAAGCCCAGCTTTATTTCTGTGACGCTTACAATGACTGAGAGATGATATCATCAGAGACAGACCAGCTTGACTAAATGGGAGCAGCAAATTGACTGTAGTATTAGTAGAGAGTGGTCTCCATCAGATCCTCTGATAGGATCCCATTAAAGAAAGCTTGCAGATGAATATGATTAGCTTTTCATTCCTCCTAATGGAAATATCTTCTTAAGAGGGGAGGAGATAAAATGTTGTGTTGTGATAGGACCTTTTTACCACTGATGGGATTGTTATAGCCTAATTTTGGTGGAAAGGCCATAGAGTTGTTGGAAGGGAGAATGAATGTTCTCTGTAAATATGCTCTCTGTTATGGCTGTGGACCTATGGCTCTCTGTGTGTGGGCAGGGCTTTTACTTTGTTGAAAAAAAACACCTTCCACTTCAACAGCCATATATTGGGCTTGTTTTTATGCTGGAAACTGTGACTAATGAGCACAAGGTTTTATGTCCTGTTTTGTCTCCCATTCCAAAATAAACCAAATGGGTTTTTTTTGTGTGTGTATGTGTGTTTTATTTGGGGTTTTTTTGTGCATATGTGTGTGGCCATCCTACGTTTTTACTTTCTCCAACAAACAGCAACGGAAGTGCCTCATTAAATTATAAAACGTCACAGCTTCTAAAGCAGATTATTTCTGCATTTTGGAGAGCGTTATTGATGCGTTTTAGCAAGTCTTCAACCAGTCAGCTTTACATTGAGAGCTTTATCAAAGTGTACCAGTTACATTTTTTTATTTAGTTGCAAGATTTTGAACTATTAGAACTAGCAGTACTTTTAAAGTATTGACATGCTTTTTTATTTCTCAGAAATCTTGCCTGTTCTTTGTTCAGTATTCTTGTTAAACACATTGCTTAAACTTAGTTATTTTTAGGTTTTGTTGCAGAAGGTGTGATGCCTTTAAAATACTCACAGCTCCCTGTGCACACGTTGGTGTATAAGCATGCCCATGCTTTCAAGTCCTGCAGCAGTAACTAACTGAGTAGATCTGCACTCTGGCAAGTCTTCAGGGACCTATAATGGACCTAATGCATCCGGAGGCCGCTGCCAAATACCACTCTATACTTTGCTGCTAGTGTTCCTGTGAATATGTCTGTAAATGGCAATTATGTCGATAAGACATCAAAAAAGGATTCTGCAGAAAAGAATTAAACAAATTTACAGGATGATGGTTAGAGGAGTTCATGTTTAATCTATTTATTTGCACTAGCAATTCAATTAGTTCATTTTTATGTTTTCTTGAGTTACAGGCTAAATACATTTATTTCACCAAGTTAACATAGTAGAAAAATCTGATTATTGTTACTGATAAACCACATTTGGCTTTCACATATTCAAGATGGCTGTGTTAGATCTAATTCTACCAACTAATTCTACCAAACAAAGGTGTTTTGCAAAAAATGCACTTGAAAATACAACTGCAAAATCATAAATATAAATTCATCTTATTTCTCACTGTCTGTGACGTTTACCATGTTAGGGTTTATAATCTGTGTGGGTATGTACTTGGGGGACACTCCATTCAACAGGAGAAGTTAGATATCAGCCAAGTCAGATCAAATGTTGGTGTCGACCCATTACTGAATTCATTCTCAGACTGAAAATCTGCTTGAAACCTCTGATCCATTTACCAATCTAGACTGCATGGTCCTGTGTTGAAGGGGGTCCTATTTTAGGATTTTACTCTGGAAGTCCAACATTTCAACCAAACAGATCTGAATAATAAAATAGTAATAGTAATTTCATAAACTGTTTATGACAGACTTTTTAAATGTATCTATAGATCTATTTTTTAATTGCCAGACTACTTATAGTTTGAAGATATAAGGGAACGGAGCTATCGGTGGACAGTCTGCTGGCTGCACAGCAAACACTTTGTTGCACAGCATCACCTTCTTCATAGATGTTTTAGTGTTGAAAAGAAGAAAATGTCAAGTAAATGTTTGCTATGCGTTTTGTACTAACATTTAGGGCAGTCGGAACTCTGATTGTATAATAATAAGACGACTCTGGAGCTCTACAGAGAGACAACAGATGCTTGCAGCAACAGGAAGAGCTAGCTGGAGAACAAAACATTATGTTATTTGTTTGTTTTAGTTTTTTACTTTCAACCTCTACCTGAAAGGGAAAATCTTGGCAGCTTATCAGAAAACTTTAGCAGAAACAAGAAATATTTACAAGCTAGGAAATACAAATAGACCAAGAGAAAACAATTCAAAACATGTTACCATTAGGTATGGGTGAAAGCCTGTCATGATATTTTGTGATATTTATTGTAACTATAAAATTTAGCAGAAAAAGTCTTTGAAAACCCGTTGCAGCCTTTTTTGCCAATAGATTGCATGTTTGGGACTGAATGTTACTGCAGTCAAAGCCCCGCAAACACAAACTGCTCTTCTAAAATAAACCAAAACAAATTAACAAGAAACAACTTAGAGATCATTGAATAGACTACTTCTGAACCCTGGACATATTAAGTAGTGTAGTTTTATCTCTGCTATCGCTGTTTTATTTATTGCTGCTCTTATGGAATTAACAGTGGAAAAAACTGTAAAAGTCACAATCCCAGCAGCATTTTTAGTTTTTGAGGAACTAATACATAATACTATAGAGTTTCTCCTTGTCTCAATAAATTAAAATTGTTATAATGATAAAAAAAATGTTCACGATAACAATGAATAGTAGGATAACTGCCCATCATGTTTTTGACTTTATTTTATTAAAATTGTGCAGTTTGCTGTTAATTCTTTTTCTCTTACATCTCTCAATCTGTGACATACACACAACTGTTAATTGGCTAAACTGCCCACTGGTGATCTGTCCAGGGTGTCCTCTGGCTCTTGCTCCATGACCCCTAGAAATAGGCACTAGCCTCCCCCTGGCTTCAGGGGATGGATGGATGGATGGATGGATGGATGGATGGATGGATGGATGGATGGATGGATGGATGGATGGATGGATGGATGGATGGATGGATGGATGGATGGATGGATGGATGGATGGGATTGAGCAGAACCAAATATGCTCCTATATTCAGCATAGGAGCATATTCAGGAATAACATTATAGTGCCAGGCAAATTTTGAATTCATGAATTATTATATATAAGAATAATTCAGAAATATACTTTTAAGAAAATACATAAATAAGTGTAACGGGACATATCTGTCTCCATGGCTCTATGGGAATAAAGTATCACTCAGTTTTCCCTGTTTCTGACACTTTAGGTTTATTTTGTGCCACAGTTTATATGACAAGACACAGTGGAGCCAGAGTCCTGTGCAACAAGCTGCTATTGTCCTCCTTGCTTTGCCTCGGCAACGTTTACTTTCTGTGCATCTCTAAAACCAAAGTGTTGGGTGAATCATCGTCTCAATTGTTCTGTGTGTTCAAGAAAAAACTGGTATTTGAAGGCAACATGTGCCTCACGTACTTTGCAATAGGCTTTTTTATGGTGAAATTATTAAAGAATAGATATAAAATGAAGTCTTTTGCAGCTCTGGGTTATTTTTACTAAGAGTGACTATATAGCTCACTGAGAACATTTTTCTTTTTGACAGTAGGTCTTTACATATTTACTGCTCGGTTTGTTACATGTTTATTTGTAACCAACTTAAGTTTGGTCCAGTACATTCAGTTGAACTTCTGCCTTGGAGAAAAACAAGAAAAAAATACCATCTTTCTTCTCATGAATAAGGAATGAGCCCTGCTAGAAATAAGTTGTTTTTCCAACTTAACTGGTGCTATCTTAGCTTTTCTCCTCTCTTGTATTTTTCACTGTTGTGCCAACGCCCTGTGCATCTTCCTTGGGGAAATGAAAAATTGTGAGATAGGTATTGTAATTTAGTTGTCTATCTTTCAGCACGGACAAAATAATGTATTTTGATTTGCAAATAATAGGCATAATAGACATAGACATAATTGGAATAAATGTCTTTTTGGAAATGTCCCTGGCATTCACAGTGTCCTCCTGCTCCTCTCTAAAGGTTAATAGTATCAGATATCAGTGAGTGAGTCACTGGACATAACTGTGTCAATTGGTGATGGAAAAGGTTTGATTGCAGTCTCCTTTTTTCTCTCTGGAAGTAGGGGAGATGCAGTCAACAGGTCAGGTTTTATTCTGACTAGGATTGATGGATGCAGCACAGGGAAGCCTGAAAAAAAGATGAAAGCAAGATATATGGAGAGTGGCTTTACAGAAAAATTGAAATGATTTATTTACTAGGATCCGCTATGCATGTCTCAAAGCAAGATTTTTACTAAAAGCATTCCTTTTTCTCTCTTATATCTGACAGATATGGAGACATGGTCCCAAAGACGATTGCAGGGAAGATCTTCGGCTCAATCTGCTCTCTGAGTGGGGTGCTGGTAATTGCCCTTCCTGTCCCTGTCATCGTGTCCAACTTTAGCCGCATCTATCACCAAAACCAGAGAGCAGACAAGCGTCGAGCGCAGAAGGTTCAGGTGAACACAATTTTATTTCTCTTCTGACGGGCCTCAGAGAGGTGGACCTTCCAGGCCAGTGGGGAACTCTGACGTCTTTCTACATCAAACAAAGAAACTCCACAGGGTTCAGGTCTTACCTGATATGATTTGTCATATACAGTCATAGTTAAAATTAAAGGGGATCTTTTCCATTGTCGATACAAGTCAGTTTTGGGTCCAATATCACACCCAAAGATGGCATCATTCCTGACTATAGGGCTGAAGCCACCAATCCAGATGAAATGGTCTGGTGTTGCTGGAGATCATATTCTGATTTTACTTTTGAAGCTGAAGTTTACAGCCTAATATTGCATACTTGGATAATAAAATATATACAGTAATCTCAGAAACTGATTATAAAGCAGATGTTTCAAACACTGAATACCTATAGATGGATTTTCTAGATTTGGCTTATTACTTAAAGATACGCATACTAGTGGAGCATGTTTTCTGCTATCAGTGAATATTTTTTTTGGGAGAATTTTAGTCTTGAAAAAGGAGAAAATATAAGATAGATGTTTGCAGTGCGTGCAAAGCTTCAGCATTGTACAGTTACAGTAATAACTGAGGACCAACAAGGACCAGCAACAGGAAGGTTGAATGGATTACAGAATGTGCCAATAGCTCTAACTGCTATTAAAAAAAAATGGAATTGAGATGAAAAAGTTTAACCATCATCTATCCTTGACTTAATTTTGGTAAAATGGTAAAATCCTATTTATTGAGTTGTGCACTGTGATTTCAGAAGCTTTTTTATTATGCTCTAACATCCGTTGTGCCCCCACCCCCATGCCTACCCCACTACTCTTCTTAGCACGATTCAGATTTAGTAACTCTACCACTGATTTGTTGACACAGATGAAAAAACCATTCTGAAGATTATTGTGTAATTACCTGTCTGTTAAAAACAAGTAAAGATATGGGTCAAAACTGCAGCTGTCTAAAAGACATTGGCTCTGTGTTTTATCCATATTAATTTACAAAACAGCAGGAAAAAATAAAAAAATCAGCAACAAAAATCTCTACTCACAGATTTTAAACCTTTGCCATATACTATTTTAATTAAGAATGATAATTTGTAACTGACCCCCTTTGATCTGCAGACTAAGGTCCCACTTTCCGATTACTTATTGAGTAGGATTTTAGGTATAAGGCATTTTAAGTATTTATATTTTCACTGTTCAGCTTAAATATAGTAAACATCAACAGCTTCAAACTTTGACTTAAGGGGTCAAAATAACTTTTAAAGAATATACAACAATTTTCAAAATGTTTTAAAACCATCTGTACATTATAATTGTAGGATGACTGTGATCATCATAGTTTCATATTAGTTTAAACAGGTAGGGAGACCAAATATTTGGTTTATCAATCATTCTAAGAAATATTTCAAATTTAAAAGCCAACATCTGCTGCTGTCAATGAGCCAAGAGTCTTTTTTCTAAACATTTGCAGAGAGGTCTGTTCTTAGAAATACATGTTAGTTCATGTAAAGTTCTTCCTCTTCATAACAGAAAGTAACATTTTCTGTTCGAGACATGAGACATGATGTCTGGTCTAAAAATGTCTCATAAAGCTGAATCTGTCTGATAGGACTAATTCAACAGCCTTTAATGCCCCTGTCCTGCAGGACTAAACATTGGCCAGGATTAGATTTTCATTTGCAAATTACAGTTTTAATACCTATACATTTATTTATTATTTTGATTTTAATACATAGATAAACTACATGCTACATATAGTATCAGCTTCCTGGTGCTTATTGTGCAGAATTTACACTTTATAGAACAACACAACTTTGACAAGCAGCTTTTTAAGACACATTCTACATGTGGCTTCATAACTGTGGCTTTAAAACAGCATTACCTTAGTAATAGTCATGGTTGGCGCTTCTTTAGCTTCAACACCAGGATTGTGGGTGAGGGAATCTCTGGACTCTCATTTAGGGACTTTGAACCTTAGGGAAAGATGTCATGAAAATTTCAAAAATTGAAACTATAGACTTGTAAAACCTTGGTGCATCTTGTTACCATTAACAACCCCCTGTCTTCTCAGGACAGTTGAAACAAGGACCATAATCAGTCAGTCAGTCATTTTCTACCGCTTATTCCATAGTGGGTCGTGGGGAAGCTGGTGCCTATCTCCAGCTGTCTATGGGCGAGAGGCGGGGTATACCCTGGACAGGTCGCCAGTCCATCGCAGGGCAACACACAAACAACCATGCACACACTCATTCATACACCTAAGGACAATTTAGAGTGACCAATTAACCTAACAGGCATGTCTTTGGACTGTGGGAGGAAGCCGGAGTACAGGGTACAGTGCACAGGGAGAACAGGTAAACTCCATGCAGAAAGACCCCCGGCCAGGAATCAAACCCAGGACCTTCTTGCTGCAAGGCAACAGTGCTACCAACTGCGCCACTGTGCAGCCCGGACCATAATCATGAAATTGCAAATATCCAAGGAGTAATTTTCACTCTACTAATTTGCTGCCCCATTAGGCCTGTTGTATTCTAGGTTTATGCTTTATATTGGTTGTTTTCTTGACTGTTTTTCTACTGCCAACTAAAAACCACAAAAATTCAATAAAGCTGATTATATTCATAATCTGGGTCTTTAGATCAATTCAGTTGATGTGGATCAGGTAAATTGTTTTTTTCTTGTGTTCAGTGTAGTTCACTAGGGAGCTAGAGTCATGGTTTTCCACTAGCCTAAGTCCACCTTTGGGGCATAAACAACACTGGTACGTCACTGTTCTGTTCTGCTCCAAGTGTCACTTATCTAGGTGTCTGAAACAACACAGACATTGATACAAGAGCTGCAAACATTATTTTTTCTTCATACAGATCTAAAGTTGTTTCTGTTTTTAACACTGACAAAACTGCCAAGGAAAATCTATGCAATGTTATATACGTTGAGTCATCAACTTGGTTTTAAGCCAAAAAATGATTATCAGGGTACCTTCGACAATATCTCCCCTCATTTAATAGAAAAAAGGTAGGGAGTTTTTTTGCATCCTTAGACACATGAATATTTTTCTGGTTCTCTAAGGACATTTTATGCATTCCCAGGCCAGCTAAGAGATGTAATCCCTCAAGTGAGTTCTTGGTCTGCCCTGAAGCACTCATTAGATCTTGAAAATACCTCAGTTGATATGTTTCAACATGAAGAAACAGCAGCTTTGCTCCCCGTCTTTCACTATCTTTCATGTTTCAGCTCAAACATCATTCAAGCGAAGCTCTATTCAGCTCTTCTATCTATCCTTTCACTTCTTTCTTTCCCTACACACAACTTATGGCTACGTTGTGAACATAGATTGTCACGAAAATTGAAAGCCTTTTCCTTGGATCACACAGCGTCTGACAAAATCTATGGGAGAAGGTAAAGGGTATTGTATGTATTTATTAAAGCATTATCTACATTTAAAATTCCATGTGCCAAATGGATTTTTCACCAGGTGGTAATCCGTAACCCATTTGTTACAGTTTTATTAGCATTAATTAGGTCTAATGCTACACATTCCAAAGCTGGACAAATGATTTTAAATTTACAGCAAGTATGAATAAAAATCTGATAATCATCAGTTTGCCTGAACACAGTAACATCTGAGTTAAGCAGCCAAACAGAGTCTGTACGATGAGAATTTCAGATTTGTGTATTTGGGCCATCAGTATTAATAATTCTGACAATAACAATAATATTTGTGACCTTTCAGCAGATTACATGCTACAAAATTGAGCTACTTTAGCCCTATATAAAAAGATAGCCAATGTTTTGCTAATTTTGCTCCCTGTTTATGAAAACCTTCATTTATCACAGTGTTCTTTAAACTCTAAAAGCTTACAGCTGTCTGTACCAAAACCTGACCCTTCCATTGCAGTTATTTCCCCTCTTTGCATTATTTGCATAGTTTGTATTTTAGGTGTTTTATTCTTGCAAGCATAGCAGTATAATACAGTTGAAATCAGATATTTGCATACAGTGTACAAAAAGAGACTTAACCTTCTTTTTCCACTGTCTGACATTAAATTAACTTTTCTGGTTTTAGCACCATTAGGATTGCCAAAATTATTATTGCTAAGAAATAGAGTAATGAGATCAACCAGAAAACCAAATTTTCATATTAATCAAGTTGTTCCAACTAGTTTTTCCACATTATTTAAAAGGATTTTTAAATGTTATGAACTTAATTACCATAATTATAAACATAAGTTTTTAAGTTGTTTACTCAAAAAATTTAGTTGTTCCAACAAAGTTTATAGATTGTTTAAAATGATTTTTCAAATATTATGAACTCAATTGAACAGTTTTTAAGCTGATGATCATTAAAAAATGTAATGTTAGTACTGAAATTGCAGTTATTAAAAACACAGATGAGACTCGTGTTTTTTTCAAATGTCGACCAAGGTGTTCAAAAAACTTTCTTTCTGTGAAGATTGTAGTGGCGCTGCAATACTGGCAAGTAAAAGAGAGACTTTCTGCAGATCTGACTCTTTCTTGAGTTTCCTCAGTTTTCTGAGTGTGATTCCTTGATAGATGTGATTTAAGGCTACCCCATGTTTTAAAAGTACAAAAACAATCTTGGTAAAGACATGGCCGAGGTTGCCCACTATGACTGTGGCGTAACCTGTAATGTTTCTTAGAGGTTTCAGATTTACAAATTTTGCACCCCGATCCCACTTTTTTAAGACATGAGCCAACTTATCAAAACTCCAATCGGCCTTAAATTGACAGTATCTTTGCATCAGCAAAGTCTCACTTACTTCGGGGTGACACTGACAGAATCATAAGGATATTCTTCACATCTTGACATCTTAAGCAAAAATGAAATGCAGCCTTTATGACCAGGAAAAATACAAACTTTAAGTTGTATCACAATAGTAACCAAAATAATTTACAATACAAATATCATGCCTAACTCATTCCTATCTTTCTCTGCAACTGATAGGCACAAAAGCAAGAATGGATGAAATGAGCAAGAAAATAAAAATAAAAAACACTTCCTTTACTACTTTTATCCCTCTCAACTATCCACAATCTAAATGCTGACAGTTTTGGTCCAACAACAATTTGCCTGCTGTGGAACTACAAACCTGTCTACGTGAATGACAAAGGATGAATAAAAATATGTCCATGAATAACTTGGAATTTATATTACACAATGTAGTTGAGGGTTACACGAATAACCCCATGGGAAGCCCTCTCTAGTTGTGATTTGTCGAATGAAACTTAATCATTATCCACTGCTATGCTAAACTAAAGGGTAGAATGGCCAATTTACACTGCTAAATATGACTTAAGTTAGCTAGTAGTAGAACAACAACAGGCTAACATGCTAATACATCAACTGTTAGCAGGTGTTGCTTAACCTCTGTACATGAGTTCACTATGGTCATATCACAATTACAAATAAGTCACAAATCATTGCTTTAGTAGAATGTATTTGTAAATGAAATGACACTCACATTCAAAATATCCTTTCCATGTTATTTGTCCAGCCTACTAGTCCTATAACACACGGTCTTAACTGTCCGAATTTGTCAAGGCATGTTAAGTGAGCAGGGAGGGAACTTAAAATCTTTGACTCAAGGTGGAGAAAAAATAAGTTATCAAGTCAATTTCATTAAGTTACTACAACTTAAAATAAACACAAAAAGTTGAGTTTAAATAACACAATATTAAGTTGGTGTATTTAACAACATTATTATGTCAACACAACTCATAAAAATAATGTTTGAAACTTAAAAAGGTTTACCTAAATCAATAAATAAATGTGTTTTTACCTTGCAATAATCGATTTAATTAAGTGGTGGTAAAAGGTCCCCTGAATTACTTCTCAGAGTGATCATATCACAAAATTAGCTAAAGTTACTGTTTCGAAGTGTCCATCACAAAGCCCTGATCAGTTACGGAGAAGATTTGTGGATGGAGCTGAAAAGCTGTCAGCCAGCAAGGCGTCCTACAAACCTGACTCAGTTACACCAGTTTTGTAAAGAGGAATGGGTCCCAATTCCAGCAAACTGCAGTGAGAAGCTTGTAGCTTGACATCAGTTGAAAGGCAATACGACCAAATGCTATGCAATGTATGTAACTATTTGGCTGTAACTGTACAAACAAACACATTTTCATAAGATTGATAAACTCTTTAAATGAGATTTCAGGATTCTGTCCTCCTGGTGTATAGCACTGCCTTTAAATGTTAAAAAGTCACTTTTTTGCTGCGTCCAAGAGCCAAACCGAGTGTAATAGCATCAGCTGGCTCTTATACAAAACTGAGCTGGTAATCATAGTTTGAGGGCAGGCCTGACAGTTTTTGTTCACCATAGATGGATAGTGTGTTTGCTCGGGGCTGGCAGACATGCACACGCAGACACATATTTTCAGAGTCCATCCCTCTCTCTCATCACTGCCATTTAAAGCTCTTCCAAGCAAGCCTTTTTTCACTCGCTCATCTTCTTCCCTCATCCATGCTCCTCTGCCTCCATCCACTACTGCATTTCTACCACCTCCTCACCCCCATATCTCTCTCTTCTTTCCGGTGATTAATACCATCCATCTCTGGGCATGTTGTCTGGTTGCAGTTTAAATCTGTTTAAAGTCCTGCTACTGTGACCTGACCGCTGCCCGAGTCTTAACTAAGCATAACCTTGTCTGCTGAACAAGACTCCTTTGTAACACAGCCAACTGCTCAGGGAGGAAAAGGAGGATTGGAAAGTTCAGGGAATTATCTAGATGGAAAATGGGTTGAAATGAGATATGAGGAATTAGATGGAGATAAAAGAGAGGAAAAGGAATGGTACAAGAAAGGCCAGAGGGAAGGAGTGAGCAGAGGACGCTGAGGGAGCATAGACATGGGATAGAGCTGGAGGCAATGCATGTCCTGATGTTGTGTTCTTTCCTGAAATAGCTATCACCCAGATGAGGTGCTGGCTGAAAGGAAAGTTTATGTCTGTAGGCCTGTTTATGCATCTGTTGAGTGAAAATCCCCATCTGCATCTAACGGAGGGGTGCATCTGTGCAGTGCATTAGCTGAATGTTTGCATCCACCTTGGTTCCTATTGGTTTAGTCTTGACCTTCTCTGTAACACTTTCCTGTGTGTGTTCTGCACTGCAGTGTTGCGCAGTGTCCCGAGCACCCCACTGCCACAGCACCCACACTTTCACCCACTACCAATGAACCGCTGTAATATGGGGGTGCAGATCTCATTAACCAGCACTAAATGACTCTCTTCAGGCACTCTGGTGTCTTTTTGGCTTGCCTGCGGTGAGGTCAGTGATTTGCTTCAAGCACCACCATATCCAGTGTATTGCTTTCCTCCCTTTCATAACACCATGACTAAAACACCTTATCACCGCTTTCATGATAATGTTGCACCTGGATCCTTTGATCTTCAAAAGAGTTATTACGATGGCAAATGAAGGTCTAAGTGCCATGGATGATGGGAGATTTGCAAATGTGATATTTCAGATCATTTAGATTTAATCTGTGCCATTTCAAACTTTAATTATCCAGCATGAGTAAGTGTTGCCAGTATTAATGCTCACATTTCTGAGACCTGTGCAGTGTGCTCCAAATATTTTGTTGCCCTTTAGTAAAACAAGCTTTGAGAATCGGTTTAATAGATGTTTCCAATTGCTAGGTGTCTAAAACTTAGCTATTTTAAACCAGTTATTTGCCACTCTATCAGTTAGGTTAGCTTTAAAAATAATTAATAATCTAAGTAACTCATGACCAAATACAGAATAAAACCAAATTGATCTATTCCGGGCACCCACAGAGAAATAAGTTCATCCTTTATAAAAAACTCACCAAACGCTGATTAAAACCTTCTAGGTTTTTAGATATCTCCTCCTGTGAATAATAAACAAAGAAAATATGAATTAGATTGGGCTGACCTTTTTCACATTAATCCATCTTATTAGATGTCACATAACTTAAATTTTTATTTTTTAATTTTTATTTAGGGGAGTGACTGGGCAAACAAGAGTCTCTGCTAACCTCTAAATAAGATGGAGCCCTTGTCATTGCATTGTCTGCGTTTTCACTGCTAATGACAGCTGTGATTCTTAACGCCCCTCCAGAACCGTGAATCACTCAGGCATGCCATAGTTTTCAACACCCTATCACTGCCCTCAGCAGAACATGTAGTGTTTTTTAATGCTCAATAACCTAAGTGACATACGACCTTCCCTGTCATTAAACTAACCATTTGCAAGTGCCACTAGTCATTTACCACAGCAAAGACGTCATTTTCTCCACACTTCTCTTCAACAAGTGGTTATGTTTTGCAGAAATTCATTCCTCCCGAGGTCATTTCTTAGAATATTTCAACTGAGAGCTAAATCGAAAAGCAATTTTTAGATTGCCTTTCACTTTATTGAAATGACGAAAGGAGAACAGATGGGACGAAAGGGAGGTAGAATTGTTGAGGGGAGGATGTGAGGCATTAGTCCTCCAGTGCTTTCCATCCTCCTCTTCATCCCTCTCCCATTCCTTTTTTTTGCCTCTTCATCACACGAGTCGTACCTTCCCTCTCACCCCCCACACACATCAATCTTCATTCAGGTCTAATTGTTAGCTGTGAGCCGAGCTCCCCTTACAATTAACCATCCATCTGGGTGGCTGTGAAGAGACAGCCCCTGATCTATCTCACTGCACAGAGAACAGCTACATGAGGATGCCACCAGTTGCTGAATGTGGCAGTCGGGACAACACAGCAGAGGCTTATTCTCGAATAATTTTTGCCTAAGTTAAATAATGCTGTAAAGTTCTAATATGAAAGGACATTTTTAAATGAAGAGTTACAAAAAGCCAGTGTTACCAAATAATTAAAAAAGAAATAAAAAAATTAAATGAGCTGAGCTTTTAATAGTATGCCACAAATGGGACTCTCCTGGACTGGCTTCTCGTGTTCTGTTATAGCTGTAGTTAAATTAAATTTCTATTTTTGCTTGAAATGATTGTCGATCATACCTAAAACCTAGATAATCTTTATGAAAAAAACAACTTGAATTGAATGCATTCAAGGACACCCATATTTGAGTATATTTATGTAAATAGTAGTCTAGTTTTTACAGACTGATACAATTTACAACATGTACTTTTTCGAAATAAATACTATTTCCAAAAACTGGTGGTATTTTTAGTGCAGAAGGGAAAAATAGATAAAAGCAATCTGTTTTATTGCTGACTTTACAAAAAGCAATCAAAAACTAGTGATTTATTTAAAAAGTTGCATTCAGAAAATGTTTGTGCTCAAAAGTTACAAAGGACATTAATACTACAATAAAGAACACTTAAGGTAATAATACTTCAAAACGTAGCTGATTAAATCCGTGTTAAATCCTGCATTTCTTTGCATTAAAAGATAATTTACTGTCTGTGTTTAGATCATTTTTGTACCAAATCCTTCACATACATTCACAAGTAAATACAGACAGACAGACCAGACAGACAGAAAAAAATCCTCCTGCTCTCTATGACTTTCCTCCTTTTCTTGCTGTTTTCAAAAGTTGAGGTGACCTTTGTCTGAGAGTGTTTTGGCCTTCTAGACAATCAATAAGGTTGTCTGTGTGTTGCAATAAGAAAGACCAAAAAAACGAGGTAGAGACATGTTGGTGGGCTACTTTGTTGAGTATGGGGTCAAGAGGGGTGACAAAATGAGAAAAGAGGACCAGACAGAGGTGTGATTTTATTTACAAAGAAGAACCGATCCTTAGACTAATGTTAGTCTAAAGTAAAGGTGTCTACAGGTCTACAGTGTCACCAGACATGATTTCCTTAAAATCAATCTTATCATTGTTAAGGTGTTCCCATCTGCTTCCCAGATGGATTTTCGAAGAGTCACAGCTTTTTCTTTTCTGCTCTGTATTGACATGACACTGTACTCCTGTTTTTTTCATATCTGTATATTCACACTGCACCTAATGCGGTTTAGACTTATTTCCTTTTGGCAGTACCGTCAGTCTGTATAGAAGCAACTCTTAAGATGAGTGGCAGCTGCCAAACAAAATAAGCCTTGTCACTGTTATTTATGTGTGGGTGTGGAGGTGCTCTCCCTCATCAGATGGTCTCTTCTTTCATTTGCATGGTTCTGAGACACGCCTGAGGAAAAACCTAAACTGGTCTCAAAGCTCGATTGCTCTACTTTTAATGCAGCAAGACCTACACAACCGTAGCACCACCCCACAATGTGCCATGAATTTTTTAACTTTCCCTTTGGACCAAAAACATTTGCATCTGACAAAACTTACTGACTGCTCTCAAGTCAGTCAGAGTATGATATCAGTGTATGTACAATTTTATTTATTTATTTATTTGAGAATATGTCAGGTTAGAGTCCTCAGCTGGCGACAAATTTGGGGTAAAATAAAGTTTGCTCTGGCTTGACTCCTTCGGCTATCAGTTTTAAAGAGTGATTTATCAGATATCATGGAGAAATAAAAACATACTTGGAGCTAATTGATCTGTTTATTTTAAGTTTTTGCATGGAAATGTTTGGACAGATTCAGTTGCCCATACTGAGCATCACTATTATAATTTGTCGACAAAGGTTCTGACAGTTTTTACCAAGCTTAATCAATTTAAAGTTTGGCTCTTTCACACTAAGGCACTGAAATCTGCTGTTTTTACTACATTTTCCGCTTTACTGAGGAAATTTTTCATACTTGTACTCGTCGTCTTCTGCTTTATCCGGGACCGGGTTGCAGGGGCAGCAGACTCAGCAGAGACACCCAGACGTCCCTAGACACCTCCTCCAGCTCCTCCGGGGGGAGCCCAAGGTATTCCCAGGCCAGCCAAGAGACATAGTCCCTCCAGCGTGTCCTGGGCCATCTCCTGGGCCTCCTCCCGGTGGGACGTGCCTGGAACACCTCCTGAGGAACGCATCCAGGAGGCATCTGGTATAGATGCCCGAGCCACCTCAACTGGCTCCTCTCGATGTGGAGGAGCAGCGGCTCTACTCCGAGCCCCTCTCGGATGGCTGAGCTCCACACCCTATCTCTAAGGGAGTGCCCGGCCACCCTACGGAGGGAGCTCATTTCAGCCGCTTGTATCCGTAGACCGACCGGTAAATTGAGAGCTTCGCTTTCGGCTCAGCTCTCTCTTTACCACAACGGACCGGCACAGTGCCCCCATTACTGCGGCAGCTGCACCGATCCGTCTGTCGATCTCCCGCTCCATTCTTCCCTCACTCGTGAACAAGACCCCGAGATACTTAAACTCCTCCACTTGAGGCAGGAACTCCCCTCCAACCTGAGGAGGACAAGCCACCCTTTTCCGGTCGAGAACCATGGCCTCGGACTTGGAGGAGCTGATCTTCATCCCAACCGCTTCACACTCGGCTGCAAACCGCCCCAGCGCATGCTGTAGGTCTTGCCTAGAGGAGGCCAGCAGGACCACGTCATCTCCAAAAAGACGAGACGAAATCCACTGATCCCCAAGCCAGACCCCCTCCGGCCCTTGGCTGCGCCTAGAAATCCTGTCCAAAAAAGTTACGAATAGGACCGGTGACAAAGGGCAGCCCTGCCGGAGTCTAACATGCACCGGGAACAGGTCCGACCTGGTGCCGGCAATGCGGACCAAACTCCTGCTCCGCTAGTACAGAGACCGGATGGCCCCTAATAAAGGGCCCCTGATTCCATACTCCTGGAGCACCCCCCACAGGGCATCACGAGGGACACAGTCGAATGCTTTCTCCAGGTCCACAAAACACATGCAAGGAAGATGGGCAAACTCCCATGAACCCTCGAGTACCCTGTAGAGGGTATAGAGCTGGTCCAGTGTTCCACGGCCAGGAAGAAAACCACTCTGCTACTCCTGAAGCCAAGGAGATTTTTATTTTTTTATTTTCCTCTGCACAATTTTCTGCACCAATCAGGGACAGATTTATTAGTCTAATTGCAAGTGCTAAATGTGCATATAACGAGAGTAATCTGTGTAATCCTGCACTCAAAGAAAGAATTGCTCCTACAATTGTTCTACCAGGCAAGTAGTGTCTCTTGTCTTTGCCTAAATGTAAATACGGTGTTATGCATCCATTTAGTGAACTGTGTTTAGGGAATTTCTGCCTGCGTTTGTGCATATTTCTGCAACTTACAGCCAGGGCCAAATAAACTCCAATTCTTAAAGAATAGTGCTGTTCGTGACCTGCAAATCATATTATAAATTTAATCTGCTGAAGGATGGAGCAAATTTTGATGCAGAAGAAAACCAGGAAAAAAACTTTTTTTCTTGAAAGGGAAGTGAAAAAGAAAAGTTAGATTATAGTATTTCTAAATTAGTTTTTTTCTGCTCTGAAAGGCAAGTGAAAAAAAAAATCTAGATTCAAATATTTCTAAGTTGATTTTTTTTTTTTTGTTTAGCCCTAAAAGGCAAGCAAAAACGATTGAGAGGCTTATTTGTCTTTGTTTGTCCTTGTAATACTTTGCTCTGTCACTAGAGGCACTGGAATAAAACCACCATCCTTCACTAACAGTTGTATTGTTCAAAATGGATGGTTCCCAAGAACCATTGTCCAATTTTCTAAATGAAATCGTTGTAAGGTAAAATAAAATATAGTAAAAGCACACAAATAGTGTATTTGTTGTGTCAAGCCCAGAAAGGCAAGTGAAGAAAATTAATCCGTTATAATTTGAGAAAAAAAAAAGTTGCCTTTCAGGGCAGAACAGAAAAAGCAACTTATAAAACTATTTTAGTCTAGATTTTTTTTCCTCACTTGCCTTTCAAGGCTTCCATACTTGGCTTTAAAAAAAACTGTATAAATCATCATCTCTTCCAGTGAGGTGTGCCTCACATTTTTGCATATAATTTCATAGAATTAATAGTCTAAGCTGTGTTTGAAATTTGGTGGTTGCTTTTGGGTAAATCACAAATATAAACCTCATAATTTCTTTGGAATATTCCAAAGTGGTTTCTCATGAGGAGGTTAATAAACAGATCTCAGATCTGTAAATAAGGTCAATGCTCACTGCACAATGAAGGTAAGACAAACTGAAGAATCTTTCCCCTGGTGTTCAGCTATTAAGTGAAAATAAGGGAGTGTTGAAAAATAAAGCAAAGGACAATTGTTTGTTTTTTACTCACCAAATAAATCACATATTAGTTCAGTGCATCTTTGTATTGACCAGATGTCATAATTTTACACTGTTCTTTCATTCAATGCTTTTTATTTTCAAGTGCATCAGTTAAAGTGGCAAAAACAGGGGAAAACTGCTCACATCTGCTAGGCTTATTTGCATCTCTGTATATTAAGGGGAATCTGATTCATGAATGTAGTGTAGAAGTGCAACACAAGTATGGGCAAAGCATAGTCAAAAAATAAAAACAAAAACATGCTCAGCTTTGTCAAGTTACCCCCTCATTTTAGATTTTTCTTTTTCTGCACATAACTGTAATTTTTTTTCTGCACTACTTAATTCAGTTTGGCACTGGGACACCACTCACTGAGAATAAACTGGTTGCTGAAGTGAGTTTTCAGACTAATTAGACAGTAGGTTGCAGGCCATAAAACACTAAGAAAATGTACATGACCCTTTTTAAAGGCTCGTACTGTCCCTACTCTTCAGCACTTCAGTTAACAACATACCCTCTATCCTTGCTTAAAAATTGAAGCACAAGGTTGTTTTCTAGGTCCCCAGCTGGTGGGCTGTGTGCCAGCTGGGGACCAATCAAATACAGAAACTTGATGTTGCCCTCCAGGCAAAAAAGTAGAAGAAGAGAAAAACATTTCTCATTTTTCTTCAAAATTACTTATGTCACTTGTACTACAAAGAAAATATGTTATGTATACTTCTACAATATTATGATTACAGTAATGACTATTTTTTTCTCTTCCATTATAGCATTCAGACATTTTTTTCATCAAAACCATGCATTTCATTCATTTAGGTACTAGTATGTGACACAATAAAATAGAAAATGTAATCCCGTTGTATAAAAAGATCCATCCATCCGTTTCTAGTTGTTGCAGTTTTCATATTTAAAACCTGAAACATTAAATAAAATATCTGCGGTAAATTCCTTATAAAGTTTGTACTTATACTTGAAAATTTTGCTGAAATAGAGTCAGTGCTCAGAAATTTAAACCTGGAAGATTGCAACTTTGGCCTGATAAAACGTGTATGATCGATATATAGTCATTTTTATGGTAAAATTATTTTAAATGCAGTAAACGATTTGTCAGAGATAAATATGTCCAATATAAACATAATGACACATCTACAGCACACAATCTTAAAGCAGACTGACAAAAAAGGAAGAAAGCCAAAAGTAAAGCGACTCATAAAGTAAATACAAAATTAATCATAGTTTGTAAAGAATAAGAGATAATATGGGAATAAACAGTAAATCAATCATAACATGACATTTTTGTGTACATGTGGTAGCAAGCAGTGATGTAATAATAATTTGTCTACTCCTTAACATGGCAGCGGTATTTTAGTAAAACTATAACATAATACTAGTTGATCATGTTGTTGAGACTGATTATCATAAGTGAAACCACTGGGCATTTCCTGGCTATTTTATTATGATGTATTACTATTCTCAAGGAATTATTTTGAATAAAATTGATGTGTGACACAAGCCTTTTTTTCAGTAACAGGAGGTTTTCAGCTATTTCCGGTTCAGGTGTATTTCATTGCATGTGTCAGAATTACCATATTTTACTGTTCACAAATTAGCTTCTTGAATGTAGTCCTTCTGAACAGCGAGACAAAGTCCATTACCCTCAGGGAGATCTGGACTCTCTATGTGAATGGTAACACTTTTAACAATGACTTTACAATATAGAGACTTTTTGAATTACAGGCATTAAAACATAAGGGTATGTTTTTGAAAACAATACAGAAACATTAAACACCAGCTTTCACACTTTCTGCTGTTTACATACGGTTAGATTCTTGAAGATGTCTGGGATCGTTTACCACATTGAGCCTCAGTATGTTTGTGTGTCTAAACACGGCCATATACGCCATCTGTGTGTTTGTCTGTTCTGCCGGGTAAAGCTCCCACAAGATAAAGTTGTTTTTACACATTAACCCTCCACCTGGCAATATCTGTATATTTAGGTGTTAAATCTAATCCTCTGTGCTCTTAAGGATGCTTCGGTGCAAGAATTCAGTCTCAGTCTTTCGTGTCGTGGCCTGAGACAGGACTGCCCTGGTCCCCGAAGTCCCGGGAATCAATCAGAACTGTGAAAGTGGATCTACTCTGGCAGGACATCTTTTAAATGTCCCCTCTATTACCTCCGCGCTGCCTGGCAACTATTGCCACAGTTATAGGCTGCTGTTTGCATGGTGACCCCGACTGGACAATTCTATTGGCTGAGCAGACAGGAAGGTTATTCCAAAGTCCTTTGGGAATGCTGTGCCAAAGCTAATGTTCATAGCGTGTGAGGGCAAAGAGAGAGGACAGAAACCTGTCAAGGACTGCAGGAGGGATGAGATAATGGTACAGGAGAAGCAGCGATAATAAACAATTCATATATAAGTATGTCTATGTATATGTGTATATATATATAATATATATATATATATACACATGTGGTTCATCCTTCTTGGTGGTATGCTGACATTACCCTGGATACTGTGGCTCTTGATACATCACAAAGACTTGCTGTCTTGGTCACATATGCGGCAGCAAGACGTGGACCAACAATTTGTCCTCTTTTGAACTCTGGTATGTCACCCATAATGTTGTGTGCATTTCAATATTTTGAGCAAAACTGTGCTCATACCCTGCTAATTGAACCTTCACACTCTGCTCTTACTTGTGCAATGTGCAATCAATGAAGACTGGCTACCAGGCTGGTCCAATTTAGCCATGAAACCTCCCACACTAAAATGACAGGTGTTTCAGTTTCATTGTCCAACCCCTGTATGTATATATAATTATGGCTTACAATGAGAACCAAAATTCAGTGTCTCTGAACATTTGAATAATGTAAAAAAGGTAAACACTGGAAACACATGGTGTCACACCCTAATCAGATAATGAACTCTAAACTTGTACAAAGGTTTCCTGGGGCCTTCAAATGGTCTCTCAGTCTGGGTCAGAAAGATACACAATAACAATATACAATAAGGAAGATGGCTGACTGGACTGATGGCCACAAGGAGGGTGAGCAACAAAAGATCAAGCTTTTCACAGAGATATGACAATCTGGGCATGCGTGATCACAGGGAACTACAATGCTTTGCAAAACATCCCCATTACTGAAATTATCCTAGTCGGAGTTGATGGGAAGATTGGTGAAGCTAAATAGACTGAATTCTGGAAGAAAACCTGTTAGAAATAGACCCAAAACTGGGGTGGATATTCACCTTCTATCAAGAGATCAACCATAAACATATAGCCAGAACTTAAGTGGAAAGTTTTAGTTCAAAACAAAACATTGTGTTAGAATTGTCCAGTCAGGGTCCAGACTCAAATTCCTAAAATGTTGAAAGGTTCAGAGGGGCGAGAATACTTAACAAAGCTCTATAACACACATCTAAACCATCGGTTTATCCTCAGAAGTGCATGGGGCCCCTTGTAAAGAGTCTTTTTCCCTCCTGACCAGTTACACAGCTTGTATTTTTCAGCTATTTTTCTATCTATCATTTTAAATTCATGCATAAAAAAGATGACAGAATGCAACCTTTGCAAGTACCCTCATTTTAACATCAAACTCTTGACTTTGATGGGGAAATAGCAGGTATTTGAGACCTAAGTGACTCACCTTATACTTTTCCATTAGAGGACTCTGTCCATGTTTCTCTAAGGTCTCTTGTAGTACACACTGGCCTGTGTACACCTGCTAGCATGCATGTTTGAAACAAGTTTTCAAATACTTTTTTGTGGACACAGTGGTAAAGTTCACCACAATCATGCAGGGACAATGCCAAGGTCAGTTCCTTTCAGTAGCTTTATGAGTTCCAAATTTCTTGATTGGGAGGTCCATGCAGTGTAATGGTTCTCATCTGTATCAATCATAAGGGTCTCCTAGGGCCCTCTGGAGAGAACAGCAAGCAGTTTAATCTTTTATGACTGTGTGGATTAAACATTTCGACTACTATGCTCTCTAAATGAACTCCTACGTGGCAAGTTAAAGTCACAAGATTCATAGAAGTGGACCCAACGTTAGGTTTGAATAAGGCCAGGTGCCTTGGCACAGTCATAAAATGCACATGGACAGGGAAATCACGAAGTCAGCGTTTTGGGTGCTCGGCACCTGCACAACAATGCTTCCTGCAAGCAGTGCCCTGCAAGAGTGTTTTCTGCAAGACTGTACATCTTACAACAATACATCATTTTTATTTACCTTCCTAATGCTTTTAATAAATGACTAGCAGGTACTGCACGCAACATAATCACAGAACTGCATGCAGAGCTAGGGGGCAAAAAGCAGTACTTATCTGGTTTGTTTGGTAAATCCTAGTTTCGGAAGACTGATGCAGTTGATGCAAAAGTTACATTTAAAACTTGCAAAAAATGAATATTAAGTGTTTGATATTCAAACGCAATTAAAGCTCTTTGCCAAAAAACAGCAAAGAGTTCATTCAAGCCATAAAATTCAAGCAGTTATACTAAGTCTGGGTTACTGTTAGAACCAGAGTATTTTAAAACACAGAACTCTGATCCCATGTAATATGAATTTAAATATAACAAGTAAGAAGGTGCAGGTATGCCCTTAAACTACTTCTTGGTTAAGGCAATTATTGACTCAGTTTTACCATGCAGTCTTGCTTGGTAGGCCTCTGCCAGCATCATGTACCTTGACTTTACCACTTGATTTTCCCATTTCATCTTGCAAATGCATCCGATTAGGATGTATCCTGTCCACAGCCCTGTTCTTGTGGTCAAACAGACTTTATGTGAGGTTTAGTTCTGGACTCTGGCTAAATCATTCCAAAACTTTAATTTTCTTCTCATAAAATCATTATTAATGATTTGGATATATTGTTGGACTCATGGTGATGCTAGAAAATGAAATCCCTCTTCATTTTCAGCTTTCTCACAGATACCTGTTTGATTTGGGCCAAAACTGGCTGGTATTTGGAACTATTTATTATTTCACCCACATTGAAAAAGTCCTCAATTCCATCCAAGGTGTTGTGATTATTAATCTGACAATATTATTTAATATTAATATTTTATCAAATAATATTTCGGTCTGTTAAGGGTTGTCCTGTGAATACAGCCATATCTTTTAGCTTCCAGTTGTGATTTCTGCTGATACAACAAGGTAAGCTTACCAACAACATCTGGAATCAGAATCTCTCTAGTTGGATTTTCTATTAGGTCAAGTAATACGTGAATCTGTTTATCACATGCAGCAAGGTCAAACTGATTTAAAGCATCCCGCTCATCTGGAGACAAACGGATGAGATCAGCAACAACAACCTTCTGCATCTCCACGTCTGCTGAATTCATAATGGAGTTTGATTCCATCATTCTGGCAGAGACTACAAAACAACAACAAAGTCATTAGAATGTTGCTAAAAGCAACACATGTAACTAATGTATTTCCAGCTATATATGTATTTTTGGCTATACATATATTGCAAACATTTGTATGAGTGTAAAATGGGCACGGAAGTTGATCATTCAACCTGTGACTTATGACAACACTATGCTCCAAGTGTTACAATGCTACTCCTTTCTCAAAGGATATTTGTGATTTTAACATTAATTTTGTTTTTCACCTTTCTTTTGGAGAACTAGTGATTAGACACTACTCTTAACCTTTAAGGGAATTTTATTTAAGAACCGAAGAAACCAGACTGAGTCAGAGCATCTAAAATTTTGCCTATGTAGCAGAGTTGATTGTTACTAGCACGGAGATATTGGAGTTCTTATTTTGACGAAAGTCTAAAATTGTGAACTCCTGTAATGTCACGAGTTATAATGTTCTCTTAAATATAATCAGTGACATCTGATGTTAGAACTCTGATCTTTTGAGTACTATTATGACCAGTGACAGCTGGTTTTAAGCTAATCACTCGGTGCATAAATAATGTTCAGTTTTGGTTTATTCATTCACATTTATGTACACTGCAAGCTGTTCATGATAATGCCCACCCAGGGATGCCATAATGTTGTGATTATTAATCTGACAATATTATTTAATATTTAATATTAATATTTTAATATTTTATCAAATAATATTTCGGTCTGTTAAGGGTTGTCCTGTGAATACAGCCTAGTAAGGCGATGGTATTAGGACAAAGTTGAAAGGTGTGAGCCAAGCTCTGACATTATTGAACAGCAAAACTCTGCACACACATGGAATGAATTCACACAATTTCTTCAAATACAAGAATTTATTAACAAAAATAAGTCAACTCAAAGTCAAACATATTTCAATCAACAAACTCTTTACTATGCTAAAACAATCCAACTAAACTACCAAGGAGAATTAAAGAATGACGAAGACTAATGGGCTATGTACAATATAAACAAGTTGATTAAAGATGATTGAAAATCATGACCAAAAGAGTGATGCAACATTACCATGCAATGTTATTTATGTCTGAGAACCAAGGATTATCTTGAAGAATCTGGAAATGAAGTTAAGTTAGTCTTGGAACCAACTTAGGCAGTAATCAGCATACCTTTAGACAACCATTCACAATGCAAGAGCAGATAAAATATTTTAATAAAATAATGTTTTAAAGAATAATCTGCTGAATAAAACCAACCTTCTGGATGACTAATTCTCAACGGTGTCTCATTAGCTGCCTTTATTTATTGAAATAATATTTAAAGAAATATTATTAAAGGTGACGGTAAATTATTTAAGGAAATATCTTTGAAAAGAGCCAAATCTTCCTGGAGAAATGGGGCTTAATGGTGTTTACTTAGTTATCAAATGTAGTAAAATGATGTTAGGGAAATTATTTACTGGATTGAAAACTAAACCATTCTGGGTAAATACTCTTCAGCAGCAAGCACGTGCCCTAGGCTGTTAGCAGTTAAGCTAACAAAGGAGGCTGATAGCTTAGCATCCAGAATCAAAACACACACGCTTAAAATACCGTCGACAAAAGGGTTAAAATGCATAAACGCGGACGGCGCGTTATGAGCAACCTTCTGTGTTTAATATCACCCTTTAAATAAAGTTTGTCTTAACTTTAAAAACACATAAACACAGAACTCAAAGCTGATCACGTGTGCAGATAGCCTGCGAGCACTAAGATAGCAGTTTCACACAAACAAAACCAAACTTCATAAAATGAAAAACGTTTAGATCATTTCATCCTAACTGTTATTCTGCCTAAACCTAACCTCTGACCATGTTGAGGAAAAGATGTCCGGGGCGGCAAAGTTTGAAGAAACGTCCACAGTCAACAAGTGGTTAGCCTTCGGCTAACGTCTGCGGGGCTCGGAGAGAAAGTCAAACAATCCTGGTGCCTTGATTCCCCGTTCGTGAATGAATACCGGATACACAAACAGCAATTCATTCAATACTCAACTTTTGCATATGATCGGTGATCATATGAGACTCTTGGATCCAGTTTGAAGAGTTAAGTCTTTTTTGCCAGCAAAAAGACTTCAGCGCGCTGTGTCTGCTCCTGGTCCGATGGTCAACCGGCTTGGAGAGTTCGGCTTGTTGGAGAGGGGGTGCTTTTATACAGCCAGTGGCATCATGGGAAGTCTGCTGCTACCCCCCTTTTTCAGTTGCTGGAAGTCAGTTAAATGCAATTTATTTTGAAAACTCCAGAAGAGTTTGTACTGGAGTTTTAATGTTGAAATCCATGGCTTAGGGTTCCAACAAAGGAAAGGTAACCCCAGAGCATTATGCCATCATCACTGTCTTTTACTTTGGCTATGGTGTTTTTTAATGATATATGTAGGGTTGCTTCTTGTTTTAGTCTCACTTTTTCATCAATTTAAAATGTCACCACTGTGCAATAGTTTCTCCATAGGTTGATGAGTGCCTTAACTGTGCTGTGGTATATTCATAATGCTTTGGGTTTTTGTTGCTTTTTCCAGACTGATACCTTTGTACAAAGATTGCTTTTTATATTGCTTTGATCCTTTTAACCTATTTACAAACTTTATCTTTAGCCAAATAATGCAAAGGAGTAAAAGTCAGAACAATCCTATTGGAATACCTGAAGTTTATACCAGCTTCATCCGATTCACTATAAATTATTACAAGTGTGAACTTAAGAACACTGAATGCTGGAAATCAAAACAACATGTGCATTTGTTTATGGGTGTGTATAGGTATACAGGCAGGTTATTTCAGTTTTTATCTTTTACATTTTGTCTTTTAATACATTTTATATATTGTATTGTTACAATTTTTACATTCAAAAGTGAAACATTAACATGTTATTTTAAATTCAAATTGAAACAAGTTGTCCTAAAGAGGATTAAGTGGGTAAATTTATATTTTCTGTGAGCTAGTAATTAAAACTCTGTAAACCAGAAACCATCTTCAGGAATAATGTATAAACAATAAACGTGTATACTTTTCAAAAGATTTATTACAATCAGTGGTCAATTGCATTTTTGCCTTAGGTAGTGCATGGGTCCAATAAACTAACTTATCTATATATGCCATTTCTACTAAAGCTCATGTTAGTTTTGCAAAGTGTTAAAGTTCCTAACCTTGAAAAATGTACAAAACACTGTTTTTGTCTGAGAACTACATAAAAACTATTCGCCATGTCTTCCAGCAATTAAAGAATTATTTAAACACAACAAATAAATCAGGCATTGCAACCAAACAGAAATGAGCATTTGGACTTCATAGAAACCTTACCCTTACTGTGCAGACTAAAAAAAAAAAAACATAATCTTTACCCCAGTATGAAAAATAAAGGTTTTATAATGTGTTATGTCACAAGTTTGAGCTGGTGTTTTGAGTATATCTTATAAAATCAAGCTCAGTTTAAGAAGGGGTTTAAATTAAATTTTAAAGTATATATTTGTATGAATGTGTCTTATAGTACAGCTTTTAATTTGTTTAGATAGTGTGTAAGGATTATACAGTTTAGGGATCTGCATAAATCCCTGAAATGCATAAAAGTGAACCTTCCTACAGAAGTATTAAAGATCACAAGTAGGCAGTGATTAGGTGCACCAGACCTTCAAACAAAGATATTTTTGGCAAGCGATTATTTGATTTATGGAATAAAATAAAAAAAAATGAAATAAAAAAACTGATGACAATCAACATTTTAAAAACAGTAGATTGATTTTGAAATGTACTACTGTACCCATGCAGAAGGTTTTGGATTGTTTAGTACTATGCAACACATCCTCTTTGGGCTGTTTTCTATTTCAGCTCTCTGTGTCATTCTGAGACTTTGGCAACAATCAAAAATGATGAGCCCTGGAGAAGCTGTGTCAAACATCACACCTGATATCTCATCCTAGAATCAGCTTGAGGTGGCTTTCGGTTTTTGTTGAAAAGAAAAATGTTCTTTAACAGCTTTCCAATAAATATGACAGTGTGTTCCAGTTTGCACAGGCCATTTTTAAATCTACAACAATGCATACAAGTGTGCGAGATTTCAGAGAAAAATGTTTAAGAAATACTGACAAAGACCAGGTTTTAAAACCATTCCTTATTTTTAACCCTAATTCTAGAAAATAATGAAAATATTTTTGTAACTTTATAATTTTGGTAAAGATATATGTTGTTTTTTCACATTTTTATTTTTGACACTTAATAAAAACATATAAAAACATTTTAATAAATAATATTTCCACTGCATCCATTTCTTTTTGCAGTGCTAAATTAAAGACCTTAAAGATATACTTCCTGTAAAGATTTTAAAATAGCCCCTCCTGCAGGATCATTTTACTGTCAGAGCTACTCTTGCTAAAGAACACTACTGTCCAAGTTCTTCGTTGTATCCTTCTCCGTCTTGTTCATCTCTGTTGTGTGCCTAACACAAGAAATTTGACAAGCTGAGAGGAGCTTCTTCCCAACTTGTTAGTTTGATGACTAAAGCTGCACTCAAGACAGTTAAAAAGTAAAGCAGTGTGGCAAAAAAACTCTTACATGATTTATTTAGCTGTAAAAAAAAACTGCTAACATGGTTTGAGGAAATTGAAATTTATGTTTTAAATGGTTTAAATTACAGCATGACACTTAGTTGCCTGATTTATGCAGGATTTTTCTGCTCTGCTAACAGCTGCCACTCCAACTGATTCTCAATCCAAGGACTGTGTTAGTGTATGATCCCCATAAATAATTCAGAAGTATATTTGAAGATCCGAGTGAATTTATCACTGGGGATCAGAGAGAATGCAGTAGTAGCTTATGTTTGGTGTGGTCAATGAGTTCACAACTGAAATATCAAGCATGTTGAAACTTAAATCAGTGCAATGTCAGAGATTCCCATTTATCTTGTTGTAGGACGTGGTAAAATGCTCTCACCAACAGGTGATTTTTATGCTCTCTTTCCCTTTGCAGAAAGCTCGCCTGGCAAGGATACGACTTTCAAAAAAAGGAAGCTCAAATGCCTTCCTCCACAGCAAGCGCAACGGCTTGTTCAATGAAGCTCTTGAGCTCACGGTAAGTCTCACCTCAGCACCAAATAATTTATTATTCCAAAGAATAACCAACCGCAAAGGATGTGGTTAGATTTGTACATAAGTGGTGACATAAAATCTGACCTGTGCTCTAGCTGAGATTCTAAATTCAAGCCTTGCTCCTCTATATCCATTAATTATCCAAGTATCCCATCAGAGGAACTAACCGTGTTCTCATTTAGCGAGAGGCACATTTAATGTGAGCATCTCTATGCCCAGCTGCCCAGCTGAGGAACAGGCTTAAGGCGATGCAGCAAGAAATGTAAACACAACACAAGGATGTTTCCTGCCTCTCCAAAATCTTGTGATTTACAAGCAAGCGATATAGTGGCCCCAGGGGCTGACACTGCACAAAAACAAGCGTTTGCTCCACATTTTTAACTCACTCTTCCAGCGTCTTCTTTGCTGTATCTCTGTCCAGCAGAAGTGGTGAGGACACAATCAGATTGGCGCCATAGAGACTTGTTGGCTGAGAAACCCAACAAATTTACAACAAGGCATTGGTAGACTGTAAACCCACAACTGCATCTTGTTTATATGTTTTTGACTGTATTAATTAGAAGAAAGTGTCAAAAGATTTAAGTTAAATACAAACAAAAATGTTATTTTTGTTTTGTTTTATTAGTCACAGAAAATACTGCATGTACTACAGTGCTCCGTGTGTCCCGAAAGAGAGATTTCTTCTTTTTTATTTACTGATGCATAAAATTATTTTGCCGTGAGGAAATTCCAATATTTGATGTGAGGATTACGCAACTCAAATATAAAACCTGTCACAAGAGCAAAATATGCACTGCCTGACTAGAACCCCGTTTGTTTTGTTGTGTATTTGCTTTGGATTGAAACAGAGTACGAAGATGCATAGCTTTAAGTAAATACCACTCCAGCAATGCTTCCTACGCATGAGAAAGTGTAGCATAAGGAATTAGATCACCAGTTAAGTCAGTCCCAATATTAAGGCTTTGTACAAGTAAGGTGACAAAATAATCGTCTTCACTGTTGACTGCTTCAGTTCATACCGGGGGTACTGCTACTGATAAAGCAAAGATGAAGGTGCTTAAGCAACTCATCTTTTTGGCTAGTTGGCTCTTATTTGCTGTACATCACAGTTTGTGTTGAACTTGCACATCATTGGTATCCCCTTATTGGTATCTGCTGCTAAGGCTTCTGTGGCAAACACTCCAACCCTTTCCCCCTGAGCTGTTAAACCAGCAGTTCAGAGTTGTTTGGGCAGCATGAGGGGGGTGTAGACAAGGTCAGACAGACAGTTTTTATTACTCTGATAACTGTAGGAAAGTTAAACAAAATGTTAATTGCTGTCAAATGTTTAATCGTTAAGAGGCTTTTTACTCACAGTATGCCCGGCACCCCGCAGAGCGACACAATGTGTTTTGTCACCCGGCAGATCAAGCTGTTTCCTCTCTACAGTATGGTGGCCACCTGGGTAGTGAGGCATGGCCGCCTCCAGACAGATAGACTGCTGGTACAGTCCTGTAGTCACATGCATGGAAGGGGGACAGAAATAGCTCAGGCCTAAACACCTGTGCTCTACTGCTGTGTTAGCTACAAATAAGCAACTGCAACACAGGTGAGAGGAGGAACACTGAGTCATAAGCGCAGAAATGTACCCTTTCAACAAAGAAAGCCTCTGTTTTCGACACCAGCCACATGCTCAACAAACAGAGAATTGATACTACGACTGTTCCTAACATAGCTTTTTGCTTGCTTATCACTGTTGCTGTGTTGTGAGGGATAAAAGCAGTACTTACCACTGAGCAACAGGTACTTCTGGGGAATATCTTCTGTAAGTAAATCATAACAGGAATTACATACCAGGACAAGAATATTGATGATGCCGTAAACTGAGGATACATCTTACCAGGTTCAGTGCGAAGATTTTAGACTTTATTTGTCTGGTAATGGGCAATTTTTAGATTCAAATTAATTAATTTTAAAAAAGCATGCTCAGGTGCATCTCAATAAATAAGAATATCATTGAAAGGTGAGTTTATTTCATTAATTCAAATTAAAAAGTTAAATTCACATTGTATGTTATATAGATTTTTTCACACAGAGTAATACAGTATATATCTATGTATATATGTGCATTTCTGGTAATAAAAACGACAGCAAAATCTGAGTTCATTTTCTTGAAAGTTACAATATTACACAACAGTACAGCATATTTACTCAATATTTGATCGAGGCTCCTTTCACGTGATTTACGTGCATTTATAAAAGGCAGCATGGTGGTGATCACACTGTGGCGCTGCATTTAAAGCACCCTGGAACAGGTTGGAGGGTCTGGTGTCTTTCAGCTTTTACTTTACAATACCCTATAGATTGTCATGGGGTTTAAGTCAGAACCCTTTTTCTACAGCATTTTTCCCTCCACTCAATTATCTTTTTTGGCTTTACCCTCCTTTATATGGTTTCCATGAGACAACAGCTGGACAACTGTCAAGTCATCAGTCTTCCCCATGATTGTGTAGACCATAACAAGGCCATGGAATAGCATTTCTGTATAAAAACCAATTATTGGTTTTGTGTAATATTCAAATTTTCTGAAAAACAAAAATTTGGATTTTCAGTAACCGTAAGCAATAATCATCAAAATAAACAGAAACTGAATTACTAAAAATAATTCACTTTTTAAGGTTGTTAAAGTTCACTGAAAAGTGTCTGTTTTCCTAATGTTATTAATGATTAGATTTTACTTTTATTCACAGAGGAAGTGTTTTCTGTAACCTTTAATCCTTGCTAGTTTTTTTTATACTGTAATTCATATTGATTCCTACAAAATAAACTGCCAAGTCAACTGGCAGAAGTTAAAAGTTGCTGTTTTATATTTGACTCAGCTCAGCTCTGACCAGAACTTCCTCTAAATGTCTGCAGAGTTGGAAGTACCACTCACTTTTCATGCAAACTTTTTTTTCCGCAAGTAAACACATAAACGTCAGTTCACTGGCATAAAGCATAAGGAATATGGTAAACAAGTCATTAGAAAGTCCCCTTTAGCGAGCACAGACAAGTAGGCAAAATGTCACAATGGAAATTTTATGTGAACTGTATACTGAGCAACTGTTATGTTCCAGCAATGCTAGATGTCCCACCCTCCCCACACAGGTCTGTGCCCTAGATGTTAGAAGAATTTCCTCTCAGGGTTTGGAATAGTAAATATTCTGTGTCTGACTGGCATGACTGCAAATGCTGACGGCTGTCTGTTCTGAACGCTGAACTGTGAACACGAGTAAAAATCTACCTGTCTTGTTTTCTTTTTGTCTCCTTCTCCAATTCAAGCAACTTCCATACAAGATGAACCTTTCAGATCAGGTAGTGAGACAGCAGTTGGCAGCACACCTCCCACATCACATGAGAAAGAAAGAGAGAGAGAGAGGGAGAGGAGTCTAACATTCGTTTTGTGGGTGTTTGTGTGTGCATTTTTATATTCCAGGGTTCCACTGAGGAGAAGAAGCGTTTAAGCAAATCTACCTCTCTAATAGAGAGCCAGCACCACCACCTGCTGCACTGTCTGGAGAAAACCACAGTGAGTACAAGCCTGCTGGAGCTTTTCAGTCATTAATACGGTTTTCATTTACAAAATCACACTAAAATTAATCTGTGTTGGCTGTAAAGTTGTTCTAAAATCTCTGTGTAAAGCCATAGCTGAGTTGATAAGAACTGAGCTCTTTGTACAGTACAGTACATTTCATTCTGATGCACTTCATTTACCTTTTGATACACATTTGGGTTTCGATATCTCACTTAGCCAAGCACAAGAAATTGTTCTTGCATGCAGTGATCCACAAGAATCCAGACTCATATTTTTCAGCCTTCTTATTTGTGAAAAAACACCATGCAGTGGTCAAGATAAATTATTTTTTTGCATGAATACAATTATGTGGGCATTGCTGAAAAGCTACAATATTTTGTTTAACATCTTTTTGTCCATTTACAGTGGCAGTCAGAAGTTTACATCCACTCATCGTTGAACTGTGTTACATTTGTTGGATCTTATAATAATGCATATTTATCTGGGTGGACTGATTAATAGAACACACACCTTTAATGAATTTTAAAGTTTTAGCGGTTTCTTTACCAAGTTTCAAAGAAAACACATAATGTTTGTAGCCATCAACAATATTCTGGCATTTAATTTCCTTGGTTAATGGCACGGACTCAGCTTTTCAGCATAGTAAATACATTTTCAGTAGTGTTGACTTTGGGTCTTTCCGAGATGCTCAGGGTTAATGTATTGTTATCCCTTCTAAAACCAGTTTTGATGTGTGTTTGGGATTAGTGTCCTGTTGTAACACCCAGTTCTCTAGTTTGAAAACTGTAGTTCTAGATCTGTTGTAAAGTTGAAGAATGCGGAGGTAGTCCTCCTTCTTTATTGTTCTACTCAGTACCACTATCTACTGTGAAACAACGCCATAGCACGATCCTACCACCACCATGCTTGACATTTGGCACATTTTTCTTATGTTTGAACGTCTCACCTTGGCTTCAACAGTCATTCTTCTTGTCACTGTGGACAGAAAGCTCAGTCTTTGTTTCCTCTGACCATCAAACATTTCTCCAGAAAGCTGGCTGCTTGTCCACATGGGCAGCTGCAAAATTTTAATCATGGGAGTGTTTTTGGATTTCCTACTTGATCAGTCCAAGTTGATGTTTACATCACTTCACTGTCACACTGGTGTTCCAGCAGCTTCTAGTTTATGATCTGCTTAAGCCTTGGTTATTCATGGTCATTCCTGACCTTCCTGTCCAGTTTCCTTTTATCAGATGGGGACAGTTTAGGTCAGCAGGGTTACATTAAGCTTCTGGTGTGGCCAAGATCTCAATCATATTAGCTTTAGGGAGTATGCTTTTAAACTGGATCGTAAACAGGAAACAGACAACTCTAAATTAGCTCAGTTTAGCTGCCAATTCTGATAAGAAAGTGGACAAATATCTAGCCAAAGGTGCAACTGTTGTCAATGAATGACATAAAGACATTCAGAAAACATGTTTGTGGTAGTTTATTTTTACATTTTAGTCTGTATGTATAATTATAACTGATCAAAGTTTGTTGTTGGAAAATTAACAAAAGATTTAAAACCATCAAAAAAACTCAAAATGTATGACAGTCAGTGCTAGGGGTGTATGTACACTTCTGGCCAGAGTTGTAGATTTTCAGTTTTACATTTACTTTTCTTTTGCTCTGTTTTACTCATCTACTCCTCAGGAAGATGATGAAAACGAATAAGGGTCCTAATTTTCTGTATATTTATCACTGTGATGGACCCCTTTATGTGCATTTGATCATACACCGCTCACAAAAATAAAGGGAACACTCAAAATAACACATCCTTGATCTGAATGAAACAAATGTTCTCATTGAATACTTTGTTCTGTACAAAGTTGAATGTGCTGACAACAAAATCACACAAAAATCATGAATGGAAATCAAATTTATTAACCAATGGAGTCACACAAAAAATTAGTGGAAAAACACACTACAGGCTGATCCAACTTTGATGTAATGTCCTTAAAACAAGTCAAAATGAGGCTCAGTATTGTGTGTGACCTCCACGTGCCTGTATGACCTCCCTACAACGCCTGGGCATGCTCCTGATGAGACAGCGGATGGTCTCCTGAGGGATCTCCTCCCAGACCTGGACTAAAGCAGCCGCCAACTCCTGGAGACTGCAGAGTCTCTCCATGGTGTCTCCAGACTCCGTCACGTCTGTCACATGTGCTCTGTGTGAACCTGCTTTCATCTGTGAAGAGCACAGGGTGCCAGTGGCGAATTTGCCAATCCTGGTGTTCTCTGGCAAATGCCAAGCATCCTGCACTGTGTTGGGCTGTGAGCACAACCCCCATTTGTGGACGTCGGGCCCTCATACCATCCTCATGGAGTCGGTTTCTAACTGCTTGTGCAGACACATGCACATTTGTGGCCTGCTGGAGGTCATTTTGCAGGGCTCTGGCAGTGCTCCACCTGTTCCTCCTTGCACAAAGGCGGAGGTAGCGGTCCTGCTGCTGGGTTGTTGCCCTCCTACAGCCTCCTCCACGTCCCCTGGTGTCCTGGCCTGTCTCCTGGTAGCGCCTTCAGGCTCTGGACACTACGCTGACAGACACAGCAAACCTTCTTCCCACAGCTCGCATTGATGTGCCATCCTGGATGAGCCACTTGTGTGGGTTGTAGAGTCCGTCTCATGCTACCACGAGTGTGAAAGCACCACCAACATTGAAAAGTGACCAAAACATCAGCCAGAAAGCATCAGTACTGAGAAGTGGTCTGTGGTCCCCACCTGCAGAACCACTCCTTTATTGAGTGTGTCTTGCTAATCGCCAAAGATTTCCCCCTGTTGTCTATTCCATTTGCACAACAGCATGTGAAATTGATTGTCAATCAGTGTTGCTTCCTAAGTGGACAGTTTGATTTCACAGAAGTTTGATTTACTTGGAGTTATATTGTGTTGTTTAGGAATTCCCTTAATTTTTTTTAAGCAGTGTATATAGCTTTTACAAAAATAAAGATTAGTATTAGTTTTAGTAAAATCTGTCTAAAATAATTCAGGCTATAAAATACTCATTATAGGCTATGCATTCTAAAAGGAGATCTTGACCTACATACAGTTGATGTTTTTTCCTGCTTTTGCCGTCTAGAACCATGAGTTTGTGGATGAACAGTATTATCAGCAGAGCTACTTGGAGGCGGGGCTGCAGAACTATCCGTCTCAAAGCCCCTCGCTGTCCAGCCAAGATGGTGTGACGGGGACATGCTGCACCCGGCGAAGCAAGAAACAACATCACACCCCTTTACCGAACGCCAGTGCTCCAGCACACATGCAGCCTTTGAAAAACACACACACACACCCACAAGGCTTGCAGGAGCTCAGCACCATCCACATCCAGCCCCTAAGTACCAGGTAAGGTCAGAGTTCCCAAAGGACCCGACAAAGAGATTCAGAAAGTCTGTTACTTTTTTCTACAAGAAAATACATACATGATACTCAACTGATTTGTTTCTGCTGCACTGTGTTTTATAAAGTTTGGGATTTCCTTGCGTGATCGCTGTCCCTTAGTTCACCTCAAAGATATTCTCATTGTGGAGTCTAACACTGTCAGTATTTTAGAATATTTCTGCATAATAATGATCCAGAATCACATTGTATAGTATCTAAATACAGGAAAGAAAAATACAGTTAATGAAAATGTTGCATTTCAGTACATTTACTACACTTTTTAATTTAATTAATTTTGACACATTTATGACTTCGCTATGTCTAGGGATTATAATCATACCTTCTTAACTTTTAAATAACTTTGTTTTAAGTTGTTATTACCAAACTTATTTCTACTTACTGAATGCCAGAATGATGAGAGAGAGAATTTCTGTTACTTTCTTCAGACTCAGAAGTTTATATATACAAAGCCTTTAAACTCTTTCGGTAAGTCCAGACATTGATGCAATGTCTTTGTAAGCTTTAAATAGGTTAATTTACAACATTTATGTTAATGGCAGCTACCCCTATAGATTTATTTTAAGGCAAATTCCAGATGCCTGAAGACGCCATGTTTATCTGTTCAAGTAATTGTATGGAAGTATAAACAGAACAGGAATGTCCAGAGATTATACAAACAAAGAAGGGGATGGGTTTTGAGAGAAAGAATAAAAAAGACCTTGTGAAGATGTTGTCTGAAGCTGGTAGGAGAGTGTTATTATCCCCAAGACTAGAGTAATATAACAATATGGACCGAAAGGCCACTCAGAGAAGAAGAAGGCATTAATTGACATGACAGGTAGGATCAAAGTTTTTGCAGAGGTTCTGTTGCTGATTAAAATAAATTTGATGTGTTTGCCCAAAATTTTCATTATCAAATTTGACGTGAAAATGGAGATCCCTGCAATCCTAAGAGCATCATCCCCACAATGAAGTACGGGGATGGCAGCATCATGCTGATGGGGGAGGTTTTGCTGCTGGACAGACTGATGCACTTCACAAAATGGATGGCACCATGAGCGAAGAATCTTATGTTGATATATTGAAGAAACAACTCAAGACATTAGTCAGGAAGTTAAGGTTTGGGCACAAATGGGTCTTTAAAATGGACAATGACCATAAGCATAATGCCAAATTAGTTAAGTGGCTTAAGGACAAGAAAGTCAATGTTTAGAAGTTACGTTCACATATCCCTGATCTTAGTGTTACAGAAAAGCTTTGGGTTAAAGCTAAAAAGGTGTGTGCAAGAAAGGTGGCAGACAAATCTGACTCAGTTACAACAGTTCTGTCAGGAACTTGTAAAAGGATACCCGCAATGTTTGACCCAAGTAATTTAAAAGTCAATTTTATGAAGTACTAAATACATGTGTGTAAACCTCTAAATTTGAAGAAATTAATAAAAAAAATCTCTCTCTTATTGCATTTAGCAAGTGATCCTTAACAGACCTAAAACAGAAAATGGTAAGTCAGAGTTAAGGTCAAGACAGTGAGAAAAAGTTTCTTTTTAAGTAGTGTATGTCAATTTAAGTGGATTACTTGCACACCTTTTACATTTGCAAATTCAAGGAACAACACGCCCAGTATGAGAGACATTAAGATTACTTCACCAGTTACAAGTTAGCTGCTTTTCATGTCTCTCTAGAAAAAACGGAAACCATTTATAAGCAGCAAAAAGTTGTGATGATCTGCCCAGATGAAGTTCTGACCTTTCCTCTATCACCACAGCTGGTCTGGGACAACCCTATTCCCTTGAAGCTTTGTTCTTTTTTAGCAAAACATTTCCCTGGGATTATTCTAATTTGTGATTTACTATCATTTTTCCCCCCTCAGCCGCTCGAGTCTAAACATGCACGTAGAAGAGTCAGCTCCTTTGAACTGCCAGAGCAGCCAGATCACAACAGCAATCATCAGCATTCCCACACCACCAGTGACGACTCCGGAGGGCGACGCTCACTTACCCCCCGCTCCCACCTTTCAAAATGTCGTGAAGGTGTCTGCGCTGTGAAGCCTAGACTGCAGCAGCACCACAAAAAAGGCAGGGAAGGACTCAGAAACAGACTGTGAAGGACAGATTATGGAAAGGGCTTTCAGAGACATAATCTAGCCCTGGTGGAGCCTGCCCTCTGCTGGTCATGTGTTACAGACTCCCTGTAGACATGGAAGATGGATTTCAGACGTTGTATCTTCATGTTAGTGGTCGGCAGATGTGTGTTCGTTTGTGAGTGTGTGAGTAAAATAACAAGAAAGCCTAATAGGAAATCATTTAGGATGAGGACTGGACCGTATCCTAGAGTTACTGATCTGTCACTGTGCACAAAAGCACCTTTTTATATAATTTATGCTTTAGTTTAACTCCTTTTGGGCAGGAAATACAATGGGGAAATTAGGAAAACTCAAAGGTAATGGAAAAAAACAACAAAAAAACCAAATCATCCCCTACTGCTTAATGCCTTTAAAATAAAGTACTGCCCTTTTCAGCCATTTTGGTCCTCTAACCTCCTTTTCAGGTTAAGCATTATTCCACTTTAGTATAAATTCTTAAAAACCCAAAAAGCAGTAGGTGTCTGTGCGATGGCGTTACCAGTGAGTGTTTGTGAATGAGTGTTTGTAACTTTAAGATAGATTGTAAGTTGTTCTGTTTCTGAAAAGAGCTGTGTGTGTGAATGCGTTTGTGTGTGTTTTTCTCAGTTGATTGAAAACTTGTATTTCAGTTCTTCTGGAAGTATCTATGGCTCAGTATATGATATATATGACTAGCTGCCACTCCGAAGGGTTCTTTGCACATATTTCTGTCAAAAATTTCTCAATTGCAAGGTTTTCACAAAGTTTGTGCTTAGTTGTCAGGACTAAATAGTGTTGTTTTTTTTAATATTTGAATTACTTACCATTTATTTTGGCTCCATTAGCCCGAATGGCCTCGAGAAACCCAATTTATTTTACAAATGAACCAAAAAAAGCTTACTTTGAATCCTAATCTCCACAATGAAAAGCACAAGGCATTTGCTGAGAATTTGCTGATAAAAATCTGCCCTGAGCCCATAATCTTTGTGAATATTGTTAATAGAATATTTTGTAATATTTGACCATCGTTTGGCAGAAGCAGTGAATCTGTCCTCTTGTTCTCGCTCTCCTCTCTACGTTCTTCTCTCTCTCTTGTTGTTGTCCTGTTGTATCCCTGACTACTGTGTGAACAACAATATGCTTTCGGTCGTTTTTATAGCTGTTAAAGTTTTTTTTCTTCCCTAAACTCAGCGAGCATTTTTCAGAGTTGTTGAGTATATGTACGTACTCTGTGTGGATAGCAAACTTGGTGTTTGTACTTTTTGTCCTCGATGTTTTAAAGGATTTCTTTTGTACTTTTCCTTTTGGAGACTTTAAAGTACGGAAATCTGTTGTAAAAATTACCACAGGGACCTAAAGTATACTAGATGAACATAATTTAGCAGATCTCCAACCAAAACATGTGCTGGTATGTCTGCCCGCTCAACCACCCCCATCCCCCACCCCTCTAATAGGAATATTTATACCTTAATATTAATATTACTCCCTGATAAAGTCAGTCCTTGTAACTAATGAAGAGACCTTTATCCCACCCTGAATCCACTCTTTTTGGCCGTTTCTTTTTCTATCTTGAGTGTCATTTTAGTTCTGTCCATTCTGTCTTCAGAACAATGAGATCACTATCTGGAGCAGCTACCGTCACAGCAGACTAACCAACAACCTCTGTAAGTTAAGGGCATATGCCATAATTGTATGCCATTTATGCAATTTTGTTTGCTCACGATTGTTGTGTTCATTTCCATTGCCATTGTCAAGAAACATCTTTTTTTGCAGTTTTTCTTTAGTTGTGTTTTTGGCTCAAAATTACCATAGTTGTAGAAATTTCAATTTCCAAAGTTGAGAAATATGCAGAACAGCCTGAAAGAAAGTGTTCACAAGGCAGTTAAGAATGCAACTGAAAGTCTCACTTTCCTACACATAGTTTGTGTTTTACTCGTAAGGATTTCACTGTTCTACAATAATGTAGCAATACACAATTTGTCCCGTTAGAAAGGTCTTTATCAAGAAAATAAGCAGTTTCCTGTTTTCAACAGTAAGTATTCACATTCTCGGGATCAAAATCTCTCATGCCACTCAAACTTTATAATTTTGTCCACGGTTGTTACTTTGCTACAAGTATTGTTTTGTCAGAGAAATCCCTTCAAGCTAATTTTTGGCTGTTATATAAAATATATATACTGATTTAAAAAATCTGATTTTAATTTGGCTCAGTCACTAATAAAAAGTCAAGTCGGGGCTGTAGCTAATTATTGTGGATGAACACGGAAGAGGATTTATTAGAAAGGGCAGTTAATTTATGTATGTTCATATTATAGTGCAGCAATCCAGGGACATCAGCAACAATTTTGTACTGACAGTACACACGGAAAAAGTAAAAAAAAATAAAAGGGAAATTCCTTTAAAATTGAGAAACTTTTTTTCCAACCCAAAGTAGATGATCTGGCTGCTGACTTTTTAAAAGGGGGTTCGGTTTTTCTTTGTCGTTTTACCCATGACCTTTTTTCATTGGAAGCCCAAATACCCCCTTTGGGTTCTTTACCCTGGGGCGAAAAACTGTTTTTGGTGGGTGATTAGAAATTTTCTTTTTTCCCCTTTTTTTTCCGGTTGGGGAAATTTTATGAGTGCCCCCACCCGTTTTTTTCAGGGTTGCCAGAAAGAAACCCAAGTGTATCTTTTTTTGTCAAGAAACAATTTTTTTTCCCTAAAGGTTCCAGAGGGGAGCACTTTAAAAAAAAAAAAAAACATCCCCAAAAATTTTTTTAAAAAGGGAAACACTTGAGAACCCACATCAGATCTAAACGGGAAGAAAAGTCATGCTGAATATCCATATGGTATAAAAAAGGGTAATTTTTGTTGGGAAACCCAAAAAGGGGAGCACCCAATTTGATGAAAATGAAAATTATCAACCCACAGAGGGCTTATTTTGACGTCAATGAGAAATTTAAACTGAATAACTGATGCAGCAGGCCAACTTGCTGAAATGTGGGTTGCACCCAAACTCAAAAAAATTTCAGTACGTATGCAATCCCCTGGTCTTGGGAATGCTCCTTGAGGGGATATAAAAAATGGTGTCCGGGGGGTTTACTCCTCCCAGATCTTGAACAGAGCATCACTGAGCTTCTGGACAGTCTGAGGTGCAACCCGATAGCGTCAGAGGGGCTTAAACGTGATGTCCCAGAGATGTTCTATTGGATTTTGGTCAGTGGAGCAAGGAGGCCAGTCAATTGTATCAATTCCTTCATCCTCCAAGAACTGCCTGCATACTCTTTAACATGAGGCCAGCACCACGAGGAACCCAGGACCCACTGCACCATCAAAGGGTCTAACAATGGGTCTCAGAATTTAATTCCAATCCCTAAAGACAGTCAGGGAGCCATCGTTTATCCTCTACAGATCTGTGCGTCCCTCCATGGAGATTGGGTTGTCCCATTGTTGCCCCTTTAGCGTACCTGTTGTTGATTTTATTAACACCAAAACAGCTGACACTGATTAACAACCTCCTCTACTACTTAACTGACCAGATTAGAAGTTTAACTGGCTTGATATTATATTCTGATTGAAAAGTGTTCCTTTAATTTCTTTAGCAGTGTATATTGATTCCCTTGTAGAGGGGTAGGCTCCAAAAGCTCTTTTTCTGTCAGCAAAGTGTGCTTTGAAATAACTTTCTGCTTTAAAAAAACAGGTGAACTGCCGATTGTATTTTTTTTCTGTTTCATATTTTCAAAATCTTTAGGCCTTCTGACTTTAAAGTATGCTGTCTACCCTCTAAACATAGCAAGCAATACTAAAACTGGTCTAATATCTGCACTTCTGTAGTGTTTTTTTTTCTTTTTTCCCGCAGCTGTGAAAAACTACCAAAGGGGGCATTATTAGAGCATTATTTGAGAAAAACTTTAAAGGGAGCTTTACCCCCTGTTTTTCTACAAATTTTCACTCATTCCCGAAAGGGTTTGTAATTAACCCAAAAAAAAGTTTTCAATCATTCTACAAAACTGCACCGAAATATGCTTTAGCTTTGATATTTCCTAGTACTGACCTAGTACTACTTTTAGTGACTGCCTAGATCCACTATTTGCATTTAGTCACAATGTGCAAATTAAAAACCCCCGAGCACAGAGGGAAAACCCTTTCCGGGTTTTTTTTATAAAATGAAAAGGGTTTCAGGGAAAATTTACTTTACAAAAAAACCCCCCCGGGTTTCCCCAAACTACTTTAAAAAAAAATAGGTAGGTGAGGCTCCTTGGGTTTTTTCTGCCCGGGGGGAAAAATGCTGCCTGTTTTCACAACCGGTTATTTTGTGTCAGCTCTATTTTTACCTAACACCATTTCAAATACTACGTAAGCATATAATACGCTAGAAGCGTTGAAGGGTCGCATTTTTAGTTACAAACAACAAAAATAGGTCTGTGGTTGTGGTTTTTCTGTCTTTTAAGTACTCACTTTTATGTTGGCCTCTCTTTCTTCCCCGGGCTCAGTCCCCCTTTCCCCTTTGCTTTTCCCCTTTTATTTCCACCTGTTGTTTGTTGAGGGAAATACTGCTTTTTTTGGGGAAAATACCCGCGTTTTTGTTTTGTGCGGGGTATTATTTTTGAAACCCGTTTTGGTCCCAAACCCGGAAAAGCCCGATTAAAAACATTTTATCTGCCACAAAAAAAAGGGGGTTTTTTGGGGTTTTTTTTTTTTTTTTCTTAACCCTTTAAAATCTTTTCTATGCGTCCAAGAAACACCAGTCATAGCAAGAACACATCAGTTTCAAGTCTATTTTTCTGATCCAAAGTGCAGACTATATAGTAGAAGCATTAGACCTTTAGAATATTTTTTTAAGTGGTTTCTTTGGGTAGAGAAAAATCATTGAAAGGTCAGCCGTTTAAGTAATATGAGTCGCTGCACAAAATGAGTCACACATGCATAGTGTGTATGAACATTTCTGTAAAGCGCAATATTTATTGGCTCTCCTGGTGAAGATCTGTAAAAGCCTCAAAAATAAATGAATTAATTGCAGTGCCGTAACTTCACCCTAGAAAAAATTTAAAAATGACTTTGTTTGAGAGGCATATCAAGAAAAAGTGCTCTGTGTGGAGTTTGCTAAATGTTAACTGGAACTCTTTTCAGCAACAAACACTCCAGGTCGGTCTGATATGAAATAAGTAAATATATGGAAAGGTACCTAATGCCCACTATAGTAGGATATAGTATAGTACAATAGAGTAGGATGGAAGATCTAGGACAAGGGTCCACCAAAACTCTGGTGACCTCTGTCAGAAATCTGAAAATGGGTCAAAATTAGGCCCTTAATAGGATGATAATCCAAAATGAAATGGCTAAATCTACACAAAAATCACTGGCCTAAATCTTGTGGAAAACCTGTGGGTTAGAAGAACATTAGGATCTAGAGAGATTGTGCAAAGAGGAATGATCAAAGATCCGTCTGTCTGTATGATACAACTGTGTAAAAGGTTAGAGGTAAAGAACAAGTGCTATCCTATTGGCAAATTGTAGACTATACAAGGTATCAACAGCTGGGGGAGCAAGTGTGACCCTGGAGAATTTGTAAAGTGAACCCTCACCCCCCACTAATTAAATGCACTCTAGTTAAAGTTGGATTTTTCTAAATCTTTCAGTCTGAGATAAACCTTCTGCAATATTTAACTCTTCTTCACCAGAAGGACCAATAAATGTGGTGGGCACTGTATATATGCCATACTGTAACTAATATTTTTCTGCTATGGACTTTATTGGTTGTACATTTCGCAGCTACCGCCCTCAACATGATTGTGATCCATATTAAGAAGCGATAAAGCACATGAGTCATTTTAGGTAATGACTCAGATCAGGTAATGACAGTGACCTGAGGTTAAGCAATATCTTTGGAAAAACATCAGTTAAAAGTTGCTCATTAAAACTACCATTAAACAAAAAATTATTTGTTTGGTTTAGTTTTTTACCTTGAGTTGCTAACTGAGATGACTTATTGTGTTTGATTTATGAAGAAAAATGTTTAAAATGTGTCCTGCTTATTTTGGAAAGCACACTGAATCTTTACAACTACCAAAGTGCTACTGCATTGTACTATGAAGGTCATCCAGCAGATGACGCATTTATGTGGACCAGTCATTTTCCAGCGGGGAGGCAGCAGTTCACATCAGACCTGAAGGAGGCCTGCTGAGATGACCCTGTTGATGAAGGAGAGGGGAGACTGGCAGCCTCAGCTGGACCCCGCTCTGTCAATGTTGCCTTAAACCTTTATAAGCACAGAGTGCAAAACAGAAACAAAAGAGAAATCAGCATGCTCCACGTTTCAGTAACTGTGCATGGTTCAGTACAAATTATGTATTAAGTAACAATTGAGTCTGTCAGACTAACTAATTTCTTGTCTTTGTCTAAATGTCTCCCATTTTGCTTCCCCTATATGATAGCCCAAACAAACTCATAAAAAAATCTTAAATCCAAATCCCTAAAAAGAAAAGGAAAAAAAAAGAATCACATTTAATAATCTAAGAGATCATAAACAAAATTAAGCTGCATTGCCAAAATACAAACCCTGGCTTTCCAGTTCTGTTTTATAGGAAAGGGCAGTTGCTTGGAAGCCACCATGCTGATATTCACTGCTTCATGGAGAAAATGATGCAGGGTGTACACCAACACCTGGCCTTCTCACCCACAGAGCAGAAAAGAGAAGCAGTAGTGTGCCTACAGAGCAGTTCACAGCAGCCAAGATGAACAGCAGCAACTCTTGACCCTGCATCTTCACCAACACCTCTAAGGATCTTTTAAGAAATTTAAAATAACTCGTTTCCTGCATTCAACCTCAGGAGCGGCGTCACATTGTGAAAGGTCTGGCTTGTGCTCGTCCCTTTGGCCTTTCCAATCAGGTGGTCGCTACAATTTGAATGGCTGACAGAAAATGACATGAAAAGCAGATTTTTGCACAGATTTTTATTTTCTGGTATTATGCCCTGCACTGAAATCATACACCGATTTCAAATATACAGTACATGCTAGGGTTAGGCAATTACAAAAAGAATTGACAACATATGAACTGAGAAATACAGAACTAGAGTCACTGTTTTAGACCCAAAGTGCAAACCTGCTCATTTAATCCATTTCAGGCAAGAAACGTTAAAAACCGGATTCAAGATTGAAGATGTTTCCTAACAGATATCAGAATTACTGGAAATGCTCAATTAGTGTTTCATGAGTTCCTGCATGTATACTGCATTCATGCGATAAGCAGCCATCCAGTTGTGAGCTACATTGTAGTAGCTCTGGTAGCCATGCTCTGGAAAAATGGACATAGCAGAGTAGTAATCACTCCAGGCTTCGTAGCAGGCTTTCCAGTATGTCTCAGAGCTCCACTCCTCCTCGGTTTCCATGCACTCTTCTTCATCAGTTTCCCTCTTTGGCTCTCCTTTAACCTTCTCTGACAACTTTGTGCTGTCTTTTTTTATTTTTTTGGACTTATCCCCACAAGTCTGACCAGTTGGGGTATGACTGACTTGCTTGCTTCTTACAGAACCGTTTTTCTCAGGCTGAGATGGAGCTCCCACATTTTTGCAGGTTTTCTGGCCAAATATTCTGGGCACAGTGGATGAACTTCCAGTCACATGCTGAAAAACTGTCTTCTGTTCAGCTACTGTGGACTCCTGCGAACCTTCGGGTTTGACACCAACAACCAAATCAGAGTGGGAGCCAGAGGAAACAGAAAGTGACTGCAACCGTTCACCACTTTGAGTCAAAACTACAGCCCCATCATCCTCCAATGTGACACACTCAGTGTACTTAGTGTTCTGATCACCGCACTCTCCGCCTCTGAACTCTCTGATGATCTCCACTGATCTCCCCAAACCTGTGGTGATGAAGGTCTTGAAGTCCAGCTCGGCCTCCTCAAACGTCACGAACTTTGACCGGCTGCTTTTGAACGAGCTGAGAGGGGGGATCTTCGGCAGGGCGTCTTGCAGCTCTTTCCGAGTCAGCGGCACTTCAGAAGGACGCTGCTGCAGACTCTCCATTCTGGTGGAAACCATCTGCCTTTCACTGTCTTCTTCATTCTGTGGTGTCAGGGTTGCTGTTTGGGTTTTTTCTGGCCTCCTCTGACCGCTGGACTCTACAGCTTTATTCCCGGTGGGCTCAGACACAGGGGCCCCAGTTTTTGTCCGCTTTTTCTTTACAGATCTGAAAATCAGCTGAGATATATCGTCTGGAGCGGCGGCCTTGGAGCACACGTCCCAGTCACATGGCTCATCCATCAAACCAGGCTCTAAGATGGCTAAAATGAAAGAGGACACATGAGACAAGAACCATTTTACTTGATCTCCTTAAAAAAAGTATGGAAAAGTTCTCATGGACTCACATGGTAAAGCAGACAAACTGAGGCAACACTTCTGAGCAATAGCCATCATCTTGTTCTCCTCTTCACCATGGCAGCAGTAGGTCACGGCCATCCCCTGAGTGCCTACAAACACATGCAGACTATGAAGAGGACCCCTATTAATGGCGGGAGAGAAGGTTGTGTGACGAGGAAAACTAACAGAATTGACACTGGTGTTGAAAACCTGCTGATACTAAAGGGAACGAAGCTAATCTTCAAAACGACGTTTAATGCAGTCACCGTGATGTGAGTCGAGCAAGTTAAATTTAGAAGCATACTGCAGTCGGTCAAAATGTTACAAAACGAAGGTTACTTGCTAAGGATCTGGATCAGTGAATAAATGAAGCTTGGATGTAGGAAAATGGACATTTGCACTTTTTCTCAGGGTCCAACCACAAACTTTAATCTATTTTACTGTGATTTGATGTGACAAAGCAACACAAAGTAGTGCATAATTGCCATAATAGGCCTCTGAGATTTGTTAGGGAACCTTAATCAACAAACGGCATCATGATGACCATGGAACACACCAAGTCTAAAAACACATTTATGTTATAAAGCAATGTTCAAACTTTTGAACATTGGTTCAATCCATCCTTCAAAAATAATACAAGTATGACACAAATGCCAACCTAACAAGATGTGGGCATCGAGCTAAACTGAACGGCCAAGCAAGGAGAGCATTCATCAGAGAAACAGGCAAGAGGCCCATGATAACTGTAGGGCAGCTGCAGAGATCCAGATCTTGGGTGTAGGAATCTCTGGACACAACAGCTGTTAGTTACTACGGTGGCCCATAGGGTTCAACACAACAACACAAGCCACATCGGAAGTAATAATGCTTGCAGTGGTGTTATGAGTCTAACGACCAGGTCCCAAACGCTCTTGTCTTTCATTTATACTTAAGGTATTAGCATCATTTTGACCACCATTTCATTTTATGTTAATTTTTATTAACTTCCATTGTAGCTTTTGTTGTTATGTTGTGGCTTTTGTATTTTGTTGAACCGCCTGGGCCACCACAAGTTATGCACCCCACATTGCTTTTCTTTCTGGAAAAGTAGCAAGATAGATCGTGGGGGTTCACTTTACAAAAGAAAAAATGTTGAAAAAGGTGCTGTGGGCAGATAAGACAAAAACTTTACTTTTTTTTGGCCCAAATGCAAAACGCCTTCCTTATTGATGGTGGCAGTATCATGCTGTGGGGAAGCTTTTCTTTAGCTTGGACAGTGAATCTGGTCAGAGAACGTGGGATGAGGATTGAACTAAATATAGAGCAATCCATGAAAAAAAAACAGTTTGAGGCTTCAAAAGGACTTGAGGCTCAGGTGGAGCTTCACCTCACAGTAGGACAACGATCATAAACATAGAACCAGCTATTCACTTAATGGTGCGTTCAGACTGACTGCGAATGATGCGATAGGAGCGAGTGACTTCCATGTTAAGCCTATGTAGAGGCGTGTTCAGGAGCGAAGTGATGCGAAGGACGCGATGCGAATGGAACAATTAGGGCGAATAGAGTGAGGCGAAACCCGCGATGGACACAAAGCGAATTTTGCTGGAGTTGAAAAATCTGAACTTTTCTGTCAATTCGCATCATGAATCTGTCAGTGCAGTCCCTGCAAAGAAGGAAGAGAAGACAATACCTACAATTCACAAACATGACTTATATAAAAAAAGAGAGAAACATTCATGTACACATAGGATGAAGGAAGGTTTTCTCTGAGAGGTTTGTGGGTGGCTTTGGAAAAAGCCGTTGAAACTTAGTCCTGAAAAGGACTGTTCAAGAAGGCACGCAAGTTGTGAAGCACACATGTGGCCTTCACACACAGCTTTCTAATGAGCTGAGATTTATTTACTCACCAAAGACAGATAGACAGGCGTTCTGCAGCGGAGATACAGTGCCTGTAGTCGGTGTCCCGGAGGCTGATTCGTCGCCCAAAGCAGGACAGCAGGTCCTCAAACTGGGTCCTGGATAGTACCGCTGAAAGCGACAGTCATCCAGATGCAGCTCATTGGAGTAGGTGGTGGTACGCTCCATACTGGTTCCGTCTCTGGGTTCACCAGAGACGGCAACGACAGCGGCGTTGTTCGGCTTTCCATAAATAAAGCGCCGTGACTCACTCCGTAAAATCCATGTGCGCCATGTTAAGTTGAAACCGGTGAGCAGCAGATAGACGCTCCTCCTATTTGATGTGGTGAAGGGAATGGAGTGAGCGGAGCATTGTCGGCCAGTGGCCATGCAAATTGCTGCCAAAATGTCAGGCGAGCGACAGCACACGAATGAGGCGAAAAATTGGCTGAAATCGAGGTCGGTCTGAACGCAACATAAGAGCTGAAAAGCTGGTTCTACAAATTATTGATTCATCTGAGCTGAATCCAAAATGCATGCCATCTAGAAAAATGTTAAGCACAGGGTTGATGCTGCAAAAATGATGCAAACAGCCATTTCTGCTCTAAAATTATCAACCATCTGGGCTGATTGAATGTGTGAAATAAAAAAAGCTGAAGGTCAAACAGCACACATTTCTGATACCCTTTGATTGATGGAGACCTACCAAACCGCCCAGCCCGTCCGATTCGGTGCATGTACGTTTCCCAATCCTGTGGCACATCCAGGTTGATCACCAGGTTCACTTTCTCTGCATCTATGCCCCTGGATGTCTGTCTCAGTGGGAAGAAGGGCAAAAAAAAAAAAAAAACATATTCAGATGAAAAGAAAGCCCATACTTAAATAAGTACAGAATCCAAGAGGTAAGTGACTTGTGGAAAACAACTTGTCTCACCAGGTCGGTAGAGATGAGCACTCTGCACTGATACTGCTTCAGTTTGGACATTGCCTCAAGTCTCTGGTCCTGACTCAGACCACCTGTATGAATCACCACTAAGGTTTTAACTCATTTTACTTTACATCACGTTGTTTCATGTCTTTATGCACTTCTTCTGAATTTGAGCATATGAAGAATACAGTTTAAAAAGTAATAAAAACAGATTTTTTATTTGCCTGCTAAGATGGCAAAAATGTATGGCAATGATGAGTACAACGGTGGCCTTAACCCTCCCGCAGTCCTGGAGGGGTCGCAGGACCCTGTGTGCACTACTCGAGTTTTCCACTGTCTCTTTCGTGGTTTTCCCACACTCCGGGCTGCAGGGAGTCTTCCACATCACATTTCCGACAACTGCCCTAGATTTTTGGTCTTTCAGGGGGTCAGAGCAAACCCCGCGTGCAGTTCTTTGCATCTGCCTCGCTCTGTAGCGCTAAGCCAGGACTGCGAGAGGGTTAAATTTCAGAGCAACTTGGATTCAGCTAATGGCCTCGAGATAAAGTGAGCAAAGCTTGTGCAATACCACTGATGGCCACATGGTGGTGTGACCAAAACATACAGACAAAAAAGCAAGCACACCCTTTATTAATTGTAGGTTTTTATTGTACAACTCAAACGTATTATCATTATTATTGTTGTTATTATTATTATTATTATTATTATTATTATTATTATTATTATTATTATTATTATTATTATTAGACAAAGATAACGTGAAAATTGTTTGTGTTTGCTCTAGACTGTCTCCAGTGAAAGAGTTGTAGCCATAAAGGCTGTGTTGAAGTTTGTAATAATTTTAAATCAGAGATATACTGTATAAAACCTGATACATTTTAAATCAACATTGCTTATTTCTATCTTCCATTTGCTAAATTTTCTGCTCTCTCGATGTGTAACTGGTGTTAAATTTTTAATAGTTTTCTCTGTTTCTTTATTTTATTCCTTAATAAAGTTTTAACCTCACCTGAAATACAAACTGCAGGTAAGCCTTTGGAGGACAGGATGTCTGCCAGGTGCTGAGCCCTGAGGGAGAAATCCAGCATGTCAGGATTACATCTTAATTTGGTCATCTAATTCATTTATCTTTGCTTCCATGAGATAAAGGCATTCAACAGCAGCTGTAAAAAGGAATATGAGGATTAGTGCTTTTGTTACCTTGTGTGCATGTTAGAAAACACCAAGGCTTGGTTAAATGGGATTTTACTGAACAGCTTGAGCAGGAGCTGCACCTTTTCCTCAAAAACTTTGTGAGGTAGCGGATGGGACTGTACCAGCTTGTAATACTGCTTCAGACCTGAGCAAACAGCAGATAATCCTCATTTCAAAATCAACAGCTGAACTCAAGTGTCAGAAGCTGTGGAAGAAACTGCTCTTAAACCCAGTAAATTTAATTAATTTCCATTAAAAGGGTCCTACCTTTCAGGCCCATGTCACTCGGATTGAGTCGAACAAAAGTGGGTTCATTCATGTAGCGGGTAAGGTGCTGAGCAAGGGATTCTGGGTAGGTGGCAGAGAGTGCGAGCATTTGTTTGTTGACAGGCAGAGAGGAGAAGATCCAGCTGAGAGCAAGCACAGAGATGGGTAAATGCATAAATCAGGTTTTAAATTCTAGCAACAATCTGCACTGAACTGATCTCACTTTATCTGTTCCTGGAAGCTCCCCTCCTCCAGCAGCTTGTCTGCCTCATCCAGAACAAACAGCCGGACGCTAGCTGTGGACAACATGCCCAGCTCGATAAGCTGCTTGATGCGACCTGAAAACACAAACCAGGAACACTGTCACATCAACATCAACATCTGTTCTCTGGGAGGCAGGGAAAGCAGTGATGAGAGGTAAAAATAATCTCATTCTCATCACATAAGAAGAAAAAAGAAAACAAACGTATACAGGAATTAGAAGAAACCATTAAACTGTTAGATGCTTCCCAGGAAGAGGAAAAGCTGGGCAAACTACGTAAAGCAAAACTTGAATTAAATGAAATCAACGACAAAAAAACCCAATTCTTAGTACAAAGACTTCGTGTACAAAACTTTGAACATGGCAATAAATCAGGTAGCTTTTTAGCTAACCAACTAAAAATAAAAAAAGAAAGAACAACGATATTTGCAGTAAAAGACTCGACAGGGAATACAATTTATGATCCTGAAAGAATAAACAGCACTTTCAGAGATTTCTACAAAGCTTTATACTCACCACAGATAGACCCGTCAGAAAATGACATTGATCAATTTCTGGACAAAGTAACAATTCCGAAACTATCAGATAATCAAGCGATGGCCTTGGATGTACCACTGACTTCTGCCGAAATCCAAGAAGCTCTAAAAAGCATGCCCAATAAAAGGCTCCAGGCCCAGATGGATTCCCAACAGAGTTTTACAAAGAATTCTGGAATATTTTGGCCCTAATATTCCAAAGAATGGTGCAGGAAATCGAAAAAAATGGCAGACTTCCGCCAAATATAAATTCTGCCAACATCACTCTCTTGTTAAAACCAGGAAAAGACCCAGTACTCCCTTCCAGCTACCGACCCATATCCCTTATTAACGTCGACCTCAAAATAATCTGTAAAGCCCTCACAAAAAGATTAGAAAAGGTTACTCCCCTCATAATACATCCCGACAAAACTGGTTTTATTAAAGGTAGGCATTCATCCACTAATTCACGCAGATTACTTAATTTAATATTCCTACAGTAAAAATATTGAGACCAATATATTATCTCTAGATGCAGAAAAAGCATTTGATAGAGTTAACTGGAAATTCTTGTTTGCAACCTTGACTAAATTTGGTTTTGGAAGCTCTTTCATAAACTGGATAAAAATATTATACAGTTCCTCAGTGGCATGTATCAGAACAAATAACCAAACATCTTCCCGCTTCTGTCTTCAGAGGGGCACCAGAGATGCCCACTTTCCCCTTCACTATTTGCTATTTTTATTGAACCACTAGCAGCAGCAATCAGACAATCTAAAGGTATTAAAGGCATAAAATGCAGGAATATTGAACATAAATGTTCTTTATGCAGATGATGTATTACTCTTCTCTTCCGCATTCGCAAAACCTCTGTCCGCTCAGGTAATTGAATTGATAAATTCTTTCTCAAGAATTTTCAGACTATTCTATAAATTGGTTAAAATCGACTGTTTTCTTCCAATTAATTGTTCTTTCCAGAATTTTCCTAATATACAACTACAGTCTGGAATATTAAATATTTGGGCATCAGGGGTGTCTCCTAGATTGGCAGATTTTAACAAAACTGAACCACATCCCACTCTTAAAAAAAGTGAAGATGATCTTGCTAGATAGAAATCTCTACCCCATATCATTCATTGGCAGGGTTGCCTCATTAAAATGATGGGTCTTGCCAAAATCAATTACTTATTCTCAATGATTCCGAATAAACCGTCATCTGACTGGTTAAAAAGAAGATAGATCTTTGGACTCCTCCATCACAAAATTTCTCTGTGAAAAGATAAGCCCCCACGTATTAGCCGAAAAACACTAAAAAAAGACCAAAGATAAGGGACTAGATCTGCCTAATTTTCATCTTTACTTCTTACTAACAGCTACATTACATCTCCAAAATGGTTTAAATACAGTCCTCTAGATGAATCCCTGGCTAGACGTAGAACAGACATTATGCAATAATATAAGGATTTCCCCAATCTACCATTTATTAGCTCAAATATAAAAACGGCATGTATGCTTAAAGCCTCAACGTCAGCACCTCTCTGACAGCATGGTGGGAATATCCAAAAATTACAGGGTCTTCACTAATCCCATGCCGCTACACCCATCTTGGAACAATCCTGACATCCCTACAAGAAAATAATATGATACATTTTCCATATTGGAGGAAGTAAAGGAATTGAATACCTGGAACATAGATTTTGAGGAATTCCGTTTATCCCTTTAACAGATTAATTATACCATACGGGGATGGACAAGAATACATATACATCAGAATATCAACAAATTAAATCTATATAAAAAAATAAGTTATCAGTCTTAAAACATTGGTTAACACTGCCATCAAGGTGGTAACTAGAGTTCCTCAAACTCAACCCTCCCAAATTAATGTCTAAAATATACAGGACACTGTCTAATATAGATGATCAATTTTCCCTCCCTATTTCCCAAAATGGGAGGTGGAACTTAGCAGTTGAACCTTTGACAAAACATTCTGGTCTCCTGATATGTTCCAGAACCTTAAACTGACTATTAACCCCAGTTTGCAATTTAATACAATATAAAATCCTTCAGAGAGTATACTATACAGTCAACAGATGTTTCCGGATGGGCTTGCACCTTCTAATACTTCTCACTCCACCAAAGTAATATACCAGACAATTACATCCATGCACTATGGTTTTGTACACCCGTCCAAGGTTCTGGTGGCCGGATATGGGAGACTTATCAAGTGGTCTGGAAATGTAATTTTCACCTTCCCTTCAATTTGCTTGTTGGGCAACTTAGCTGATGTCACCATAGAGGACCAAATTCAGTCACTTCATTTCACTTGGTCCTTCTGCCTTATGCTCGCTAAGAAAACTATCCTCAATGAACTGGAAAAATAAAACCTTCTTAATATCAATCAGTATAGAATTTTCTATTAGAGTATAAATAAGCCTTGAGACACAGCCTCCTGCCTTCCACGCAGATTGATCTCTCTGGGCTCCTTATCGGCTCCATCACCTAGTGGGGGTGGGGCGCCCTTTGCTTCGTCCTGTTGGGGTGTTGTGGCGATTCGGGGGGTGTCTGGGTTTGGGGCCTTTTGGGTGTCCCTGGAGGGATCGCTGGGGGGTCTGGCGCTGGGGCTGTGGGTCCCGGCCGGGGCGGGGTTTTTGGTGTCTCTCCGGGGGAGACATCTGGTACTGCTGCGGTGCTTCTCGGGGTGCCCTGCGCCGACTACATAGGTTCACTGGCCTGGTGGTCATGCTCCTCCTGTGTGGGGTCAGGGTGGGCTTGGGGCCTCAGGGGTTCCCGGGGCTGTCGCCCCCTGGGCAGGGGTCTGGCTGGGCCTTGGGGTCTTGGGTCCTGGCGGGGTATGTCGCTCGGGGGTTTTGGGGGGCTGGTGCATACCCGGGCGCCCGGCCCTGGCTTTGGGGGCCTTTGGTGCATCGCGGCATAGGCCCCTCCGAAACTGGGGGTAGGTCCCATCTCATGGCGGTCTCTTTCCTTCAAGGAGCACATTCTGCTGGCGGGGTCGGAATGATCTGCTGGAAGGGGTGGGGCGGGTTCACCTGGGTGTCCAATGTCCATTACGTGCTCTGGGAGTTGTTTTGATGTTTGGGGCAGGTGTAGGTTTCCTTCTGGGGGGGAATGGGTTGGTTGGCCTTGCATGGGTTCGGCGTTGTTTGGTCCCTGGTGGTTCCGTCCTTTCGATTTCTGGTTCCTTGTCTTGGTTCCGGTTTACTGATGCCGGTCCCTTTTCTGTCTGGGGAGGGGGTTCGGAGGGGTCTGCATGGTCAGGTGGCGGGCGGGCCGGGGTTTTGGGTCTCGGGGTGGACGTCTTGGCTTTCCGGATTGGTTTTTGGTTTTGGGCTCTGTGGGCTCTCTGCCTTTTGTTGGCCTCGGGGTGGCCTCCTTGCGGCTGCTTCTGGCAGGGGTATGGGTTGTCGGGCATGTCTGGGACCTTGGATGGCTGCGGATCTTCTTTTTCGTGGGGGTGCGCTTTCACAGGGCTTTGTTTTTGGGGGGCTTGGGTGGTGCACTTGTGCAGTGTGAGTTTTGTGTCAGCTTTGCTCTGGGTGCTCATTTGCTGCATTCCGTCCTCCGCTGTATTGCGTGCCGTGGTGTTGGGGCGGTGGTTTCCTGTGCCGTGGCGGCTCTGACCTCCGGGCGTGGGTGCGTCAGGGCGGGCGTCGCTGGGTCTGCTTGCATCGGCTTCTGGGCCCTCTTACTTGTGGTGGGGTTTGCCGTTTGGCTGGATTGTTTCCAGGTGGGTTTCTGTGTGCTTCGGGGTAAGCGTTCTTCGCCCATGCCCCTATGAGTGCACGAAGGTTTGTTGTGGTGGAATGCTGGGTGGAGCTGGCTTAGGGGATCTGCGATCCGGCCTCGGCTCTATTGTTTTTGCTTGGCTGACCTGGATGTTGGTGGGTCTGCGTCTCTGGATGGGGGTGTGGCCTCCTTGCTGCGTGCGCTGTGGCACCCTTCGGCTTGCTAGGCCGGTGTCTTTCCCTTGGGCATGGTAGTGGGCGGGGTGGTCCATCGTGGGGTCTGCTTGACTGCTTTTGGGTGGGGCTGCTGTTTTGGTGGGGGGGGACATTGATCCCGGTTGTCAGTTGGTTCTCGGGGCCTGTAACCTGTCCCTAGTCTTTTGCCCGGTGGATGCGCCTATGCCTCCGTCCTTTGTTGGGACATTTTCACGACATTCAAATGTAGGGCCTTGGGGGTGGGCGCACGCCATGGCATCAAGAGGGAGGATATCCTCGTAGCCTAACCTCTGGTGCCTGCGCTCACCTCTAAGGGTTTAATTGCATTTAGACATTGAGGGTTCAGAGTGGGGAGTGGGGAGGGGGGGGGGGGGGGGGGGGGGGGGGCTGGCAGGCCTCTTACCCACCGTTCTTTTTAAACGCACACTACAACAACACGCATCAACACCACGTTTGAGCTGGTGGAGGCAGGCTTGGGGTCTTTTCACACCCCCGTTCGCTATTTCGGGAGAGGGAGTGGGCCCTCTGGTCGGGGGTCAGGTCTTGGGGACTGTCTGGTGCTGGCGTTTCGGCTCTCTCTCTCGGGATCGCTTGGGTTCCCTTGGATCTCGGCCCCTGGCTTTGGGCTGGTCTGGCGTTTGGGTTCGGGGACATGTGCTCGATATCGGTGTCCCTGTTGGGGGTGGCCTGTGGCGAGGTTCATGTTGGGGTTCACTGGGGCTGGGAGACTCATGGGAGACTTTACGTTGGGAGCGAGTGATTTTATGTGTGTGGATGAGGGTGGGAGTGGGTGACTGTGACTGTGAGTGACTATTTTTTTTGTGACAGGTTGGGTCTTGGACTGCTCCCTCTCCTGGATCAGCTTGGGCCCCCCTTTTGGGGGGGGCCCCTATTTCCTCCCCCCCAAACCCTCCCTGCCGGTGGTTGCAGCCCTCTCCCCGCTGGTGTACTTGTGGTTCTGGGGTTTCCGGGGGCTGGATGTTTTTGGTGTGTGGGGCTCACTCCCGGGGGCTGCCTCCCGGGGCCTGGCCCCCTGGGCCCCTGTCGGGCCTCTGTTTTGGGGGGTGGCGTGCCCCGGGGATCTTGGGTCTCTGGCCCCCAGGGCGGATCTCCCTCGGGAGGGGAGGGTTCCGGGGGGGCCTGGGGGCTCGTCGCTGGGGTTTTTTCCCGGGGGTTTTCTGCCTGTCGCTGCGGGGTTTGGCTCCCCGGGGACTCTCCCCCGCTCTTTTTCTGGGGGGGGTTGGGGGAGTCCCGGGGGGGTTTTCCCCCTTTGGGTTTCCCTGTGTTTTGGGGGGGCCTTTTGGGTTTTCCCTTTGCTGGGTCCCCCTAAGTGTCCCCCGGGGACCAGGGGGAAGGTCGGGGGGGCCCCTAACACCGCTTTTGCTTTTTTTTTCTGTGGAGAAACCTTTTTATAAAAAGCGCATCCACACAGGTGTTGAAGATACACGGATGATCTATATTGGGCTGCACTTCTCACTAAGACATTTTACATTCATAAATGCCGTTGTTTTTTTTGTGTATAAGGGCAGGGTGAAATCTTTTTTTCTATTCACCCTTCTTTCTCCCCTTCCACTTCTCCCCCTTTTTTTCCCCTTTTTTCCCCTTTTTGCCCCATCTTCTCTTTGCCCAAGTTTCTTTTTTCCTTTTCTTTTCAGTCCGAAAAATTTTTAAAAATTTTCCCAAGAAGTTTATAAAAAAGTTTTTTTTATAAATTAAAAGCAGACCCTTTAAAAGCAATAGCTTGAGCTCCGCTTGTAAAAGAAAAATTTTTGGGGCCCTTTTTCCTTGGGCACAACAACTGGGGCGCACTCTGCCGGACAGGACATGGTAAAAAAAAAAAAAAAAGGAACTCTGTCATGACACTGTCACTGTCCTTCAGGCCTCTTACCGGGGGAGCCCACAGCGATGTGACACTTCTTTAGACGGGCTTTGTCTTGGCTCACGGGCCTGCCCCCGATGAAAACATGGCACTCCAGGCCTTCCATCGCGCAGCCGATGGCCATCACCACTGAGTGGATCTGCACGGCGATCTCACGTGTCGGAGCCAAAACAAGAACCTGAAGAAAAAGGATTACAGGAAAAAAAATTAAAAATTAAAAGCAGATGCTTGATACTTCTAAGGTGGTAAGAGCCCAGAGCTAACATGGTTGGAGGAAAGTAATGCAAGTTAATTTAAACCAGGTGGGCTTTGAAAGAGATTTAAAATGCTTCTGTTTCATGATAAGCAGCTTACAGGGATCAGATAGAGAGAACTGAAATGAGTGCTTAGTGCTTGTAACCATCTGTCTTTGGCAAGAACAGAATGGATTTAACCAAATATGCATTAAAACGTGGAGATATATAAAATCAAGCCTGAAATTATTCACACCCCTGGCAAACCTAAAACTCACTTTTATTTAATCAGCAAGTTTTTTCTTGATTGGACATGGCACAAGCCCAGGTGATAATAAGATGATGAAGAGGCATCATTGTGGAAGAACTTATTTCTCAGCTCTTATTTAAATTTGAACAGCAGCTGGCATGTCCAAAATGATTTGTTCCCTTCTCAATAACGAATAGAAAAGCCTTTATTGGCTATTGCGGCAATCAAACGCTTCTTATAATTGCTGACCAGCTTTTTGAATGTCTCCACTGGTATTTTTGACCATTCATCTTTAGCGATGAACTCCAACTGTTTCAGGTTGGAGGGTCTCCTTGCCATCATGCTGATCTTTAGCTCCCTCCACAGATTCTCAATTGGATTCAAGTCAGTTCTTGATGATTTTCTCATTTTTCATTGCGCAGTTTACTGTGATTAAGTTGGCTGAACAACTGAAAAACACCCCAAAAGCATTATGTTCCCACCACGTTTGCCAGTGGGGATGGGCTTCTTTTCTACGCCAAATAAAGGACACATGATCGTGGCCAAACAATAACATTTTTGTTTGATCTGTCGAAAAAAATAGAAGACCAGAAGTCTTCTTCTTTGTCCAGATGAGCATTTGCAAAGGCCAAGCAAGCTTTTGTGTGCCTTATCTGGATAAGTGTGTCCTCCATGGTCTTCATCCGTGGAACCCAGTCGTCGGCAGTGTCTTTTGGACTGTCTGCCTTAATACGTTGCGATCAGCAGAGCCCAGGATCACTAGAATGGCCTTGGTGGTGATCCTTGGATTCTTTTTCACCTCTCACCATCTTTCTGGTTAGCACAGGTGTCACGTTTGGCTTCCGACCAATCCTCTGAGATTTTCAACAGTGCAGAACGACTTGTATTTTTTAAATAATACTTGGCACTGTAGCCAAGTATTATTTTGACGATTATTTCCATAATTGATTAATCATGAATAATCTGATAAATTGTTTCAGCCCGAACTTAGATGTGGCCTAATAGTCCTTTCCTGACTTGTGAGCAACCACAATGCGCAGTCACAGATCCTCAGTGAGCCACAAACCAACTGCAGAGAGCTGCTGTTGATTTGTTGAGTTGATTAAAGCAGCTGTTCCCAATGAATCAGGCTAATTAGGATGCTTTAGAACAGTTTGGAGTATTTGGAATTGAATACAGAACTTTAGATTTTCCAACAGACTGTGACAGTTTGTTCCAGGTATAAATAATGTTGGACATGCCAGCTATTGTTCAAATGTAAATAAAAGCTGAGAAATAAGTTTTTCCACAATATGCCTCTTGTACATTGTCTTATTATCTTATAGGAGGTGCCTGTGTCATTTCAATCAAGAAAAAAACTTGCTGATTGAATAAAAGTAACTTTAAGTCAAAATTTGCCAAATGTATGATTAATTCCAGGCTTCACTGTGTATATATAGGTTCAAACCATCAAGTACATGATTAACATGGCTATATGTGTATTAAGAAGAAGAAACTTGACTGGCCTGCACATAATCCTGACCTCAACCTTCTTGAACCCCTATGGGATGAACTAGAGGGGAGGCTGCAATTCTTATTTTCTCCTCTAACTATGAACACACTCCTAAACTTTGTGGAAGATGTTACAGAATAGTTAAAGTTGCTAATGCTGGCAACAGTGGGTCCATTAGCAAACTGGACATTATAGATTTAGAATTGGATGTCATCAAATATCATCTAAATGTAAAGGTAGACAGACAGATACTTTAGGCAATGTAGTGTATATATTCACACATATATACATACACACTACTTACGAAAAGTTAAGGATATTCGGCTTTCAGTTGAAATTTATGGAAAACATAAAAAGTTCACCCTACAGTGGTATATCATGAAAGCAGGACATTTATGTAGAAACATTACTTCTGTATTGACTAGACGCACCTGCCCACACTGTAACACCACCACCATCAAAGGCTCGTCTGGTGACAACAGTGGCTGACGCTCACCTTAAGGTCTCCAACATCGCTGGCAACAATCATTTCTGCTCAATTTGAATCAACTTCCATCAGAGAACAGCACTTAGGCCCACTGGTCCATCGTCCGGCCTAAATGCTCCCTGGACCGTGAATTTTGCATTAAGCTCCTTGTTGGAGAACAAGGTCTGCAGGAAGTATGGAAACACTGAACAGCTGGACATGTGTTTTCAGATGTTTAGAGATGGTCATATTACGTTCACCTGAAAATGTTATGAAGCATTTTAGGGTCATCCTGAAATTTCAGCCAAAAGCCAAATATCCCTATGTTTTTGTGAGTTGTGTATATATCTTCCAGAATCTACTCATGAGCTCCAATTAAGTATTTCCACTGACCTGAGTGGACGCATTCTCCAGAACAAGAGAGTCCAGGGCAATGGTGACGAACACGCATGTCTTTCCTGTTCCAGACTTTGCTTGTACAATCAAATCTTAAACAAGAAGAACAATACAAAAATTAGCAGCAAACCTTCTATTGTAAGCCGTCTGTAGAGAACAGCATTCAGAGGCTAGTTGCTGTCACCTTTAGGACAAACAAAGCAATATTGTTAGTGAGGCCAAGGTTTGTCCTTTAATTGATCGGAGAACAAACATACTCAATCTGTCTGTCTCTGATGCCAACACATCCACTGTCTGTCATCTGCTCACTGCGGACTGAGCCAACTAACTGTGCACCTACCGAGTCCGCAGCGGCCCAGCGGAATCGCTTTGAGCTGGATCGGGGATGGTTTCTGAAACCCCGCGGAGGATAGTCCTTCCAGCACGGCCTGAGACAACAGCAATGAGCCGAAGTCAATCCCCTCCGCCAGAAGAACATCCTCGGTCCTCTTTCGCGTTTCTATGTCGTGAGCGGCTCTCCTCATGGAGGCAGCCATATTTACTGTTGCCGGCGGTGATCCAACAAAGTTAAAAGCAACACAGAGCGGCGCAGGAACGTAGGTTTAGCGCCCTCTAGTGTCGCGGAGGAATCATAAATAGGCGCAATCTTTAAAGATATACCAGGGTCACCCTGGTCAGTTTGTAACCAACGGCGGTTCTAACACGAATGGGGCCCAGATGAGCCCTTCCCTCTCCCAGTCCATTGTAGAATAATTCAATTCAGTTCTGGTTTGACCAAGAAGGCATTGAAAATTGTATTTGTATGTCTTTTGTAATAGAATAAATGTTTTTAAAATCTTCTATATTCATTTAAAGAGTCTGTGTTTAATGTAGAATTATTCGGTTAAGATCTGAGCAGTCTCAGTACTTAAGATTTTGAACTAGAGATGCTTAAATGCCATCCAGATACCCAAAAACAAACCCGACAAAATTAGACCTTTAATCTAGTAAATCATAGATTGTTTACCAGCATCAGTCAAATGAAGAGTAGAGCAAAGTTTTGTTTTACTGTGTGTACACATCAGGGATGCATCCATTTCCTCAGGCTCTAAATGCAAATGAGAAATAGAAAATCCTTTTTTTGTCTTTTTTGCGTGGATGCCCTCCCCTAGGCCTTCCACCCTGGGTGGAAAGCCATATAGCCCAAATGAAAAAGCTCCACTGATTGTATCTTACACATTACATTTGTCTTGATAGTTTTTTGTGGCTTTGCAAACTACGTATATCCCAATAATCGTATTCATTTACATATTTGGTGAACTAAAAGCCTTTTTAGTTACCAGGTTGTCACACAGGTTTTAGGCTTTACTATTTGGTACAAATATGTAATAGTCTTTGTAACTTCGATACAATGTAAGATTCTCTGTCCCAATCAGCTGCAAATCTTTAAGGGTAGTTATGCAACAAAGCAGAGAAGCCTGGTAATACAAACTTTTATTAATTACTTATTTTTAACTATCAACTAAATTCTTGGCTGTATGTCAGATTTTGGCAGCCCATCGAAAATGTCATCCAAACATGTTTGTTGGGACTCAGGGGTGAGAGTATTAAAAAATATATTTAACAATATTTAGGAAAAGCAAAAAAGTTTCAACTTTAAAACAATGTATTATTTGTGAGCAGAAGTTTAAATATGTTGAGGTTGTTTTGTCTAATGTTGTAGATATCAATGTTGACTTGTACATTCATTGCATTCAGGTCTCTCCTAAAAACAAGATCCTACGTTCCAATTAGATTCTCCTGCATAGATAAAGCTGCATGTAAAAAATCTAATTGTTAGGATGGAAAAGCAAATTTTCAACAAAAGCTAAACCTTTGCATAATTTTCTTCCAAGCAATTATTGTCATCAAAACTAGCAATAATGGAAAGTGCAGTCTAAGAGGATATGTTTATCATTGTCTTCATAATCTGGATTTACTGATTTGATCAACAAGAATTATGGTTCATCTCATTTAAGCAGCTCTATCTTATTGTCTTTTCCTAAGATGTTCCAGAGCATCTGTCAAGTAGAAGATAGCGTAACAAATAAAAAGCAGATGCTGCTGTTTCCTCTTGTTCCTGCTTGTTCTAAAAATTTCACATCTTGGAAATTTTGGATTTGAGCTGCTGATTAACCATATACATTTGATGTCTTTCGTCTTGTTTTTTAATTTTGTTTTTCACTCTGCAGTTTATCACCCAGCTGGGTCCAAAATGGAGCATGTTACCATTGCAAATGTCTCATCTAAGAGTTCAACCCACACAGACCTCCTGTCTCCACGGGAATACACAATACTATCCATAAACATGGGTGTGTTCTCCTTGGTGGGGATCATCCTCAACGTCCTTGTGATTGTGGTGATAGCGAGACACAGAAAGTTAAGGCTGCCGCTGAGCTATGCCCTGGTTAACCTCGCTGTATGTGACCTTGGCTGTGCTGTGTTTGGAGGCCTGCCCACCACTTTCAACAGTGTCATGGGACACTTCAGCCTGGGACGTTTGGGCTGTGTATTTGGAGGCTTTGCTGTTGCCTTTTTTGGTGAGTCTGTTTTCTTTAATTTTAAATCCTAAAATTGTACCCACAGCCCTTTGTAAGATTGATTTGCTTTTAGTTGGATGCTTAATTTGAAATATGCATTTTGAAAAATAAAGCAAGAAACAATCCAAATTTACTAGTCATCAAACGCAGTGCATAATAATGTGTGCAGTTTATTACAATATAGTGCTGCATATTGTTTTATAAAGCAAACCCATAATTAATATCTCTCTTCCAATTAATGTTCACCAAGATAAGCATATTTTAGTTCACTATAAAATATATGATGCGTATCAACATTTTTAAAGCTATGAAGAGATATTTTTGGTGTTCCACAGAGCTCTGTCCCCAGCCCACAGATCTTTAACCTATAAGTGCTACTTGGTACCATTATAGAAAATCAAGATAATCATTCAAACATCAATTGTCCTTTTTTATACAATTCAGTTTCCTCAACTTATCTAATTTTGGTTGAAAAAGTAGATATTTTAGGCAGCTTCAGAATTTAAAAGCAATAATACTAAGAGAGTTAGTCAAAGGGAAAGTCCAGAACTGCCTTTAAGAGCATTCGAGTCAAAATGTAATTTTTCCCTTTCTCAAATTCCATCACCAGCATCAACAACAAAGGTTTTAGCATTTAAAATTATATGAATAAATACATGTTATATAAATCATTTTTGAAAGAGACTTACTTGTTGGTTTTAATAATTTCATTCATGTAAAGATCAGTGTCGTACTCCTGTTGTAGAATCATAAATACAGCAGCTCTGTTTGAAAAAATGCATCAGTGAGCGTTTTTTCAGGAAAGATTAAAACAAATTAACTTAGAAAGTCAATAACCGACTCCCACAATAATATAGCATTACATTTCTTTTTTTTTTGTTTAGCCCATAATGTACTTAAATATCAAAATAATGGGACTTTAGAGGTTAGGAATGACTCTTCATTAAATATTGCAGATATCTGGAAACAAACCAATAAAGATTATGACTGAAATATTTGTGTATGACCCAAATAACCTGCAATCATCTCCTCAAGGAACTGAAACTCTTTGATCTGATTTCTCTGGGTGAATTTAATCTGCAGGTCAGAAATATAGAGAGAATGGCAGTAGGCTCCTGCTTTTGTTGTTAAACATGCTTTTCTTCTTAATCCTGGCCTTGTAATTATTTATTATCCTAAACTATTTGACACTGTATTTTAATTTGCACTAGCACTGTTGCTCTGTTTGTAACATTTATGACTTTATGTACTGTTGGAACAGGTGTCTCGTGAAAATTTGAATTTATTTCTCATATTTATCCTGTATAAACTTAAATTTTGTGAAGCATCTTATTTAGCTGAATGAGAATTAAAATGTTTTTCAATAAAATATTCATCTGAGAAATGCAATAATGTAGCAGGATGTTTTTTCCCTGCCTGTGTAAGTAGGTAAGCACAATTGCACATTGCTTAAGATAACAAGAAATTGTCCTCCTATATCAATAATTATAAATTTAAATAAAATAAAGTCCCCCCCCCAGGTATATCAGCTCTGTGTACAGTCGCTGTCATTTCTGTTGAACGTTACATCGTGGTGTGTTATCCCATGGGAGCTGCTCTTTTCCAGACCAGGTGAAATGTACCAACATTCCTCAGCACACTTACTCTTTAAAAAAATAGAACAATGTTTCCTTCAACAGTATGTGAGATGGTATTCTTGTTGTCCACAGGCATGCAGTCGCAGGCGTGGTCCTTTCCTGGGTATGGTCATTTGTGTGGAACACCCCGCCTCTGTTTGGTTGGGGAAGTTATGACCTAGAAGGGGTTCAGATTTCCTGTGCTCCAAATTGGTACAGTCGTGATGCTGCAAACATGTCCTATATCATCATCTACTTCTCTCTATGTTTTGCGTTGCCATTTTTCACTATCATGGTGTCCTACTCCAGACTTTTATGGACCCTTCGTCAGGTCAGCAATGCAAATTCTTGATGTACATTTTTGCAGACTGTCTGTTTTGTTAGTAAAGTTCTCTATCTTGTTCCACAGGTCGCTAAACTGCAAACATCTGAGAGTAGGAGCACCTCTCAAGCGGAGAAGCAGGTTGCAGGCATGGTTGTGGTGATGGTTCTGGCCTTCCTGGTCACATGGCTGCCTTATGCAGCAATGTCCCTGGCTGTCATCATGGACCCTAGTCTTTATATAGACCCCGTCATCTCCACCATACCTGTTTATTTAGCCAAAAGCAGCACTGTCTACAACCCCATCATATATATTTTCATGAACAGACAGGTAATCCTTCATCACTATTTATGTGCACACGCGAACAACCACACACCAGTAAACCACCCAATGTTTTTTGTCTTCCAGTTTCGAGAATGTGTTGTTTCTGTTCTTCTGTGTGGACGGAGCCCATGGCCCTCCCAAGACCAAATATCAGATGCTGCCACAACTGTAGCTTCAGCCAACAAAAACAACAGAGTTGTATTGAAACAATCTTCAAAAGAATAAAACTACTCTTAAAAGCTTTTGGTTTTCATTGAGAGTTACACAATACAGCAGATAGATGTAAGAATGATTTACTGGTAAAAATGTAGAAATAACTGTGAAAAGAAAGCAAATGTTAGTCTCCATGTGTTCCTACAGTTTTAAGTTTTATAATATTCAAACATGAACTTGTTTTTTTTTTACCCTATTTATTTATTTGTACTGATTTCTGTGTGTTATGTCGTTGGGTGTATTTTATATATTGTCCGAGCCTCAAATGTTTCTGTGTTTGTGAAATGTATTGGTGTCTTTAGATTTACTGTCAAATTACAATCACTATTAGTTTTTATTACTGTGTCCTGTTCTGACAGTTTAAGCAAACGATATGGTGGGTCTGGTTGCCTCGCAGTGTCAGCGCAGATTTCCTTGACCTAAAGAGACAAGGTGCCTTATTACATAATTAACCATAATTTAATTAAGGCATGATGGACAGCATCTTGCTTAGACACAAAGTGGACAGGGCACACATATAAAAATTAATTCTTGATTATATCTTTTGAACATTTCATTTATTGCATTTCAGAAAAAATAAAATTCCATTACTATGGTATCTGTTTGGTTTAAGCTGACAGCTGGAGAAAATGAAATGGAACAGATTTTCTACACATTTTTCCGTTTCAAAATTCCGTATTTTTCTGAACGTAGATTTCTAAATTTGTTTCTGGAGTTTTTAAAACAATCTGGACTTAACTTAATTACTTTTGAACTGGTTCAATAGTATTTGGATCATATTACATATAGGTTCCGGTGGCGCAGTTGGTAGCACTGCTTGCTTGCTTGCTTGCAGCAAGAGGGTTCTGGGTTCGACTCCCGACCAGGGGTCTTTCTGTATGGAGTTTGCATGTTCTCCCCGTGCATGCGTGGGTCCTCACCGGGTACTCTGGCTTCCTCCCACAGTCCAAAGACATTGCTGTTAGGTTAATTGGTCTCTCTAAATTCCCCTTAGGTGTGTGAATGAGTGTGTTGCCCTGTGATGGACTGTCGACCTGTCCAGGGTGTACCCCACCTATAGACTGCTAAGATAGGCACAAGCTTCCCCACTACCCACTATGGAAGAAACTGACATATAGGTCCCAAAAATCATTTAACAAAACAATGCTGAAATTCATTAACTTCACAATTGTTTTGTTTAAGCAGAATAAAGTTATGACTTAGAATATGTACAGTTTTTCTAAATCAGATGTTCAAACCACCTTGTCTGATGTTAATCTTAATACATGATATTCATTCTGAATAACCATTGTTGCATTTTTATGATTTTCAGTTTTATTGTTTGGGTTCAATCTGCGGAGCGGGAAAATAAAATTAACCATCTTTATCGTCAAGTTGATTAGAAAGTAATGTGTCACCTGCACAAATAAACACATATGCAATCAAACAGTTTCCATGGCTTTTTATTGATTACAGAAATATTGCTAAGACTTTTAATAAAGAAAAGCAAAAAAGGAGAAAAATCTAGAATGTGAATAGTTGTATCAAACCTGTACATTTCTGTATATACAGAGTGAGGGATCATCTATGTACATGCTACATACTGTCACACTCTAGGAAAATAAGTAGTCCTTATGACAGGCAGAGGCATGGGATCACTTGACTCATTCTAAATCCATTTCAGAGAAACTACAGAAATGATCCGAGGTCAACGTCAGAAGCAGACAAAACTCTGACGTACATTAACAGGCCTTCTGACAGATACAGTACATGTTGACATGTGAGCTAACTGGTGTGTAAAAACAGCAGTTGTGTGCTTGAACATCTGGTGTTTGGGAGGACTGACTTCAGTCATCCCGGTTCTGGCAGCCTGTAATACCAAAACAGATCAATCCACAATACAGCGCCCTCCACAATTATTAGCACACCAAGTAAAAATGTGTAGAAATTAAAATGATTAAAATATTAATGATTTTTTATTACATTAAAATAATCTGAAACTGAAAAACCTGCAGCAGTTATCCAACAGTGAACTTTAGAGACTTTTTTTTATCTCCCTAAAAATCCATCTTGATTCTATGGTGACAAGATAAACTTGTCACCACAGAACAAATTCATCTTTTTTAATCTTCTTAACTGTTGCCTAACTGTAGATTTCCCGACTTATGAACACATTTGACTTACTTACATGATACGCTATTTTGTCTTTTAAAGTTTGAAGAGTAGCTAAGGGAGTCTGTCACATCATATTTATATCTCAGGGAAACAGGAAGACATGGATTACTAATTAAACATATTTACTATATTTAACTTAAAATATAATTAGAAAATGCTCCAGTTACATTAAATACATTGCCAATAATTTCGTAAAAAGAAAAAAAATTACATAAATGAGGATTTGTTTTTCTGCTGAATGTTTTTCCCCATTTTTCAAATTTGTGTGAAATTAGGCTACTGCAATAAAACATGAATTTATTTGATGTATTTTAATTAGTTTTTTATATTGAGTTTGCTTTTCACACATCTTTACGAGGGGGTGGCAGGACATATGGAGGGCACTGCGTGTTTGAGTGTCTAAGTACGGTGTTTCAGCTGACTTTGATTTGTTGTACAACCCATCTGGTCCCAGCCAGAACGTCACACTGTTACTTTACACTGTGCAGTCATTTTCTTTGTGTTATTTCTGGTACTTCAGGTTCATATTATGTGTTGTTGTAATAATCAGGTAATGATGTCCCATGCAACACTTGAAGGAGGTATTCCTCTTCCTGCAGCAGCTATTCCACATACCAACATAAAAACATGTGTTCAACATAGAATCATGCTTAAAAACATGACGAGAATGGACATAATGTAAGGTAGTCTCTAAACAGCAATGATGCATTGGATTTAACACAGAATGAGTGACAACACGGACTGAAATTCTTTACATACAATATAAACCAGCATTGCAAAGGACTTCGGACCATGATTTGCTCTACTGGGGAGACACGCAATCACCTGCACCTCACAGCATCCACAGAAACAACACGAGCAAAAAGTCCTGAGCTCAAGGAATGTGCAACACGTCCCCAGCTAATCACCCACTGTTAAGACTGAGAACAGCATCCTGGAATAATCATTGCTTCTTCTGAAAAAGTAAATCTCATGATCATATATACAAATTTATTTTATTTAAAAAAAGTAAAATATAAAAAAAAAAGCACATAAGGTTTGACAAAAGATAGTTTAAGGATCTACTCATGAGTTAGGACAGTTTAACATTAACATCTCACATGAGACAACAAAGCTTCTCAGTCAAGGCAAAAAGGACGAGGGGAGGGGTTTCTTGAAATCAGCAGGTGAGGATTTGTACACTTCCTTTACCTGTTCAGTGCTGTTCCTGTTCAGCATCCTGCAGTATAGTGTTCTTTACACCTTTGCAGGAATGCAGAGTGTTTTCAAAAATAAAGTAGTGAAGTAGTGCAAAAAATATCCATGTTGTATGATTTTAGTGGGTTCATTTTTGGTTTCTCAATTGATTCTTGTTCAGTCGTGTACTTGGCATCCTACTCTGCTGGAGCGACTGATGAGGTAACAGAAACAGCCACCCTGACCTCTGCGGGGCAATAAGGTGCAAACGTTTATCTCTGTAAACTCCAATTTTCCCCACACTCGCCATTTTCAAGTGAGCCATCAGTGTGAGTCAATGTATTTAAGATAGTTATAAAAAAAAAAAGACAGAGAAAGATCATTTAAGGGGTTAAGTAAAGGTTTAGGATTGAGGTGCAATGCTTTAGAGTTTGGATTCAGGCTGAGGTGTGCTATGAAAAAAGCAAGAGTTCAACAGCTTAGTCTATCTATTTACAGCAATAATGTGAACAGAAAGTGAGAGTGGACACCTCTTACTCATGTACACTTTGACTCCTTCCTTACAGCTCACTGATACAGCAAGTTCTGTTTCAAATCTGAGTCAGCTCACATTATAATGCTGCCCTCTTCTGGACAACAGTGGTAGTAGCAGCAAGGAGAACCGTATATTCTCCAACTTCTCTTCCGGCATCACACCTTTTTTATTATTCTTTTTCATCTTTAGGATTGAACTGAGTCTTAGACTATAAATTAGAATTCTTGCAATTCTCAGCCATAGTTTTGTGTGGTTTTGTTATCACGAGTGTGCATGTTGCATGTGTATGTCTGTCTTTTCCTCTAGTAGGAGTGTGTGACTTTATGTGGCAGGGTGTGCGTCGCTCCTTCAGATTGTGAGGCGCGGTTGGTAAGTGTTTGTTTGGACGAGACAGCTCCATGTGTCACTGTCCTCTGCATCGCACCGCCCCACCAGCACTAAAACAATACACTCTGCCTCCTATTCTTCCCCTGGCCTGAGAGAAGGAAAGACAGAGAGGGGGAGAGAGAAAGTGCAAAAGAAAGAGAGAAAAAGAAGTTTGGATTAATCTTTGAACATACAAACCACATCACAGTTACAAATTTCCCTCCAGGCTAGTAATCACACCACAACAGCACTGAACACACTGGACGTGCAATATAAAACATTGCGTCTTTAAACTTCACTGGAATGCTCAATCTGATTTGAGGTTAAGGTTATCCCTTCCCAGTTTCAGTTTTTTAGATTTTTAATTACTATTTTATAAAAATGGCTAAGAATTTTTATTTTTCCAGAAAACTAATTCGCATAAATCAATACATTAAAACATAACATCATAATTCAAGCTGTGTTTCCTGAATAATCAACTGAAGTGGTAGTTGTTGCACATTTCAAGGTACACAAATAGTAAAAGGTTTTACTCATCTCCAAATCTGTTGACATTCTGGAAGTTTTATTTATTGCACCCTCTGCCATTGGTTGTTTTTGGTTTAAGTACTTTGCTGTCAGGCTGAACTGTTCTGTTTAGCCTTTCATTACTCCTCTTTTGACATCAGGAGATAGTTAGCACCCAATTTTAAATAGAAAAACAAACTGAAGACATGCTGTTTAGGTCCAAAGGCACCAGCAGAAACTCAACCTTCCCTTTCTGACCTCGTATGAGAACACCAATATTTCAAATTTGGGTGTAAGAATGGACCATTCTACTAAAGTTGACAGTCAGGTAAACACAGTGGTAGAATATTTTTTTAAGAATGATAAAGCTTAGTTTCCCTAAAAGAAACCTTGAAACAGCAATCCTTGCTTTTGTTTACCTTGCTTTATAGAAAAACTGGTATGGTAAAAAGAAATATATGTACGCCAATTATTTACAAATACTTATCAGTGTTTTCTAAGCTTAACACTCAACTGTCAATGCTGGGTTATTAAAATATTTCAGTTCAATTCAAAAATACTTTTAAATCATCTTGTTCTATTGAACCTAGCAACTCGAATTTGCACAACTTTTTAAAAAGAAGGTAGTGATCATTCAGGAAAAATTCTGGATCACATAAAAGCTGGTAAACATTTGATTTCAATCTATATGTAGGAAATTAAAAATTGTTAAACACTGCCAAAATAATCCTTACTATTGCAAGCAGACACAGTGCCTTGCAAAAGTAGAAACTTCGAACTGAAGAGAAAATGATACATGGTTTCTATATTGTGTCCATTGTTATTCACCACGCTTTACTTAAAATTCCTAAGCAACATCCAGTGAAACGAACTGGATTAAGATGTTTTTTAGAGGACTGTGTATAATCAAATCTGTGTATGAACACAGAAAGCCTCAGTGTTTTGCCAAATGTTGAACAAACAACACCTTGACGACAAATGACCATACGAGGTAGGTCAGGCATAAAGTTTAAAGCAGGTTTAGGTTATAAAAAAATATTCCACTATTTGACCAGAGCAGAGAGCACTGTTCAATAAATCATCTGAAAATGAAAAGAGTATAAAACAACTGCAAATCTACCAAGACATGGGTGCCCAACTACACTGGCTCATAGTAACTTTGGAGGAGCATCAAAGATTCACAGCTCAGGTGGGAGAATCTTTCGACATAACTATTAGTCGAGCACTCAATGAAGGTTTTCTTTATGGCAGAGTGGCAAGAAAAAAGAAGTCCATAATAAGTCCCATTTGCAAATTGCCACAGGACATGTAGGAGACACAGTGGACATGTGAGAGAAGTGTGACAGAAGAATAACACTTCATGAGCATGGGGGCTGCGCATCATGCTGGGGGATCCCTATTTCTTTAGCAGACACACGGAAGCTGGTCAGAGTTGATGGGAAGATGAATGGGGCAAAGTACAGAGTGATCCTGAAGGAAAAACTGAATGAAAATTGTGGTTCAGAGAAGCTCTTCATCCAGTCTAACAGAAATTGAGCTATTTTACAAAAATGGGCAAAAATGTAAGTCTCTAGATGTACAAAGGTGGTTCTATGAATAATCGACTTAGAGGCGCTAAATACAAAGAGAAAAATAGAAATAAATAAACATGTATCATTTTCTGTACATTAAATAATTATGTCCTACTTTTTGTTGATCTATAACATAAAATCCCAATAAATACTTTCAAATTTATGGTCGTAATGTGAGAAAATGTGGAAACGTTTCATGGGTATGTTTACTTTTGCAAAGCATTGTACTTAGTGCACATGCATTACATCCACAGCAAAGTCACTGTGTTATTTTTGTCATATAGTTTCTTTAACAGTTGCTTAGTTAATACTTACCCAACAGCTGTAAAACACACATCTCCATGCTAATAACACCAAAAACAAATCCACTCTTCAAACAAACCTAAACTTACAGACTCATGAAAATGCTACATCTCCCGCTGAAGAAACCTAAACAGGACTGCAAATGGAAACAGTCAAGCAACAGCCTGATTTCTGATGACTCTTTTGTACTGCAGGTTTATTGAATTCTGTATAAACACTGCGTGTGGCTCAATAAGAAAAGAGATTCACATTTAAGAGGAGAGATTACGCTTCAAGGTTCAGGGCATAACGTGTGGCAAGACAGAGAAGAGAAGGGAAGGGAAATAAAACGGCAGAGGAAAATTTCCTTCAAGAAAAAAATCAAAAAGGTGAAATCTTTAGGTGATAAACAGTTCAGAGAATGGAATAAGGGAACAGAAATGTGATGGAAAAAAAGTGATGCAGTGTGGTGTAAGGTGCACATAAAGTAGATTTGCAACAAAGAGAAGGTGCTGAAAGAAGTAGAATTGCCAAACAGTAACAGGAGAAGGATAAGTGAATAGAAGACAGACTGAGAGAAAGAGACAGTATTTACCAGATTGATAGGGCCCAGTCAGCCAGTGGAAGTGGAGGAGAGATTGTGACTCTGAGCCCTGGGATTGGCTGCCTCTCTCTGGAAGTACTGCGAGGGTGCAGAGCCTAGCTTATGGGCCACTGCTTTTTTAAGATTCAGGGAACGGGGAAGGTTGGGAATATTGAGGTATTATGGAGGAGTTTAAGGCAGGAACACAAGGGAGGTTAGAGAAAGGATTAAGGAACAGATGAAAAGAGCAGAAGAAGAGTGCATGGGTACCAAAGAGAAAGACAGTTTACTTGAACAGGACAGAAAGACGACAGAATCAATAAAAAATAAAAAAAAAAGACGCACAAACATGGACTGAGACTAAAAGATAGAAACACTGGAGAAAATTAAAGCAAATGTTGGAGGCATTTGAACAGTAAGTGAATCAATAACACAACAATGCGTTTGAATTTAGTGTTTAGTTTATCTATTGTCAGCTTTTTGCTTGCTAAATTTAAAACATAATTGTAAAATAGATAATTGAAGCAATCAAAACTAGCAGAAATATTGGACTTTTTTGGTTAAAGGGCATGAAAAAAGATCTGAGAAGATACTAATTAACTTCCTGCTCCTGGCTGAGTGACAAAAGAAAAAAAATGAATGTCTTCACTGACTAAAGGTTTCATTAAATAGCAACAAATCCCTTTGGACAATGTGTTTTTCATATTCACCTTAATGGACCGAATTTGAGTGCAGAAAGTAAATGCCAACACAGCTCCATTCACACTGCAAGAATTAAGCCCAGAAAATAACAGCTCTCATATGGATGCTTCTAGCAGGATTTTTGTGTCTTTAAGCTTCTCATCTGAAGCATTTCTGCTGTGAGCTTTAAAACATGCCGGGTTGCTAGGACTAATTAGCAAGACAGTTGCAATGCCTTACAGAAGCATTCACGTCCCTTGAATTTTTTCACACTTTGTCACGTTACAACCACACATTCAATAACGCCTTTTTTTGAGATACATTAGTACAAAGTAGTGCACGATTTTAAAGTGGAAGTGAAATTATATAGCTTTTATTTATTTTATTTTTTTTACCATACTTTGTAGAACCTCCATTTACTGGAATTTCAGCTGCAGTCTTTTGGGGTGTTCATCAAGACAGCTTTTCTACCAGGGTTACCCAATATTTAGCTCCATGTATTTTCCTCTAAAGTGTGAACTGCTTCCATGTTCCTTTTGAACGAAAGCATCTCTAAATGCCCTCTAAATGACCTGACTTGAAAATGGGACTTCTATTGGCTGTCTTGCTACACAGGCTTTCTTCTCCTCAATCTTCCATAAAAGGCCAGTATGTTGGTGTGCACTAATAGTTGTCCTGCCAACAGATTCTCTGAACCGAGGCTGTAGATCTCTGCAGCTGCTCCAGAGGTTTGCAGTTGGACTATACTCTTTCCATTTTTAGATGATTGAAAAGTGCTCAGTAAGTTACTTTGGAAGACAATTGGTTACCCTGGATTGTATTTAGGAATATTAGACTAAAAGAAGGGCTGATGAACTTATGCACACCACAACTTTTATAATTTGTTTATGTAAATTTGTTCTATTCTCCCTCAACTTCATAATTATTGCACTACTCTATGTTGGTCTACTGCAAAAAAAAAAAAATCTAAGAAAATAAATTAAAGTGTGGTTGTAAATCTACCAACTGTACCAAAATGGCCACCTAAAGCTGACTGCAAAATCCCACATGCAATAGGGTTACATAGGGGAATTTATAATATGCAAAATAAAAATTGGTGTTCAAAAGATTAATGAAGAAAGTATAGCTAAGGCTATTGAACAAGCCTTTACATTTACACATAATCAGTCAAAATCCTAGCTCTGACTCTATCCCTTCTGGATAGACCAAGATCAATCACTAAGGTTTTGGCAGTTCATTGTAAATAAGACATAAATGACAGCATACAAATCTCACAGCTATATATCTCATTCCTAGAAGTTGTAACCTTATGACATTACAAGAAATTTGTCAAGTTACCATCAAAGTCTCAACAAAAGCCAACAGAAGTATTTGTTAGAATTTAAATAGAAGCAGACTGAATTCACAGTAACTATGAAGGCTTGTTGTTTTTATACCCGCTACGCCTCTTTAGCTGTACGTGTGATAAATCTTGTTTTTTAGGGTTTGAAGGATAGACCCAACATAAAGGCAACACTTACAGAGAAAAAGGAAAGCGAAGAAGAGAAAGACAGGGAACAAGTCCTGTTGTCCTAATTGAGTAAATGTGTCCTAAATGTTTCTCTGCCCTTCCTCTACTTATTTTGGGGGACTTACTTGACTCTGGGTGAATTGAGGACCTCTTCCCTGGATCTCTATGCAGTTGGATGCCTTTTACAGAGAAGATAGACACAGCTAAAAAACACAGAGACACATATCTGATGAGGCAGTTTTTGCTTTAAGGTAAATATTCAAGCCATTATATTAGCACTCACTGTCAGGCAGCGATTGAACGTGCTCTCCTAGAGTTCTGAAATAAGGGTGTCTCAAAGCTTCCTCAGCTGATACGCGGTTCTTTGCTTCAAACTAGAGATAAAGAAACCGAGATGGTTATTATTTATCCTGTTCATGAAGTTTGCTTTTCTAAGAGGTCCTCACCATCATTAATAAACAGAAAGGTACTTTACCTGTAAGAGCTTTAACAGCAAGTCAAGACCATCGCTGTCTATCCTGTGACAGAGAGAAAAAGTGGGTGAGAAGAAGATAAATGAGGCGCTGATTAAATCTGTACAGAAAAGTTTCGTGCAAGACTTTAAAAAAAAACATCTTACACTATAACTACAAACACAGATGCTGTCCTAGTCAGAGCACTTTGTACCTGGGTGCATGGTTGACAATGGGTTCAGCATGGTAGCGGGGGAAATTGTACGTTTTAAACTCTTCACTTGTAGTGATCCCAGTCCAAGTCTCTTCTGTGGGAGTACCTGTTGGGGAAAAAAAGAATAATGATTAACAAGGAGGGTACACAACCAAAAACTTAAAAGTAGGAGGGCTTCACAAAGCAATAACTGATCCAAATCTGATATATTTCCCACCAAGAATACGAAATATGAGGTGCAGTTCATCCTCCACAGTTGATCCAGGGAACAGAGGTCTGCCTGTGATCATTTCATAAAAGATGCAGCCGACACCCCTGAAAGAGTAAGATAAAATAATGCAGGTAAGAATTAGAGCATGACAACCGAAATAAACTAAACGTCACACCTGAGTCAGCATTGAAGTGTTAGGTGAGATAAATATGTTTAAAAAGGATTATATAGTGGTGGAGTGAGTTTATTAGATACAATTTCTCAATGGGTCAGAAAAAAACTGCTTAAGCCTAAAGGGAACACAATTATTCTCTGCATCATTATGGTAAAGAAGAACTGTTTGTAAATGTTTGCATCATTGCAAAATCTGAACTCTATGAAACTTGCATAATGCAACTGACTGTGGAGCAGGTTATTTTGCCACTTTTTGTAACCTTTGTCTATTAGCAAGCACTACACTTCCCAATAGGGCAGGCTGAGCCTCTAGGAAAATAAAATACACAGATTCAGATGTGCAACATCAATAGGAGGGGTGAATAAAAGATAGATTTTCTTACCGAATATGTCTACATGTGCAGAGAGCGTTTGATATGAAAAATTAAGTTAGTTTACCTAATACCTTACTAATAATGAAACCTTTGTGAAAGAGGCAAGGTACACAATAACATGGACTTCTTTCAGCTAAGTTTGAAAACTTACAGCCTTTTGGAATTTTATGGGCATTAGAGAGAAGAAAACATAAGAAAACACATAAACAACAGCAGTAATTGTCTCTGTATTTGCTGAAATTATTTTCTTTCTCACCACATGTCAATGGGTGTGGAGTACTCAGTTGAGCCCAGGAGAACATCTGGTGGTCGGTACCATAACGTCACGACTTCATTTGAGTACGTCTTTGTGGGGACAGACTTAGCCCGAGCTAAACCTGAATGAAAACAAACAATTTCTCATTATATATTGGCAAAGTTTACAAAAACAATGTTGCTTAAGAACTTTCTTCACCTTTATATAATTACTTTAAATACATTTTTAATTTTATCTATTTGGAAATTACTTCCAACATATTTCTTTTAAATTATTATGTCATCTTTCATATTGTACCAGAGGAGGGCAGTGTTGGGTAGTTTTCTACAACCAGTTCATTCTGATTGTGGAGGAGGTGAAGACACTTTAGTGGGCTTATGGGTCTTATTATTTTATTTTATTATTATATTATTTAGCATGTTTTCCTAATTTTAGCACATTATAAAAGGTAAACTATATTTTTCTTCAGCAAAAATTTCACTGGTACGGACCCCGCGGGGGACATGGGGAAATATTTTTATTTTGCGTCCCCACGCAATACTTTTGCGTTCACTCGCAAAAGCTGTTAATCACCTTGAGAAAGCTGTGCATTTTGGAACAGCAGCACAGATGACAAACTGCTCACAAAACAAATAGCACTGATATGGCATTGATATGGTATATTTGTCATATTCAGGTTAACACGCAGTCAACAATGCGATTTAAAGCTTAGGATAAGACGAACTGTTCAAATCACTATAAAAGCAAAAGTGGCGTGCAAAAAAAGTACATATCATGCAGCAGTAATTAGCAAAAAAGTGTCAGATGTGGTTTTGTGCAGTATTATTGTCCAGAGTTCAGCAGTTTGACGGCAAGTGGATAATAACTGTCTTTAAGTCTGATTGAAGATCCTTTTATTTAAGGCCGATTTCAAAATAAAACTCAATAAATCTAAAAAACGGGTCTCCCACAAAGTATTGCAAGATAACGCAAAGACTATTGCGGGAGAACGCAAAAAGTATAGCGTGGGAACGCAAAAGTATTGCGAGCGAACGCAAAAGTATTGCGTGGGAACGCACAAGTTTTGCGAGCGAACACAAAACTATTGCGTGGGGACGCAAAAGTATTGCGAGCGAACGCAAAAGTATTGCGTGGGGACGCAAAAGAAAAAAATTCCCCCATGTCCACTCGCGGGCTCCGTACACTGGGGATCTATTTCAATGTTAAACTTTTATTTTATGGAATTTTTAGAAATAAAAGTACAGTGAGTTGAAACAGGGAGAAAACATAGTATGCTCTTAGTTAAATGCTGTCTTACCAAAATCTGCCAGTTTGAGCTCTCCTTTTTCATTGATGAGCAAGTTCTGGGGTTTAAGGTCTCTGTGGAGAACCTTCCTTTTGTGGCAGTAGGCTAGACCTCTTAGAAGCTGAAATAAGAAGATCTGAAGAGGCAAAAATAGTATATCACTCAATCCATATAAAAAAAATCTATGGTTTGAGCACATTGGTTCTTGACCCCCATAATTCACCACCCAGGGTAGCACAGACTGGGAGGAGATGGGGTCCTTGATTTGGACATTTGCAATATCATGGAAAAACCACTGCTAGTGTTTTTTAACCATTTTTTAAAAGATTTAAACAAGCTAAAGATAAAATGTTCTCAGACATTAGACAACAAGGAAGCTATCTCCTTTTGGTAATTGTTTTAAAATATATATATAATAATTTTCTGTACTTAACAGAAGCAAAAAACTCGAAATAACCTTGACATTGTGAATACTCATGATGCTCCCACAGTCATCCATATATTGCTTGAGGTCTTTTTCCTGTCGAAAGGGAAGAAAGATACAATGGGGTTATGGACATTACTGTCCTTAAATTACACAAACTCTATAAGGTTTAGGTGACACCTACCAGGTATTCAAACACCAGAGTCAGGCACTTGTCAGTGTGGATGATGTCATGGAGAGTGACAATATTGGCGTGTTTCAAGTCTTTCAGCAGAGACACTTAAAAGGGAAAACAAAATGAGTCATAACTTCCACTCATATCTTTTTTAGAAAACAATCAAGCCCAATTTCTTATACCTTCTTCTTGACATGTGTATCGTGTAATTTTTATGTTAAGGGTAGGTTTTCGATTGGAGTGCAGTACCTTCTCTTATGGCTGTGCAGGGTGCGCCCTCCTCATGCTCCAGGCGTATCTCCTTCAGAGCTACCAAATTGTCTGTCAGCTTGCTTCGGCCTTTAAACACTGTAGCATAGGTTCCCTGCACAGATGGAAAACATGTGAGTGCACTTTTAAAATCAAGAAAGTTGAATATTGATTGAGTTCATTTTCATTATTGATCTAACCTCGCCCAACTTGTCCAGTTTGATGTACGTCTCAAGTTTCCCAAAACCAATTTCAGACTGCAGGAGGACAGAAAAGATGGGTTCAGTTAGGCCGGTTCACTGGATCTTGTCACATTGTCACTGTGCCAGTTAGGATTTGTTTTCAGTCCAGCGTATTTGTAGGTAAAGCAAGCCTTTAGCAGTTCATTAAGCTAATTATCTCTTAAAATCCTCTGTGACAAGGTTGTTGGAAATGAAATTCTGCTAAGTCTGACGTGTGGGAAGAATCTGAGTCACCAAGCCCTATTTTAATACAGATTAACTACAGGACCCAACAACAGCAATTTATATTTCTGCAAAATCAAACCATTTTGTTAGCAATCTACACTCCTTGGCCTCTTTATCAGGTGCACCATGCTAGTACTGGGTTTGACCTTTTTGTTGGTAGAGAACTGTCCTAATTCTTCATGGTATTGATTCAACAAGGTGTCAGACATATTGGTCAGAAATTTTAGATCACAATGAAATGACAGCATCATGCAGTTGTTGCCGATTTCCCATTCCTCCACATCCCAAAGGGTCTCTACTGGATTGAGATCTGGTGACCGTGGAGGGCATTGGGTACAGCAAACTCACTGTTGTGTTAATGAAACCAGTTTGGGATGATTTGAGCTTTATTACATGGTGCATAGACCTGCAATCAAAAGGCGGGTACACCGTGGTCACAAAGTGATGGACATGATCAGCAACTATTCTTAGGTAAGCTGTGGCATTTAAACTATACTTAGTTGGTAATAATGGGATAAAGTGGGGCAAGAAAATATCAACATCACCATCATATCATCCGGCTTGAAGCATTGATACAAGGCAGGGTGCTTTCATGTTGTTTACCAGATATTCTTGGCCTACCATCTGAATGTCACAGCTGAAATCAAGACAAATGCAAAGTTTTCCAATCTGTTAATGTCGACAGAACTATCCCAACCATTCTCTGTAAACCATGGTGATGGCTGCGTGTGAAAATCTCAGTACACCATGAGTTTCTGTCTGGTACCAACAACTATGCCACTTACAAGGTCCCTTAAATCGCCTTTCTTCACCATTCTGATGCTCAGCTTGAACTTCAGCAAGTCATCTTCACCATGTCTAGTGGCCTAAATGCATTGCATTGTAGACATGATTGTCTGATGCGCTATTTATACGAACAAGCAACTGAAAAGGTGTGCCTATCAAATTTTCTGGTGAGTGTATTTATTCCAACATGTATTTTGTCAGTCTTTTATATTTTTTTTCATATAAACTCTGCAGGCCTCACATTTTTCTAACAGATACAGGAAAAACATGTAATTTAAATAAATCACACTAAATAGAGAAATTCTTGAGAATTTCACATTTAATTTCCACAAACAACAACCACATATATGAAAACGGGCACTCCATGTTTAGCTTTAAAGATTTCTACAGAGATCCACAAAGTATTTTCCCCATTTGAGTAAACACTGGATTAATCCTGCTTTTAGTTAATATCCAACAGGTTCAACTGCCACTGTTTGTCACCCCTGGATTTCCAGGGAATGAATAAGTAATGGACAAAGCTACATCAAGCTGTGACAGCCACAGGCCTGTCAGGTTGTATCTCTCTGTTTCTAGCTCTTGTTTATTTGACTCTGAAAACACATTTACTGTTTGATCAGCAAACCCCTCTATCCCGTTATAGCATGCAAGTGAATGCCAGGTCAGTCCATGTATTTGCACTTATATTCCCTGACCGACATTGCTGATGAACCATGTGACCTTTTTAAAGGGAATGCAAACATTTTAGCAAGTTCAGAAACAGGAATACAATGAATTAAATCATTATGTTTGTGTATGTGGGTATCACACATATTGATGTGCATAATTTAACTAACTCAATCTAATTCGCAACAGAATAAACTGCTTTTGTACCTGTTGACTATAACTGACTTTTTGAACCTATGACTTTTGACAAATTTTCATGGTATTGTCCCCTCAATGTCTCGAAAATTAAAATGAACTGGAAGTGCATGTCTTCCCCTATCTTCGCTCTATTTCCTGTCTGCCTACTTAAATAAATTAAAAAAAAAGGCCAATTGTGCAGCTAAAAAAAATCTTAAACAAAAATGCCAAAAGAATCTGTCTGGCTAATCATTACATTAGAATGTACAATGCAAGTTCATAACACTTGGATCATATTAGCCAACAATTATTGCACTCCAAACAGTCCACATATATTAAAGATTTTTGCACCAATGACATATCTGCGATATATTGTGTAGCTTTACTGCTGGGGTAGTGCGCACAAGGAACGCATGTTCGCCCGGTGATGACGTCAATGTGTGCATGGCTTCCATGGAGTTTACATGCTCATAAAATACAAAAATATTAATAACACAATATCTTTAAAGATTTCCAAGAAGAGTTGAAGCTGCTTTTAAATGCACAGGGTGGGCCGACATCATATAAAACCCTATCGATTATAGGTGAGATGCGACTCAAGTTCTGATATATTTATGAAGGTGATTTTATTAACTGCAATGAAGTCTCTGTCTGAGACTAAAATTACTCTGATTGGTATCGGGGCCAAAAAAAAAAACAAAAACGATCTGGACATCCCTAAAGCACATCACTGCCCCATTCAAACAGAAAATCTTGTTAATCTGCATCTAAGGGACAGCACTTTCAGTTGTTATACACCATAAAATGAAAGGACAAATAAAAATGACAAAAACATGCAACTCCTGTCTCTGAGTCATTGACAGTAGCTGTCAGAAACCATGGCTAAAGTTGCCCTGCCCTTTAGGCCAAGAGTCATTTTCATTAGCAAACTCAAATTAAAAGTGCAAAACAATCTACATGAGCACCACATTTCCTCAGTTTAACCCTATTCTATAATAGAATATTAATAGCAATATTAAGAAAATGCATAATGTCTCTTGTCTACTTCAGGCATCTCTAAAACCAAGAAAGACTAAGCTTTTTGCAGCCTACTTTTTCCAAATGGTTTGCCCTCCGAGTACCTAATGCTTTGTGCACTTGCAAGCAGTATGTGAGTGAGTGAGTGAGTGTGAGCGTCCTTGCGTATGTTGGCGATGGCAACGGGTTCATTTCTTTCTCAACGCTCCAGTGATCTTACTCAGCAGAACTAGGTCAGAACTTGTTTTAAAGACAAGATTAAAGTAACAGGACACAGGACAATATGAGTGTGTTTTTACGTGAGTCTGTGCAGAGAAGGAGGAGACAGTTGTATAGATGGACCTCAAGCAGGAAATGTAAGAACTAAAATGTCTGCAGCTTTGATGAAAATGTGCACTGAGAAGGAAACTCCATTGCTTGAACAACATTTCATTTGCAATTGTGGTTCTTTTATGTGCTGCTTGTAAGAAAGCTTAATGCTGCGAAGGAGATGGATTAAGAGTGTTTGAGTGGGAGAGAGAAAATGACAGGTATCTGCAAAGAGAAGTGGAGGATGGCAATGAGAGGTGGGAGTTAAGAAAAACCCTTTTATTAACATGACGCGTCCAGGTCCCAGAGGTATAATCAACCAAACCTGTAAACATGTTGAATTACCACTTTTGTTTAAGTAACAACAGTTTTAGAAAGAAAAATTAAGTTCCCAATCTATTTTTTTTTCAGCTGAAGCAGAAATACATTATTCGCAAAAAGTATTTGTCTTTCTACTTTTACATGTACATAAACTTTGATGACATCCTGTTTTTAATACATAAGGTCCAATTTGTTGATGGACCCACCATTCCCAGCAAAAGCAACTTTAACTATTCTTTAAACATCTTCCTCAAGGTTTAGGAATGTGTTTATAGTTAGATGAGAAAACCAGAATTACAGCCTCCACTCTAATTCATCCAAAAGGTGTTCAAGAAGGTTGAGGTCAGGACTCTGTGCAGGCCAGTCAAGTTTCCACACTAAACGTTATACACTTGCAGCCATGGAAGTGACTGTAACAGCAGAACCCACTGATTTGTTGATGTGACCCAATACTTTTGACAATAGATAGTTCCCACATGATGTTACACGACCTACATCCGGGTGCTCTAATGCCACTGTGATAGTACGGAAGCAGCTTTCCACTTTGTTTGATGGCGTGTAAGAGAACCACAATGGTTGTGCATTGTTGGGTTAAGGGGGGAAAACAGTAAAGAGAAGTTTTCATTACATACCGAGAATCAGAGGAAGTGAAGGTGAGCAAACTTTGCAAATGAAATTAACGTGAAAAGGTACAGGCTTTGTCCCTGACATTATGTATCTGCAATCAGATTATGTAGTAATGGTAATTTTATAAACAATATATAGGAAAATGTTGCTTTTTTGTGATGTAATGACTAATATTGAATTAATAAACTATATTGTATTATAACTAATAAAATACAAAAAATCATTCAGTCATGACGGTGTAATGCATTATTTGACATATTTCATACATTTATTGTTATTGTGCTTTAATATCTGCATTATTTCTGTTTCTCTGTTGATAATAGCATTATGTACTCTTCCTTCTTACAACAGAGATGAGAAGGACCGGTGTTACATAAAGGAAAAGTATAACACAGCCAGAGCCTTGCTGGACCTTCACAATGTGCATGAACCAGAAATCATTTTATTGCATTCAACTGATGTTATATTGTGCTTGACCTACTATGCAACTGTTTATTAGGAGTAATACCACAAAGTTATGAAATATGCTGTTGTACATGCCAATTTGTGACATATCAGTCTACAACTATTATTGTACATTAATCTAGCTTGTTAAGCTGTTTGGGATTCGAAAATAAAGACGTACATGTGTGACATTCTGCTCTGTTTATTTGAATAATGCCTTCAACAACTAACAGAGCCGTTAGGGAACAGTGCATCAGTTAGGGATCAGTGCATTTCAATGCTGTATGTTTATAAACTCTTGCTATCTTATAGGACTGAAGTACTCACAGTTATGTTGTATTTAACAATGTGTTAGTCCTGAAAGCAGCATCAAACTATGAGCATATAACTTTTAGTTCAGTAAAAAGCCTTTAAATGCATTCAGTGTAATTTATTTGTTTTATAAACATAAAAATGCTGCCAATCTCACACAAAGATGTAATAAAACTTGCATGTGCACGAAGTATGAAACGTAAGTAACTACAAAATGTAGATGTGCAAATATACATGTACACATTTCTGCTTGTTGCACCACGTGTGCTTGAAAAAAAGGTTAAAATGGCCCAAAGACTTTGAGGTCCATAGTTTCTCAATAGTTAGGCACTTTTTTGTGAATTAAATAATTCACAATGTCTATATAGGTGACTGTTGAATGTTGCATTTGTCCACCTCATATGGATCTATACTGATTACAGCGATCTTAGCTTCGTACCTTTTTAACGACACATCTAAAGTGTCTCTGTATTGCACCCCAGCACTTGAAAAAGTCATTGCTCACGGAAAAAAAAAAAAGAATAAAAGCTGCGGTAATGCTGCTCGTAATGCTTTTCCTATGTAACACTGTTTACCGGTATACTATCAACAAGACGCTTTTCCGGAGTCACTTACTCCCATCCCGGTCTTGTGGGAACTACAGGGGTTGGACAATGAAACTGAAACACCTGGTTTTAGACCACAATAATTTATTAGTATGGTGTAGGGCCTCCTTTTGTGGCCAATACAGCGTCAATTCCTCTTGGGAATGACATATACAAGTCCTGCACAGTGGTCAGAGGAATTTTAAGCCATTCTTCTTGCAGGATAGTGGCCAGGTCACTACGTGATACTGGTGAAGGAAAACGTTTCCTGTCTCGCTCCTCCAAAGCACCCCAAAGTGGCTCAATAATATTTAGATCTGGTGACTGTGCAGGCCATGGGAGATGTTCAACTTCACTTTCATGTTCATCAAACCAATCTTTCACCAGTCTTGCTGTGTGTATTGGTGCATTGTCATCCTGATACACGGCACCACCTTAAGGATACAATGTTTGAACCATTGGATGCACATGGTCCTCAAGAATGGTTCGGTAGTCCTTGGCAGTGACGCACAAGTATTGGGCCAAGGGAATGCCATGATATGGCAGTCCAAACCATCACTGATCCACCCCCATGCTTCACTCTGGGCATGCAACAGTCTGGGTGGTACGCTTCTTTGGGGTTTCTCCACACCGTAACTCTCCCGGATGTGGGGAAAACAGTAAAGGTGGACTCATCAGAGAACAATACATGTTTCGCATTGTCCACAGCCCAAGATCTGCGCTCCTTGCACCATTGAAACCAACGTTTGGCATTGGCATAAGTGACCGAAGGTTTGGCTATAGCAGCCCGGCCGTGTATATTGACCCTGTGGAGCTCCCGACGGACAGTTCTGGTGGAAACAGGAGAGTTGAGGTGCACATTTATTTCTGCCGTGATTTGGGCAGCTGTGGTTTTATGTTTTTTGGATACAATCCGGGTTAGCACCCAAAACACCCCCTTTCAGACAGCTTCCTCTTGCGCCCACAGTTAATCCTATTGGATGTGGTTCGTCCTTCTTGGGGTGGTATGCGGGACTTTTCCCCTGGATACCGTGCCCTTTGATACATCACAAAGACTTGCTGTTTTTTGGTCACAAAATGCGGCCAGCAAGACGTGCACCAACAATTTTGGTCCTTTTTTGAACTCTGGTATGTCACCCTAATGCTGTGTGCATTTCAAAATTTTGAGCAAAACTGTGCTCTTACCCTGCTAATTGAACCTTCACACTCTGCTCTTACTGGTGCAATGTGCAATCAATGAAGACTGGCTACCAGGCTGGTCCAATTTAGCCATGAAACCTCCCACATTAAAATGACAGGTGTTTCAGTTTCATTGTCTAACCCCTGTATCTATATAGTGTATGTCAGACAGTTTACATTCAGTGAAAATAAAAAAAATCAGGGCACAAGAATGTGGAGCTGCCCAGTTTGTACAGTAACATTTAAATACATCTTAAATAAACTAATCTTTTTTTTTCAGCAGCAATTTCTCACATAACAATTGTTAATTTTAGTTCGAGAAGATTAGTTAATTTTAGTTCAGATTTGTTTGACTGAGAAAAAAAAATCCAAGCTAAAACATCTTGAATTGCTAATGCACGTCGTTCTTTACCCTGGGTACACGTATGCCAAGACAGAGAGGTGCATTTCTCTTAGCTACTGTTCAATGTGGGAAAGACGGGAGAACATGCCATTCAAATGAGGCAGACATGGGATGATTTTTAATTATTCAAAAAAATCACTATAAGATAAGAGCTACTCTCCCAAATATGCCCATCTCTAGAAAGCACAATAATTAAAACACTTAACGAAAATCAATATTAAATGTTATCTTTTTTTTTTAAGAATAATTATTTCTGAACATTGGAACATTTACTGTGTTAAATAAATACACTCAAGATAAAGGTTGGCTTTTTCAAATTTTCTTTCTTGTGAGGTTAAATAGAGCAAATAGACCATTCTGTGAGGTTTATTACACATCTTAACTAGTTGCAATAATTGTGGAAGGGCACTTTGAAATAAAACACTCAGTTATCTCTCAGTGCCATGTAACACAGAATCTCACTGCCCTGCTTTAATTATTGATTATCTACGTGCTACAGCCGAAAACTGATATCAACCAAATTCACTTGCATTACACAGGAGATGGCTCGGTGATCAAAATACAAGGTTTCAAATAAGGGTGTCTGTTATGTGACACCAGACACATGGTTACGGTAACAACTGACAAGCACAACAACAGCCCAAAGACAATTACACCGATAGTTCAAAGCAGAATATTGGCTTGATTTAGCTGGAGTATGTGTATATGAATAAAAGACTAATAAAATGTTAAAATGTTACAATAAAAATATACATCTGCTCAAATCTAGCTTTCCCAGCACATTGCACAAGATCAGGAGTTGGGGTAAAACTGTTTTAAACATGCACATCCTGTTTGTAAGACTGAATATTCTCTTCTCATCCCCTTTCTGTATTTTGTTTCCTCTTATCTTTGCTCAGTGGCTCACATCAAGGTGTCCTGGAGTGAAATCCTATTCAGGAAAGGAGCTGCGGCAGATGAGTCTGACAATGCTGCTGAATTATTGATTGATCTATTACATCACAAACATTTAACAACCCTGAGGACCCACAGCAACACACACAGGTAGATGGATCCAAAAAAGTCAAAATCCACACAGCTCAATTTTACAGAAACTCCTGTAACTATAATCAAGTTTTATCTCCTATAGTACAGATTTCATTATTTTCCTGCAAACCTCTCCTCAACTATTCTTTCCTCTCATCTCTGCAAGGCTCCTGCAGAAAAGCCGCATAGCTAAATCACTTAAAGAAGGGAGCCAGAGGCAGGGTAGTAGCCTTGTTTAATAATTACAGCAAATATGATCAATGGAGGTCAAATCATCTCGAATTTCAAGACATTTAGTAATCTGGTTTGAAGATATGTATTGGTGCAGGAGACCGAATTTGATTTAACACAGCAAATGTGCGGTGAAGTGGGTGAGGGAAACACCATCGACCAGGAGAAACCTGAAAATATGAGAGATGGCAGAAACATAATCTAATATAAAAACCAAGATAATGAGTACAAAGGAATAAAAGGCATAATGCATAGGAATTTTGCATTTTAATAATGTTTTTTTCTATTCTTCCCATTATCCCTTGCTTTGTGCATCCAACAGTAAACTCCACCCCTCTCTAGCACCCCTCCCTTTATACCCACAATGCTCTTGTCCAGGATGCATAATACAGAATATCTCATTCACCCCCTGCTGAGGCATTGTACATCCTGTAGAATAACTCAGTGTGTGCTTGAAAGAATGCTGCGTCTCTCTGCTTGCTCTCTGTGGGTATAATATAATAACATCGATCAACCATTACAGTGGCTCACAAAGCACCAGATAGTAAATCCTACTTTTACTTTCAAACAATACAGGATCAAATGAAGCAGCTGAAACCCTGGAAAACTGACCAACGGTATGTGTAAAGATTGCACATATGGATCAAACCAGCCTCTTCTAATATAAGCACAGAACAAATTATATCAGACTGCACTTTATACTGACCAGTGATGCGCGTCGAAGTCTGCGGCTCATGGGTTTGTCAAAAGGCGGGCTGTTCATGGCGAACTTCTCCAAGTAGCCCTCTGGCAGTCTGATATCAGCAGGGAGAGACAACCGCTTGTTTATGTCCTGAGGAAAAAAAATATAAAGGGAGACAAAAATATGACATTTAAATAACCAACTTAACCAGTCTAACCAGTCAGTCATTTTCTATACCGCTTCTTCCATAGTGGGTCGCGGGGAAGCTGGTGCCCATCTCCAGCATTCTATGGGCAGGAGGCGGGGTACAAAATAGTAATAGTAAAATAGTAAAAAATAGTAATTCTGTTTTAACAAAAGACTTTCCATAACCATTTAAAACAGCTGTCCAGTTATACATTAAAACTACTTAAATGATTGTAACAGAAACAGTTAAAAGAAAATGCTCAACGCATCCAAAGCTCTGTAACACATCAGAAAAGCGCAGAGAAGTAATAAAATTCAGCACAGTTAGTACTTCAGTAAGATTCATAACATTCAACAACTGTACTTTTGTGTTTTGTGAACATTCATAGAAAACATTGATTTTTTTGCTAAAGCAGTAAACACAGGCGGATAAATTCCTGTTCTTTATGTATGTTTATCAGCACTGAAAACTATAATCAATATGTGAGCAAATCCTGAGTAATGGCGCAGAAGTAATAACACTGAAATTTTCAGAGCCAAACAGTGTTTTTAAAGGTTACCATAGTTTTTGAATTGCACATAATTTGAGGCACCATTAAAGCTCATGCCATCTAGACAGCAAGAAATCACAGGACCAATGGTGTCCTCCACAACATTATGGATTACCTGCAAAGGACTTTGTCAGCTTAACAGTTCTGTCTGCAGACCACTGACAGAAAACATTTAGTGCATTATAAAACCATGTTAAGACAAAGGAGGTGATGAATGCTTGTGCACTTGAAATGCAAAAATCAATAGCTCAATAGAAACCAGGAAGCAATGTCATTTTGCAATAAAGCAGCTGCAAACTTTAGATCAAGAGTATCAAGCTCCAGTCCTGAATGGCTGGGGTCCTGCTATTTCAGACCTCAAGGACTGGAGTTTCAGACACTGGGTATCTTTTTAAAAGATGTTCTTTTCCATTGTGTTTAATGCTGAAGCAAACCTAAAATGACAAATAATATATTGAGAGACACCCAATCAGACTTTTATTGGCCGATAATGATATTCAGTTTTCTTTGAGTCTGACCTGCAGATTCCACTTCTGATCTATTCTGATTTTTTTATAGGATTGTACCAAATAAAAGAGGAAAAACACACTGCAGGTTATGGAGTTACTACTTTTCAGTCCAGCAGAAATTAAGGAATCACAAGATTATCCCTATTTAGGAATTGAATATTATGTTCCTAGCTTTATCTGATTTTCAGCAACCTCAAAATAGTGCATTAAAGTACATGCCTTTAGATGATGCCTCTACAAATTGAAAACAGTACCAGTTATCAATTTTAATTTGAAAAAAAATCCAGATTATTATTAGAATTTGACCAGCAATTAGAATCGATCAAGGGAAAGTTGAGCGATTTTGATCTCACATCCACTGATTTTCAATACAATATACGATCAACTCAGTGTACAATGAACTGCACTGTTTAACACAAACTAATCACTGTAGAGTTCAGCAATTTGGGTACCAGGTTCATGTTTAATTATTTCAGTAGATAGTAATTTTATTGCAGAACAGGACTGTGAGATCTCTACAGAAAATTTCTACATAGATCATACATTTTTACCAGTTTTTTTATTTTAAATCAGTGACTATAGAGGTGCTCTTCAATAGTTCTTGTATGCAGCTTACAACTTGAACAACTCATCATTTCCCACCATGAATTGAATCCTATATATTCCCCGTGTAGAAAATGTTCACCGGTGCCAATCACAATTTGTTTCCATGGCAGCTGTGGCTGATTGGCCAATTCCCAACACCCCCACAGCATGACACGGAGCATTTCATAAATAATCCGTGTAAATTTACATGAGAACATTATCTTCAGGCTACAGGATTGTTTGTGTACCTTTGAAGATAAAATAGTAACAATAAATGGATTTCAGAGCTGTTACAAGTTTTATCTGCGCTGATGCAGCATTTACCAAGTAGAGTAAGGGGAGGCATCGAGACAACACAGAGGAATAATAAACATGTCATAGTGTCCATGATGCATTATCAAAAGCTAAATAATTCCAAACAATAAAAAAAAAACAAATAGACACATTCAATAATTTTTTTAACTTCTGTCTTTTATGATAAGAAAAGCTTTCATTCATGTGCCCTGTTTAAGGGGTAACAATCGTCACAAGTTAACAAACACACTGGGACTCAAACCCTCTCATTCACCCTCTCATTCACCCACACACCAATACGCAAGCGTGTTCCCCATACTCACAATGCAGATCAGCTCTCGTAGCTCCCTCATTGTCCTCCTCAAATGTGTTTTTCGATGCACTTACACACACATGCGCTTTCAACAATGTATATGTCTATGACCTGGTACATGACTGCACACACAGGAAGGGGGAGAGAGAGAGTAGGCTGGCACTGTGGTGGTGTGCCATCCACATGCTCAAAAGGAAGGAGGAGGAGAAGGAGGAGCAGAGGAATGGACAGATTCCTGAGGGGGCAAAGGCAGATGGGGGAAGGGGTGAATAAAGGAGGGGTGATGGATATGGAGAGAAAGGACTGCTTTCTTTGCCCTTCATTCCCCCACGAACCTCCTCTATCATCTTTAGATCTAGAAGTGTATTCCTTTGCCTGTCTTCCTTATAGCAAGAAATATTTCCACATCCATAATTACCCTGTCACCCCAGCATGTTTCGCTCCCACACTATCCCCACCCATCCTCTTCCAGTCTCTCCTCGTGGTAAACATGCTCTAAATGAGTCCTTTTCACTGCTCCCATCAGTCAGACGCTTGGCATTCAGAGGCATTTCCAGTAATACTGCTGTGCTCATCACTCTGCAGCTCCTTCCAGAAGATGTAGACCAACTGAGGCTTGAGGGATGTGCTACGTTAAAAACAAGGTTCTGGACAGTAACCTTAGCTGGATGCTGTTAGCAGAGGTGCAGATATATACAAAGACAATCCTAAATGTAAAGTCTGCTTCCGAAATTTGTCTTGGTTCCAGGTTACGCACCAACATTTGACAGAAAAATCGTAAATTATGCTAGTTTCTTTTTCATAATTAAACAAAGTCAATTAATGTCATTTTGTCAAAGACTGGCATCTGTGAGATACACAGAAGGTGTCCTGTGACATTTGTTTCTCATGTTGCAGCTGCTACAGGGTTGAATACAAACAGCAAATGCTGCAAATATTCTGCAGTTTACTGGCAATAAAAGAAATAAGCTTCTCTGAGAATTTAGCTGTAAGAGTGTGGTGTGAAGTCATAAGACCCTAAAATGTAGCTAATTAATACTTTACCTTAGAACTTACGGTTAATTTTGCTGGAGAACTGAATCTGAGGATTTCTACTGGTGACTGGCCCATCAGAAGCCAGAAACTGGTAATCAGTAACAGTCTTTGGAAAATGTAATAAGTGCAGCCCACAATATTATAATACACAAATAAGATTAGATATCATGGACATAAACCATTTTTTTCCATTGTTTTTGCAGTTTGTCCATTACAAATTGCATTATCATCATATCCATTCATATAAGCACCCATGCTAAGCAGCACTCTCTCTCTTCCTAATCAAGGTTGTAAGAAAAAATTGGAGTACTATGTATTGTAAAAATGTTTTACTAAGAAGTTTGTTTAGCTGCTTAGAAATATAAATTTAATGAATGCTAGCCTTGGTAATGTTGGCAACTTCTTGGAAATGCTAGGGTTAATGTTAGTATCTACATATCTGTAGGGAAAACACAAACAGGCTGTTGTTTATAGTAACTAATGATGACTACTTTAATCCTAATATCTTCCACCTACAGATGATATATGAAAATAAAGATCAAAGTTCAAATTGTCAACATTGTCAGTCTTTTGTCTTTGTTTTAAAATAATAGAAAAACACATTTTTACTGTTGCTCTTTTTCAACACACACAGTGTGATGTTGGTCCTGCTCTAATCATATAAAGAACGACTGTTTAGGGCAAAAAGGCTATAAAAAATAACAATTCTTAACTAGAAATCAGAGTTGGATGAAAAACTGCTACCGGCAAAAAAGGGCTTTACAAAACAGAGACATAAGCTACAAAACTCGTATCTTTGCATTTCTACTTTTTCTTCTTTTTTATTTCTACTTTGTTTCTTTGTTAGCTCTTATATTTGGGCTTTACTTCCTTTTAATCACATTTTCTTAGGTTTTAGTATGACAAACTGTTGGCACTAAAACTGCTCGGTTAGGTTTAAGAATCAAACCTATTTAGTCAGGATATGAAAAGGATGGTGATTAAATTACCATCTTCTAGGCCACAGCGTATATTTTATACGAAATTGCATTAAGTAACAGCAGCATAAAAAAATAGCGGTACTTCACACCATCTAAATAAGAAGACTCTGGATATGAACACAACAATAACAAGACCGGTACTGTTCTGATATATTAGTATGTCCAAGCTATCCAGATAGCTCTGCAATCTGATATCCTTTAAAGTTCTGGTACAGAGTGTGATGGATAGTAGTGGAGAGAAGGTTTTCCTACAGCCTCTGGTGTCAAATCTCAAATGAATAATATGTCCAGGTGTTCTTTCCTCAGAACCAATTCCTAAGAGCAGTCTCTCAGGTGTAAATGATTTTGTGTGTTTGTGTCTCTGAGCTTCATGTACCTCATTAGATATGCGGCGATGGTGATTGTTCCTCATACGGACTCTCACTGGACTCTGAACCTCATCAGAGGATGTCCCAGATGCTTGATCACTTTCACCATCCGAACCCATCTTCACATTTTCATGGACGATGCCTGTAATACACAAATACAGATAACAATTACTCTTCGATCCAGGAACAAACCAAGCAGACTCAGAAATACATTTTTATAGACTTATAAAGTCTTGTTTGTTGATTTGTTTATCAAACAAGAAATCTTCCACCATTATTTTAATGATACAGTGCCTTGCAAGTATTTGTATCCATTTAATTTTTTTCTACATTTTTTCACATCACAAATAAAAACCTCAATGTATGTTATTAGGATCTTACATAATAGACCAACACAAAGTAACTAATGATCATGAAGAAAAAGAAAAATCACGTAGGGTATTCAAATGTAAAACAAATACAAATCTGAAAAGTGTGGCATGTTTTTGATTCAACCTATTTTACTGTGCTATCCCTAAATAAAATCCAGGTTAATCAGGTGCCCTCAGGTGTCACATGTTTAGCAAATACAGTCCCATTTGTGTAATTTGATCTGAGAGTTAATAAAGCTGGTTTATGGAAGACTCAGAGGTTTGTTTGAGAAGATTTGTACACAAACAGCATCATGGAGATCAAGGTAAACACCAGACAGGTCAGAGATAACAACAGAAGTAAAGCACAGTTAGGTTATGAAACAAGATCCCGAGTGGCACAAAAAAAACGCAGATCACCCTGAACACACCATCTCCAGATTCATGGTGGCAGATTCATGGTGTTGTGTTGATGCTTTTCTTCAGTACGGACACACAAGCTAGTCAGTGGCCAAGATGGATGGCAGTCAAGAAAAAGAAACCTGCTAGATGCTCCAAAACACCTGAAACTGGGGTGGAGGCTCATCTTTTACTAGGCCAATGACCAAAACCATACAAGCAGAGCTATCCCATGTGTTAGACTGGCCCAGTAAAAGTTCAAACATAAATCCAATTGACAACCTGTTGAAAGTCTTTTTTCAAAGAACAGGCTAATTTCAACAAATTTAAACCTCTAATCTAATGTACAAAGCTGGCAGAGACATACCCCAAAAGACTTGTAGTCGTAACTGTAGCAAGCTGTGGCTGTAAAAGTTATCCTAAAAATCCTAAAAACAAATAGCTACAAGTTTGTGGTTCAATCACAACAAAATGGGAAAAATTTCCTGGGGTATGTATACTTTAACAAGACTCTGTAGGACACGGCCCTTAGATTTCATTTCCTCTTCTATAAACGCCAAAGGCAGGTCTCCAAATGACTGACTGTGCCACCAGTAATAGAAAGGGGTGTAAGCCAAGTGTGTATAAAATGGCACTCATAAGATGAGGAGGTCAGAGATCAATGTAACTGTATGCCACCCCCAACACCTTCATCTGGCCTAGAATCCATCTGATTAATGAGTCACGGTGCAGCTGACAAGACCGCCTGCATCATGTTGGTTTGTTGTGAGGTAAGTGTGGGGGAAGGGACAAAATGGCCTCAGCTCCTTGTCAGAGAGTCTGGGTCATGTTCAGCGGATACAGTCTGTGTTTCTGTTGAAGGTTTCTTTGTGTTTATTCAAAGAAGACGGCAACTTGTTCAGCAAAGGGAAGGCATTTGAAAGTAATCTGTCATAAACTGCCCTGTTTATCCTTGCAACAGCCAACCAGCTGCTCATGAGAGACATACAGAGGGAGATTAAGGGGTTAGAACACGGAGGGAAGAAATGATTAGAAAGAAAGAAAAATAACTTCCTTGACTGAATGTGACAACTCAGCCATGGGATATTAAACCTCTGGGCTATTTGTTTTAGTATGCTGGGCTGTTGGAGACCGGTTAAGGCTTATTCTAGGTTATTCATTTTTCTATCTATTCCTGTAATAAGGATATGAGAAAGACAAGCTGTATTCTTTGTCATGGAGTTTAAAAATGGAAAATATAGAACAAAGCAAAAAAAAAGAAAAACATTTCATTTGAACCAACGTAAAACTGTAAATACAGAATGTCAATCATCACTCTAGTCATAATTTAATGAAGCTAATGTAGACCTTAAATCCGTCCCTTTGATCTCTTACTTATTTTTTCTATTTCGGGTATTCGAGATTCGATATGTCATCAGAAACATCTTCTCACACTTTTTATATCATGATGCTGTGCATGCCACCCACCCAGTTGGGCAAACCAGTAAGGGCTTAACTGATTTGTTATTTATACCATACTGAGATATACTAATATTATGGGTTTTATGTATTTTTTAGTAATAAAATTATCTTTGACAGAATATAACTTTGTACTGAGGTGTAGCAGTTGATAACCTAAAGTGGTGTTAAATTAATGTACATAAATAATCAATGTCATAATCAGTCTAATATATTGTCAAAATTTATATCTGAAGGATTAATTAGTTTCTCCTGAGTGAGCAATCTTTTTCACATATTTACAGATTTTGCATATTTTTCAAATTAGGATTTATTTAGCATCACTCAAACTAAGTACATGAAATCAAGGAATATATTAATGATTAATTAAGCTAAGGTATATTCCCTAATGAATAAAGTCAAGGGTGTCCAAACTGGTCTGGACTTGTTTGGGCGACCTTTTGCTGGTTCTGTGGTGCCGTTATATCAGGACTCAGCTGTTCAGCTCTTGGCAGCCAGAGCTTTAGGGAAAGGAGTCATCGCAAGGACCTGATCACCCAATCAGAAATTGAATTGGGGAAACATGTGACCACGCTTTGCGATAAGCCAGTTAGGTAAATACAATCCTTTTTTTTTCCTTTTTAACAAATTTCTTTGGGTGAGAAAGCTAGAATGTAATCAACATATTGCTGTAGATAAAATACGATCTCCAGGCTAAAGTCGTTCGAAATTCAAGGTTCCAAACATTTAATCAGGCTACTGAACAAAAAAAGTCAACATTTTAGGGTGTTTCAGTATTTAAAGTTATTCAATCAAGGAGTCTTTCAAAGGTTTTTCTAAAATTAAAAATTAACAATATAAGATAAATCACATAAGAGATAATTAAAATGTATTAACCAACATTTAGACCAGACTGAGAATAATCCTTTAGTGTCAAAATAACATTCATAAGCTAAAGTTGGGGCGTAACATAAGAGGTTAATGTGGCTATTTTAATGTGTGTAAACAGATTGGTGTGTTCTGTTAATTACAGAGGTTCTGCATGCACAGCAACACCTCCCTTACCCAGTGTTTTCTGTAAGCTGTGTACACTGAAGAAGGAACTGGAATCCCTCTAAACCTTTGTCCCCTTGTCAAAACAGAAAGAGGTCAACTGATTTAAAAGTGTTCTGGCCACAGACAGTTAAGGCATGGGTGCCAGTGCATTACGTTCCTTAAGATAATCGGAATCAGCTTTATTGCCAAGTTCGTACATACAAACAAGGAATTTGACTCCAGTACACTTTGTTCTCTGGTTTTGTTTTTGCATTACAGAATATACATATATACAATGTACAAATATACACATATATAAATAAAATTAAATTAAATAAAAAGGTGCATTTGCAACGTCTGTATGTTGTTGTTTTGTACTCTATTGAATGTTCAGCAGAGAAACAGCCTGGGTAACAGCCTTTGGATAAGCCAAACCACACTGAGATGGATGAAGACAGGACAGACTGTATGATGGCAGTGTAGAAGATGACCAGCAGCTCCTGTGGAAGGTTGTACTTCTTGAGTTGCCTCAGGAAGTTCAGTCTCTGCTGGACCTTCTTTCGAACAGTGTCTATGTATGAAGACCATCTCAGGTCCTCAGAGATGGTGGTTCCGAAGAACCTGAAGTGATCCACAGCCGACACAGTGTTGTTGAGGATGGTGAGGGTGGTGTATGGGGGTGGTGTTCTCCGAAAGTCCACCACCATTTCCACAGTCTTGAGTGGGTTGAGTTCAAGGTAGTTCTGATTGTACCAGTGTATCAGCCGGTCCACCTGCTGTCTGTATGCAGACTCATCACCGTCCTGGATCAGTCCAATGACAGTGGTGTCGTCTGCGAACTTGAGGAGTTCCACGGACGAGTCCGCTGAGGTGCAGTCATTTGTGTACAGGGAGAAAAGGAGTGGGGATAGAACACACCCCTGGGGGGCACCAGTACTTATTGATCTGGTCGAGAGAAGATGCTCCCCAGTCTCACCTGCTGCTGTCGGTCCGTCAGGAAGCTGTTGATCCACTGACAGGTGGAGGCTGGGACGTTGAGCTGGGTGAGCTTCTGGTGGAAGATGTCTGACACAGTGTTGTTGAGGATGGTGAGGGTGGTGTATGGGGGTGGTGTTCCCCGAAAGTCCACCACCATTTCCACAGTCTTGAGTGGGTTGAGTTCAAGGTAGTTCTGATTGTACCAGTGTATCAGCCGGTCCACCTGCTGTCTGTATGCAGACTCATCACCGTCCTGGATCAGTCCAATGACAGTGGTGTCGTCTGCGAACTTGAGGAGTTCCACGGACGAGTCCGCTGAGGTGCAGTCATTTGTGTACAGGGAGAAAAGGAGTGGGGATAGAACACACCCCTGGGGGGCCACCAGTACTTATTGATCTGGTCGAGAGAAGATGCTCCCCAGTCTCACCTGCTGCTGTCGGTCCGTCAGGAAGCTGTTGATCCACTGACAGGTGGAGGCTGGGACGTTGAGCTGGGTGAGCTTCTGGTGGAAGATGTCTGACACAGTGTTGTTGAGGATGGTGAGGGTGGTGTATGGGGGTGGTGTTCTCCGAAAGTCCACCACCATTTCCACAGTCTTGAGTGGATTGAGTTCAAGGTAGTTCTGATTGTACCAGTGTATCAGCCGGTCCACCTGCTGTCTGTATGCAGACTCATCACCGTCCTGGATCAGTCCAATGACAGTGGTGTCGTCTGCGAACTTGAGGAGTTCCACGGACGAGTCCGCTGAGGTGCAGTCATTTGTGTACAGGGAGAAAAGGAGTGGGGATAGAACACACCCCTGGGGGGCACCAGTACCTGTTGATCTGGTCGAGAGAAGATGCTCCCCAGTCTCACCTGCTGCTGTCGGTCCGTCAGGAAGCTGTTGATCCACTGACAGGTGGAGGCTGGGACGTTGAGCTGGGTGAGCTTCTGGTGGAGGATGTCTGACACAGTGTTGTTGAGGATGGTGAGGGTGGTGTATGGGGGTGGTGTTCTCCGAAAGTCCACCACCATTTCCACAGTCTTGAGTAGGTTGAGTTCAAGGTAGTTCTGATTGTACCAGTGTATCAGCCGGTCCACCTGCTGTCTGTATGCAGACTCATCACCGTCCTGAATCAGTCCAATGACAGTGGTGTCGTCTGCGAACTTGAGGAGTTCCACGGACGAGTCCGCTGAGGTGCAGTCATTTGTGTACAGGGAGAAAAGGAGTGGGGATAGAACACACCCCTGGGGGGCACCAGTACTTATTGATCTGGTCGAGAGAAGATGCTCCCCAGTCTCACCTGCTGCTGTCGGTCCGTCAGGAAGCTGTTGATCCACTGACAGGTGGAGGCTGGGATGTTGAGCTGGGTGAGCTTCTGGTGGAGGATGTCTGGTATGATGGCGTTGAAGGCCGAGCTGAAGTCTACAAACAGGATCCTGGCGTATGTCCCTGGGTGGTCGAGGTGTTGCAGGATGAAGTGTAGGCCTAAGTTGACAGCATCATCTGACGATGTGGATGGCTGTGAATGGCTTCCTGTCATGTCTGCAGTAGAAGCCATTCAGATGATTAGCCAGGCAAGGACTCTGTTCAGGAAGGGTGGCGCCAACGATTGCCGCCTCGGAGCTTCGCTCTCTTTGTTTGTGTATTTTGTGTGTTAATATGTTTTATGAGCCACAGTACTGTGGTCTCGGGCCACAATTCTGTGGTCTCATTTAGTAGAGAGGAACTTCTCAACATCAGAGAGCCCTCTCTTGGGATTTATTCACTTTCTTTCACCGATCCGAGGTTCACTGAGCTCCTGCCAAGTGGAGCTGCAGCACTCTACGGGATACTGCGCAGGAAGCACCGGAGGGGAAAGCGTGCTGGCACCCTGGTAAAGCTCCGCAAAAGAGGACTTTGCACACCACTGCCTTCAATCCACCTGGCAAATGTCCGCTCTCTAAGTAACAAGATGGACGAGCTGCTTCCTCTCACAGGCAAAAACACGGACTTCCGCGGATCAGCGGTTCTCTGCTTTAGCGAGACATGGCTGAGTGAAAACATCCCAGACCGCGTATTGCTGATGCCGGGCTTCCAGCTGTTCAGAGCGGATCGCAGCGCGGAGCTATCGGGGAAGAAGCGAGGAGGCGGAATCTGCTTTCATATAAATGAAGGTTGGTGCAGAGACATAAAAGTGCTGGGGAAAACATGTAGTCCGGATCTGGGGTCATTTTCCATAAACTGTAAACCGTTTTATTCACCAAGAGAGTTTTCCTCGTTTATAATAATTGGCTCATATTTTCCACCGCATGGCTGCACTTCTGCCGCGGAAAAACATCTTGCTGAGCTGATTACAGGCGTGGAGAAAAATACACAGACTCTTTCATCATAATACTGGGAGATTTTAACAGTGCAAACCTCTCCAATGAGCTCCCCAAATACAGACAGCACATTAAGTGTCCCACCAGAGACCAAAACACCCTGGATCACTGTTACACAACTTTAAAGGACTCATATCATGCTGTTACCAGGGCTGCTCTGGGTTTTTCGGATCATGCTCTTAACCACCTCATCCCAACCTACAGATAGAGACTAAGAGCTTCCAAACCCACGGTTCACACTGTTAAGAAGTGGACTGAGGAATCAAAGCAGATGCTACAGGGCTGCTTTGAATGCACAGACTGGACTGTTTTTGAAACCTCAGCCACTGACTTAAACCAACTAACTGATGTGGTGACATCATACATCAGTTTCTGTGAGGACATGTGTGTGCAGACCAAGACCTTCTGCACCTTTGGGAACAACAAGCCTTTGTTCACTCCTCATCTCAGGAACCTGCGCAGGGATAAACCTATTTAAAAAATTTTTTTTAAAAAAGCTTGGCAACAAGCTGCAAGGATCAGTGTACGTAGTGTTGAAATGACTAACTGACTTCAGGATTTGTAAGAAAGTAGAACAACTGGCTAGTTAATTAGCAAAGATCAACTAGTCAGGCTATCAGCATTACATGAACAACAAAAACTGACACTACCCAATATATTCATTTGCTTCAGCTCTAAAACCACATTTATCTGACACCAATTACATTTATGTGTTTACGTCTTCCACCATTGTGTGAATCGGTAAAAAGCAATGCAATGCAATGGTTTTGCTGTCAAAGTTGATTGTGGAGAGTTTAAGACTCCCCTGTGTATATTAATAACCAGCATTATTACAGCTATATCTAACCTGCTAAAGCTTTAAACAATTAATAACAAAAGTAAATATCGTAATAATATGTAGTTATCTGTTAGTAGTGGTAATAGTGGTATTATTTTTGTTTTGAAATTGAGTAAATTAGATTATGTGATAATTTTGGGGATCACTATTAGTGATCGATCTATAAATTCTAGACATACAACAACTTAATCTAAAGGTCTATGAGCTGACAAAAGCAGTAATAGATGAATAGTAAACATACTTATACGTTTAATTTTCCATTTGTCTGCAAAAGTCTAATCATCATTAGACATTTCTGATGTAAGAATTCAGTTAATAACAGTAATAAAACTGAGCAGCTAGTGGTGACATAATCAAGAATTAACTTTCACAACCCAGATGGTGAAACCTTAAGCTGGAGGTAACTGATACCAGAGTCAATGGAAACTGATCCTGGATCTACAAATGAACAGAAGCTGACACAATTCCACAAGGTTGTGACAAGTGGGTATCCAAGTACTCCCAATCAACAAAGAAAGCCTTTTCTTCCTTTTAGAAAACCCTGATCTCGCCTGTTTGTGTAAATAGTCAAGCAAATGAGGGTGAATGACATAAGACAAGATTTCGTGGAAGAAATTAGGTTGTTTCACATTCACATTAATTGAAATAATTGAAATGTATGTACCTGAGTTTTGTGAAGTGCCTTGAGACGACATGTGTTGTGAATTGGCGTTATATAAATAAAACTGAATTGAATTGAATTCAGTACAAAGCACAAATGTCCTACTTTCACACACTTCTAGTCCCACTAAAACATCACCCAAACATCTACTGCGCTCCCCTTGTTCCAGTTCCTCAGAAGACAAAGAGCAGACAGTAAATGTCACAAGTTACCGCTGCGTCCCTGCATGCAGCTGGGTTGGCCTAGTTAGGGTTTCTGACTCCCTGCCAAAAGACTGAGGGGGCTAGTTTTAGGACTAAGTCAACCAGCTCTGCAAGTGCCACAGGAAGCTGGAAATCTATATCCAGCACACAAAAAGGAGCTTCAAAAGAAGGATGGAAAAACCTGTGAAGAGGAGCCTCAAACTGTGACGAACGTCTAAGACTTACTTCAAACACTAACGCAAATATTTGACCTAATCTGTTTAACTTAATACTTTTATATATTTATTGTTCCTACAAACTTCAAAAACGTTTTAGAGCAGGGCAGCACAATTTCTGAATTTGGTAAGAGAACTGCATCTTCTTTAAGGAGTTATAGGTACCCCTAAGAACCACATTGCTAAGGGGTTGCATCTTTTATTGTTAGAGCAGCCTTGTAAAGTAATCAAATTGTAATATCAATGAAATACTACTTGTATAAACTAACTTATTTGGAGGATACTTGTTTTATTTCCATTTCATGTTCCCAGCAGTAAAATTCACCCAAAAATTGCCATTGTGGTTGTAAACAGAAGTCATATACGTATTTGGGTGGCAGAAAGGCAATAATTTATGGCCAACGATCTGTATTATTAAAAGATGTATACAGTTTCAATACATTCTCAAATATTGCCATGAATTGATAGAAATGCAGGATCAGGGTGCAGATGAACTTCTGGGTGAAATGTTACATACCAATCCGGTTTCCTGGTTGGCGGCATGAATCCAGCATTCGAAGCATACGGAAAGGCGACAGCCTCAGTGGAGTGTCTCTCTCTCCCATTCTCATCCCCTCTCCCATTTTAGCATCTCCCACCTTGGAGTCTCCCCCCCTGGGAGCGGGTCCAAAACACCCCTGAGGATTGTCTGACATATTTGTTCTTGAGGAACACTCACAGCACTAGCATTAGAAAATACCCTAAAATGTTCAGAAATGTAGTTCACAAAGTAGGAAAACTAAATCCAGGCCTTTGTAAAAACTGAGGCCATTTCAGCTGTGTTAGTCGACAGATCCAGGTGGGAGTCTTGTTTTAGAAGCTGTAGATGATAAAAGGTCCAAGCAAAAATCCAATCCACTGTATCACCACAGGAGCTCCAAGCAGATGCAAGCAGTTCTAAGATTGTGAGGACAGTGCAAGCACAGTAATCACAGAAACAACTCCCTCAGCTGCAATTCCACTTCAACACTCTCTCTCTCTTTCGGGGTGTTTTTCTGTAGACTCGCCCACCCTTCACCTCTTTTCCTTTCTCTCTTCTTTTTCTCTGCAGTCACACTCTTCCTGCTGACTAAGGAAGGTCAAACAGTATGCAGGTAGGTAAAATGCTGCAGATATTGCCCAATGCATGCAAACACACAGAATAACAGGTGTTCCGTCTTCATTCGTATTTTGGTGACACAAGCAACCAAACACGTGCAGAGATTCACAACACAGTCCAATCGTACGCATCCAAGGGAAGAAAACAGTTTCATCCGTCACATGCTCAACTGGCTGACCTCATCGGCTACCAGATCTTCTTTCCCCTATATCCCTTGTTACTTTTCTTTGCATGTGAAGTCCAGATTCCTCTTTCCTTTGATTTCTTTCTCTCATTTCAAATGTTTCTCCTGATGTCTTCCCACGGTTATCCTGTACACCACTCTATTCAGGCTGTTATGCTGCTTTCTCCCTTCCACTCCCCTTTCTCGATCACTCCTTCCTTGCCTGTGGCACTCCTATCAGTGCTTCAGTCCTCTCGCTGCCTCCCTTCACCTTGCCATTACTCCCTCCCTCTCTTATGATAGCAGTCGCTTTCCCTCTGCCTCCTCTTGTTACCATCTCTCCCTCGCTCGCAATGAGATCAGAGATGGTATTGGAGATCAGTGCTGTGTTTCAAGGCATGAGCTGATGACATTTTCTGCATGATCAGCCCCTTTCTCAATCTCGTCCCTATTCCCCTCCTCTCTCTCATGTTCACTTGCTCCCTACTCTCCGGCTACTTGTTCGTCTCACTCTCCAAGGACAAAATTAAGCCCAGAGGCTTTTTGATAGATTCCTCTGGCATCCTAGCTGCTTTTCCACTTTTTCTCTCTGTCATGGGCGTGACACAGCTCAATATTCTGACACAGAGTATCACAGATCATCTCCTTAACATGTCTGACCTCACATACAAAAAACGTTCTCACCTAAAAAGATAGATCCCTTACATGATTTTGACTTAGCTGAAGGATGACGGAATTCTATGGCTGCAGAATATCAGGAAAACATGTAATTACAATACTAATGCTGAATATTGAGACAACATCCAATCTTGGCAACTAAATATACATCAAGGGATGTCAAGGGCAGGAAAAGTAATTTTGCCATTTGTCATTTTGTCAGCCGCAACCATGGACAGCCAGTGAGCTTTGTGGTTCCATTTTGTGCAACCAGTTTTAAAGACCTAGGCCTATTTGTATTTGTGCAGCTTACACAACTGTATTTATAAGATGGGCACAATATTTTGTTCATCTAACGAAGCTATGCTTTTCTATCAATATTTTCCTATATTTTCAATGATCACAGAGAAAGATATGCTGAGTTTTGTGTTGCAGGTTCCTCTCCCTACTCAGACAGCTTCTCATGTGGGGGTTGAAACTCATTAATCTTGAGATGTACAAAACAAAAAAAATTAAGCTGATGAAGCAGGAAATATCTTTTTCTGCCGATTTTGTCTCCCCAAGATTAACTGGAAAGGCGTTGAAAATGTGACAAGCTCAATTATCAACAACTTATCCAAAATAGAGGCTAAACATGCTACTGTTAGTGTTGGCCTTCAGAAAACTGATCAACATGACAAAACTATCAGCAGGAGGAAATACTGAGAAATATGATACATTTTCTTTTTACAGAATAAACAACTCAGCAACAAATAAAACTATAAAACTTTCGACAGCAAGTATTCCTTACATGTACGCATGGATCCGTTAGGATTTAAGAAGGTATGGTTTCAAAACCCAGAGTGACCAGAGTTTTCCTCGGCTTTACAGAGCATAGTTATCAAAGCTCTCTGCTTGGCCCACTGCTGCTGCACACTACCAGTCAGCTGGCAGAAAGAATGCTCCCTCAATCTCTTATAAGATCATTTTACTTAACAAACCAACCCATACAAAAGTGTTCTTTAACTAAATCTAGAAGGTTTCTACTCAAGTTTATATAAAAAACAATGACGAAAAATAATCTAAATAAAAGCTATTAGATGATGTACATATTTGTTAAATTGTTTTTGTAAATACCGTGAGTGTAGATTTGTTGATGAAACATTATGGACCTTTTATCACTGAAGAGTTTCATAGGAATCACTTCAAAAGTGTTTTTTTGTCAAAAAAAATTATATGTTTGATTTAGAAGGTCTTTCTGAAGGAAGTGTTTACTTTTTTTGTAACTGTCAGGTGTGTGTGGAGTGTGGGGACGCTTATATTTAAACGGGAATACCATCGAGTTGGCTGTGTGGCAGGTAATTGTTTTTTTTTGTCTGTCTGTTCTGGGAGTGGATAGCAAAATGAAAGCTTTACACCAAAGGGAATGATCTCACTAAATATTGCAGGTGTGTAATTGAGTCTTTGAAGGTAGACTTTAAAGACGGATGTGATTTGGCCCATTGGTGCAGAGAGCTCCTATAATAATAATAAGTGTTAATGGCTAAATACTCATGGGTTGCTGGAGGTAAGATCCTCTTTTTCATATTGTCATGCATATTTCTCTCTAGGTTTTCTTTGGAAGATGGCTCCTCGACACAACAGAAGATAACACCTTAAGGAAGTATTCAGACAAAGCGAGACATCTTGGATGGATACTGCATCCAAATGTCAACAAGATAAAGTCATAAAAGGCCATCTTTCCTCATAATAATTAACACTTTAAGGGGCTGATTCACAAACTGCTAGGAGATAAAGCCTCACATCCTCCTTCATGTTGGTTTTCGGGCCGTCTTGTAAACATTAACTAAGAAAACCTGCTCGTGAATAGGCTCACACACCCTACTTGTCAATAGTGATGAACCTAATAGCCATCCAGTCGCAGCTGTAATATGTTTGTTTATTGTAATTATGTGGTCTAATTCACAGTATTACCTAAAATAACAAAAGAATAATTTTTTTTTTAAATACCTGGGTGTGAAGAGCAAACTAAAAAAGTATTTGTAATAAATGTAAGCATGTTGGATTTCACTTTATCTAAGAGAAACCTACATGTAATGTTTTCATTAGAGTCCTGGTCACTGCAAAGTACAGTATATTATGGTTTCTAAAGATGAATCTTTTAGCTTCAGGCTGGAGAAAACATCAAGGACAAAAAGCTTGCCACTCAGCCCTTCACCCACCACTTTTTCCACGTTGCTTTATTTCACAGACACAATGTTAAACTTGAAAGAATCTCCCCTTGAGTTGCAGCTATTTCAGACAGCTGTTTGCACTCATAAAGGTTTATTGTCATTTCTTACTGCCACCTTGTTGTAAACATTCTCATAGTCACATTTTCACATAAACAGTGTTGTTGCATTTTCATTCTATAAATACTATATAATACAGCCCGTCTCTAGACTAATCCGACAATAAAAATCAAAGTGCATTTATAATCCCTGAGGAATATGCATGAAAGAGAAACATACACACAAGCCTTTGAGGGGGTGGGAGATTTTCTAGACTCCAGTAATTACCTCTAAACCTCTTATCTGCATCTAAGGAATCTTATTATTCAATTACTAGGACTAGAGTGCCTCCTGTAAGCTTCTAGCACTGTTTACACTGATCCCTAATATCCAAACCCCCCCAAAGAACACACTTTGCACATTCAGCTTTGGAAATTACCAGCATTCATTACCAACATCTTGCTTAAGCCTCAAGCGAGCTTCAAGCACAAACCTCAAAAAAAGGAGTCCACCCCATTGTTCTTATCGAATCCAATCCAAGAATGTGTAAATGGATAGCAAGGAGCCCAGACTATGAGGGAGAGGTCTCCATCTATTAATGCAGTTTTAAAGTGTTACATTTAATCCATTTCACTGATGAATTCTCTTAAGGAGTGCAAATTGCAGGGGGAAAAAACTTCTTTTATCTTTGCATTTAATATTCCAATGTAGTATTTTAAGTTCACAGAGAGAAGAGACGACAAGGGGAATTAAAGAAGGAGAGGAGACATCTGTGACATTATCGAAAATAGCAGCTTGCGACGGGTTTGCAGACGAGTCGGCAGCTTTCGGCAGAGTTGATCTGTCTGTGAAACCGACAGGATGGCCGACTAATCCTCAATAGTGTAACTACAGATTTTCATACAAACACAAAGGCAGAGATGAGGCTGAGAACTGCATTGTTAATAATTCCTCCCTGTATGTGTGGGTGTTGCCCTCTTTAGCACTAGATTAATGCAAACTTGCAAGTTGGGCACACACCTCTAATAGTATTATCACGAGTTCCTCATTATTTACAGGCACACGTCTCTTCATACAGTCATGGAAAAATGTTTGAATAGTTTGAGCCTTCTCATCTTCACATCACTGCATCATTAGAGGCTATTATCTATGCACCGCCCCTTGTAGTTTCTGCCCCAGCATTCTAAGCAAGTTGAGGTCAGAACATCCACCAGGCTTCTTAAACCCATCGATTAGTTTCTTTCTCAAGAATTCTGGTGAGGATTTGATTCTCTTCTGATTGGAGATCGCCTCAAATTTGATTCTAGGACTGCAGGATGTCCCTTTGACTATAAAACAAACCAGAGTCATTACCTAACTCAGCTTCATACTTTGTGGGGTTTTTTTCTTCTGTATTTTTAAAAAGGGACTAATGTACGTTTATCCTGGTATTTTTTTTCAAACAGGCAGGCAGGAAGGGAGGGAGGGATGAATGGATGGATGGATGTTAAAAGCAAACTGGTAAGAATTTCAATAATTTAGGACAAGGAATACGGTATGTCTCTATTCTGTATTTCCTCTTTCGCATATTTATTCAAACCCTTAAGTCAAATTTTTAATTTTTCCATGCTGTGTAAGAACCGTGTTAACAGTAAACAAGCCAAGTCAGGCCTGTGGAGTCTGAGTAACTTCTGTAACTAAGAAATGGCCGTATAAACATCCCTATTCAGATGGGAAGCAGCAGCTCTATATATGATCACTGTTGATGTCTTTTCTCCTTTGCATTATGTTAACACACCTAGTGCTTCAGACCTGAAAACTGCCCAAAACTTCAGCTTCAATAGAGATAATCAGATTCGCACACGATCACTAAATCATACGCACTTGATTAGCACCACCTAGCTAAAATCTTCGTAATTCCTATGAAAGCAGTGAGGGTAATGAGGCTAGTCATATAATTCTAAGACATTAGGACAAGATATTATTTTGACAATGCTCTGGAATTTTTAACAAAGAAATGAAAGAGATTGTGCTCTCCTTTCACCTTGACTCATACAGATAAATACAGAAGGCTGGTAAAATGATGATGGAGAAAGTGAAAGACAGAGAAAGGGTGGGTTATCTCCTTAGTGCAGCAGGAAAGAGAGATTGCATCATGTCCCTCAATTAAAGGATCCAACGTGCTCTGACTGTCGAATGGCACACAGTGAGTCAGCAAGACCAACCAGTGGGCAATACACACCCACAGAGAGTACCCCATAACATTTCAAACTACACCTTATCAAGATTTTAATTATAGAGTAGCATCTATTCTAGGTTCTGAGTCATGCTATGGGCCATTTGGGGATCTTCTGAGCTCAGAAACAGATGTGGAGTTCAAAGTCAGTCAACCAAACCAATAATCTCTGGGTTCTGGTTTATTCTTGCATTTCTGCGTGATGGTTGCACTAACCATTAGTTTGTCCCCCAGAGCACACAGACCTAAATCATCCCTCATAAATGATATCTTGATCAGCTAGTGTACACTGACCTGCAAA
>JAHHUM010001018.1:0-169044 GCA_036173005.1 Crenichthys baileyi
TAAGAAAAACCCAAAACCTGTTTGTAGTTTAACTGAGGCCAAAGGGGGTTTTGTTGGAACATCAGAGAAGAAACAGCTCATGAAAAACAAAGGGTCACAGCAGACGGTCAGGGAGAAAGTTGTGGGAATTTTAAAGCGGGTTGGGGTTTCTACAACAATTGGGCCTTTTAGGAAATTTGCAAAAAAAAGCAACTTTAAAAAAAATTAAGAAATCCTGTTTGTTTAATTTTGCCACAAGCCTTTTTAGGAACCGCAAACATAGGAAGAAGAGCTCTGCTCGATAAACCCAAATCGGATCTATTTTGTCTACATGCTTTTGGTTCTTTTGTGGAAAAAAATGCTCTTTTTTGTGTGTCCCATGAGGGACACGTCATGCTGGGGGGAGCTTTTTTTTGAGGGGACGGGGAGGGGCGACTGACAGGAAGATGGATGGAGCTAAAAATAGGACAATCCTGAATGAAATCATGTTGGAGGCTGCAGGAGACTTGAGACCAGGCCAGAGGTTCACCTTCCAGTTCAGTTGTGGGAGTCAAAAAGTGGTGGGACATATTTAAAAATATTTTGCAGTGGAGGTGCATAAAATTTGGGATTATGAATACTTTGGCCAAGTCAGCCAACGTTTTGCTGGAGCATTTCTTGCTATTATGTTCCCCTTTTTCATTTCCCGCAGCAAGTTTGGATCCTCCAGGGTGGAATTTTGGATTTTAAGTCTTTGGGTTTTTCTACTTGAAAGCCCTAGAAACCTCTGTGTCTGTCCGGCCAATGTTCCACCACAGCTCAGATATTTTTTTTAGGGTTCTAACTCCTCTTGTGTCCCTTCTGAAGCTTTTAATTTACTCTTGTCTTGCTACCTTGGTGTGTCACTAGAGAAAAGGAGGAGGGACATCAGTTGCACCAGGAGGCCTGGGAACGCCATCATGGCAGGAAGGAACTCCGCAGCAAGAACCAGAACGCCCATGAGAGCCGGCCTGAGGAGGCCTTCTTCAGCCGGCTGGACTCCAGCCTTAAGAAGAACACCGCCTTTGTCAAGAAGCTTCGCACACTGACTGAGCAGCAGCGGGACGCGCTCTCTAACGACTTCGCCTCCCTCAACCTCAGCAAGTACATTGGTGAGGCAGTAAGCTCCCTGGTGGAGGCCAAGCTGAAGATCTCTGACGCTGGCTGTGCGGTCCACCTGTGCTCCCTCTTCCACCAGCGCTACGCAGAGTTTGCTCCGTTACTGCTGCAGGCGTGGAAGAAGCACTTTGAAGCCAGGAAGGAGGACAAGGCGTCTAACGTGAGCAAGCTGCGCACCGACCTGCGGTTTATCGCCGAGCTCACCATTGTTGGCCTCTTTACCGATAAGGAAGGCCTCTCGCTGATTTACGAGCAGCTGAAGAACATCATCGGGACGGACCGGGAGACGCACACTCACGTGTCTGTGGTGATTAGCTTCTGTAAGCACTGTGGCGACGACATCGCCGGACTGGTTCCCCGAAAGGTGAAGCTGGCAGCGGAGAAGTTCTGCTTGACTTTCCCTCCAAGCGAGATCATCAGCACAGAGAAACAGCAGCCCTTCCAGAACCTCCTGCGAGAGTACTTCACCTCCCTCACCAAGCATCTGAAGAAAGACCACCGCGAGCTGCAGAACATCGAGAGGCAGAACCGGTGAGTGGCTCATCGTGGTTCTCAAAGAGCATCATGATCTTTCATGCACTTCAGTCTGACCTGTGCTGAAATCTTCTGCTTTTCCAGTCGGATCCTCCACTCCAAAGGCGAGCTCAGCGAGGACAGGCACAAGCAGTATGAGGAGTTCGCCACGTCATACCAGAAGTTGCTGGCCAACACTCAGTCTCTGGCTGACCTGCTGGATGAAAATATGCCGGAGCTGCCGCAGAACAAGACCGTGCAGGAAGGTGTGTGTCTGATCATCAGACATCATTTCTTAGACCTCTGAACATCTCTAACACTCTGTTTTCTCCCTCAGAGCATGGTCCCGGCATCGACATCTTCACCCCTGGCAAACCTGGGGAGTACGAACTCGAGGGGATCTGGGAGGACGAAGACGCTCGCAACTTCTACGAAAACATGATCGACCTGAAGGCTTTCATTCCTGCCATCCTCTTCAAAGACAACGAGAAGAGCAGCCTGAGCAAAGACAAGGAGGACACCAAAGGTACTTTTTATTATTTCAATAATAAAAACAGAAAGAGGCTTATTCAGGGCGTTATTCTGAATGTTATTGTCTTCAGATGGCAGAGAAGGAAAAGATGTGAGTACCACAGAAGATCTGGAGCTAGAACTTGAAGCTCTGGACATCGCAGATGAGCCTCTTGAGCTGGAGGGCACAGATGAGGTGGAGAATGAGGAACTGGCCAAAAAGCTGCTGGACGAGCAAGGTAGGAACTATTTCTAAAGAGACCTTTTCCAGCTTTAATGTGACATATTCCCTGTTCAGTTCAACAGGAATTATTAACATAATCAAAGTTAACAAATACTTTATAGAAGCACCTTTTGATAGAATTTCAGCTTTTAGTCTTGGTAGGAGTCCATCAGCAGGTCCTGTCTTAGTCTTGGCCCAATCTTTTTTGGAAAGGTTTTCTAAATCTCTCAGATTTTGAGAACATCTCTTGTCCACAGGTCTCTACGGGTGACCCCAACGATTTTCTCTCAGGTTTAATTCTGAACTCCAAAATGTAATTGAGGTTTGGGTCAAAGCAGCCTGGTATTTCATCACTTGGCAAAAAAACATCTGGAAAATGTAAACCCACAGCATTATGCTCCCACCACCATGTTTCATTGGGGGTATGGTGTTCTTGTGGTGATGTCAAACATTTATTTTGGAATTTTAGCTAAAAGTTTTTGATTTGTTTTATTTGGAAGAAAGACCTTATCTAACAACCCTGCGCCTTAGTCCAGACCTGGAGCAATATGTGAGTATCGTCACATGTAGAAAAACCAAGACTTCATCAGATATCTGATCAGTTGACGTCTCGTCCTTTCATCAGTTTTTGTAATGTCTCTGTTGTCCCACGTTTTCTCCGATTATTAATGGATGCCACTGCTGCTTTTTGTTAGCAGGTTTTTAGGTTATGGATTTAATTGATTTGGATTTCAGCCATTATTTGGGTCTGTCTGTGCAGAGCAAGAAGACGAGGAGGCCAACACAGGGTCCCACTTGAAGCTGATTGTGGATGCCTTCATCCAGCAGCTCCCCAACTGTGTCAACAGAGACCTGATAGACAAGGTGAAGGGGCTATAAAATGCTTGATCTGATCCCAGGGAGCGTTCCAGATGTGTTTCCTTCTAATCTGCGACACAAACCTGCTGCTGCAGGTGGAAAGGTGGAAAACATTAAATATATGGGTGTTCTCGACACTTTCAGGCTGCCATGGACTTCTGCATGAACATGAACACCAAATCCAACAGGAGGAAACTGGTCCGAGCCCTGTTCACTGTCCCCAGGCAGAGGTAAGGTTGTTCAGAAGCCAGTCATTAAACAAAGCAATTAAAATGTAGTTTTTATGAATTTTGTGAGGTGAATATCAAATTTCACCTGACAGATTTTATACCTCAAAGCACCACAAAGAGGAGCCATCACACTGAGTTTTTGTTCGAAGGTTAATAACTGATCTTTCAGGTTGGATCTTCTGCCTTTCTACTCACGCCTGGTGGCAACTCTGCATCCCTGCATGTCGGACGTGGCCGAGGATCTCTGCTCCATGCTGAAGGGGGACTTCAGATTCCATGTAGGTCCTTTTCCCTTCATTTAAAGCCTTAGCTTCACTGTGCCGTCATAGAAATAATTAGAGCTTTAAATACAGGGTTTCTGAGGGGGCTTTTAGGCCCTAAAATATTTTAAGTGGATTTATTGAAACTTTAAGAAACCCCAAAACATCAAATAAAAATTGGAAATATTCCTGACAGCTAAATGTAATATTTGTTTTTAATTGTTTTAGCAAAAAAAAGTGTTTTTCATCTTGGTGAAGAAGTTAAATTTGTGCCTTTTTAGATCCGTAAGAAAGACCAGATCAACATTGAGACGAAAAACAAAACGGTGCGATTCATCGGGGAGCTTTCCAAGTTCAAGATGTTCTCAAAGAACGACACTCTTCACTGTCTGAAGGTGGGTCAGAATCAGCTGAGATCTGAGGCTGGACCTTTCAAACCTCTCTGGTTTCAAATAATTCATATAAAGTTATTATAAATGTAATATTCTGTCACTGAGAGCTGCATTTTGCTTGTCTTTAAGCATTTGTATAAAGTTCTGTGGGCACATTTTGAAAAAATCTGGAATGGGAAGGTCAGACATGTTGAGTTGGATGTTTGTGATTGTGTTCCAACAGATGCTGCTGTCTGATTTCACCCATCACCAAATCGAGATGGCCTGCACTCTGCTGGAGACCTGCGGCCGCTTCCTGTTCAGGTCGCCAGACTCTAACCTGCGGACCAGCGTCCTGCTGGTCAGTTCAGATCCTCTTCCTCTCCTACAGCCAAACTGGGATTTAGTTTTGGCTTTAATTTAAAGACGAGGTTACAGTGTTGTAGCACAAATTTAAATGCACAGCTATTGACTGGCACTTCTGGTAAAGATGTGCAGAAAGCCTTAAAGTTTACCAACTGTGCCAACACATCTGTCCCAGTGAGACATTTCAGTCAGATCCTCTCTGCTCTGCAGGAACAAATGATGCGTAAAAAGCAGGCGCAGCACCTGGACGCCCGCTACGTGACCATGGTGGAGAACGCCTACTACTACTGCAACCCACCACCCATTGAGAAGACCGTGAAGAAGAAGAGGCCGCCGCTGCACGAGTACATACGCAAGCTGCTCTACAAGGACCTGTCCAAGGTGACCACGGAGAAGGTGCTGAGGCAGATGCGCAAGCTGCCGTGGCAGGACCCCGAGGTCAAGGGCTACCTGATCTGCTGCATGATCAACATCTGGAACGTCAAGTACAACAGCATCCACTGTGTGGCCAACCTGCTGGCCGGCCTGGTGGCCTACCAGGAGGATGTAGGCATCCACGTGGTGGACGGAGTCCTGGAGGACATCCGGCTTGGCATGGAGGTAAAGAACCAGGAAAAAAACTTTTTCTATCTATATATGTAGATCTGGTTTACTTTTTCCCAATTTAAACAATTCAGTTTATTTCTGAAACTCATATTTATTCCTGTTTTCTCTGTAACCTTTCCAAATGTAGAAAACAAGCTCTTGTGCATTAAAATCTTCAGTTGGAGAGGAAAAGCAGTAACCATCAGAGGTTTATTTAGTTGTTGTTCTGGCCAAAAGGAAAATGTAAAGCATGAGGTTTGCCTGGAATGTTTTGACCACCCACCAAAGCTTCACATCTGCACACGGAGAACTGTGTGCACAATACTGCACGTATTACCCATCCATCCTGCCGACCCTGAGCGTAAACGCAGAACTTTTTGTCCTCTGGTGACGAGGTCCGCTTCAAGGATGGCTGAACTAGAAACCTTTTAATTGATTGCTTTGGCCTTTAAGAATAGTTTGGAAGATGTTGCTCCATGTATTGGATGGGAGTCATTTTCTGCAGGTCCTTTTAGGGTCTTTGAAGTGTTCAACAGCAACATGCAACGTTTAGGGTCCTGGAGGTGCAGAATCGTCTCTTTTCTCAGAAATGTTTGTCTTTATTTCCTTCTTTTAGCTTTAAGTTTTAGCCTGAAACTAAAAGCTTTTACTGATCCCGGTTCTTATCCGTCTTCCATGTACCTGCGTTTGCACTAGAGATGCATGGGCTCTGATCAGTGATGGTCAGGTCAGATGCTAAAAATCACACGTTATCTTTCCTGTTCATGAAATGAATCAGAAATAAGAAAAGCCTCCATGTTCAGTCTGTAAACACATCAACCAACACTGTGAACTTTGTTTAGATTTCAGTCAAATGTGGATAATCTTGTCATTTCTTTATTTTCCGCTGCAGATTTTATCACGTGGCTTATGTGTTTCAGCCGTTAGAATAAAACAGATAGATCTGTAAAAAAAAAAAAAACAGCATCGGTAGTTCAGACCTCAAGTAAAACCAGAAGTCGGTATCGGCCAGAATAAGCAGAATTGTTGCATCTTTTTTGGACCGATTACTGACCCAAGGTTGCAGAGATTCAGTCCAGTTTGCAAGCAGTTTTGTGGGCTGAGGTCCAGTAAGAACAACCATAAACACAAGCTCTGCTTGCCTTTCACTTCCAGCAGCAGTGTTAAAGTTTCTAACATAATCGAGCAAGGATCCGTCAGCTTCATGGCGCACAGTTGTATATTCACAGCCTAAGGTGGTCGGGTGGATGAGTCCAGAGTGAAGAGGTCCAACAAAGCCAGAAGGAACAAATACGGCTCTAATTTTGACAAAGTTTCTTTTTGTTTCTTCACTTGTAGGAAAACTGAGCAGATCAGTGTGTAGCAGGACGTCATGCAGGAACGCTGTCTGACTCTTTGGCTTCCAGAACATTTAAACCCGCTCCATGCAGCCGTGAATATTCACCAGCAGAACTATGAGCTTCAGATTTCTCTGAGCCAGAACCGTAGCTGATCATCCTGGTAGTTTGGGCTTTAAAAGCAGGAGAAAACTAGAGCCATTAACTGGATCATCCAGATGTGTGAGAGATCCACTACAGAACCGTCTGTTTTTACAAACCTGTTTCTGTCCGATCCCCCAGTCAAACGTTTGGACCTGCATCAACTACCGGTCTTATTAGGTTAACAGTTGTCATGTGACTGGAGAAGGTAACCAGTTTCTGTCTGCTGTTACTCTGGAAGGAAACGGAAGTTTTATGAAATGACTAATTACTCTTTAAAAATGCCTGTAGGTGCCTTCAGGATGATTTATGTCAAGCACATTGCTGCTGTGGTGGCGCCACTTTTTTCTCACTCAAACCTTTGCAAACTTTAGCATTTGGTTTTTCTTTCGACACACATTTCTGTTTGTTTTTTCTAGTCTGTTTTAAGATAATTGAACATTTTATTGGATCAGTTCGTATGTTTCGCCATGGTCACTTCATTTTGGTTTCTGGTTCCTATGCAGTCCTGGAAAATATGGAGAACATCATTTTGGCTTCTAGCAGGCGGCAGGTTTACAAAAAGCAAAGAAAACAAAATACTTTCTATATTTTGTCTTCTGAAAGAGAAAATTGTGTCTGAAACAACTGGAGTATTTTGACATTGAATGTAAATAAAAAGAAGGAAATGAGTTGACTTTTAATCTGTCCAAATTAAGCCTTGAGTTTAACATTTTAGCCATAAGTTTTAGATTTTTGATAAATGGAGAAACCCCAAATGTCGCCATTAATAGCACCTGGGTAATCAGGGGTGAGGGAACATCTACAGACTGAAAATGTTCTTTCTAAAACAGCTCAAGCTCAGTCAGATTGGATGGGGAGCGTCTGTACTTTAACTAGGCCATTGTAGCACATGAATATGCTTTGATCCATTGTAGCTCTGGTTGTATATTTATGGTAGTTGTCCTGCTGAAAGGTGAACCTCAACCCCAGTCTCAGGTCTTCTGCAGTTTCTAACAGGTTTTCTTCCAGGATTGTCCTGGATTTAGCTCCATTTACCTTCTCATTAACTCTGACCAGCTTTCCCAAAGCATGATGCTCCCACCACCATGTTTCAATATGAAGATGGTGTGTGCAGGTTTATGTGCAGCTGTACTGACATTAAATGACACACAGATAGAGTTTCTCAGTAAGAACATCTTATGCAACCTTGCAGGACAGATTTTTATTGGTCGTAATTCCTCACATTCCCATTCAGGTCAACCAGCCGAAGTTCAACCAGCGACGGATCAGCAGCGCCAAGTTCCTCGGCGAGCTCTACAACTACCGCATGGTGGAGTCTGCGGTCGTCTTCCGCACTCTCTTCTCCTTCATCTCCTTCGGGGTGAACCAGGATGGCAGCCCCAGCCCTCTGGACCCTCCAGAGCACCTGTTCCGCATCCGCCTGGTCTGCACCCTGCTCGACACCTGTGGTCAGTACTTCGACCGCGGCTCCAGCAAGAAGAAGCTCGACTGTTTCCTCATCTACTTCCAGGTCCGTCTGCTCCTGAAGCGCCTCCTGTCACTAACATGAGATGTAATTATCCTGAATATGCTTAGAATCTAGAAGATGATTTAATCAAAGGTTGTATGTGTCTGCAGAGGTACATTTGGTGGAAAAAAAGCGTGGATGTTTGGACGAAGGACCACCCCTTCCCCATCGACATCGACTACATGATCAGCGACACCTTGGAGCTGCTCAGACCAAAGACGAGGCTTAGCTGCTCCCTGGATGAGGCCACCAAGCACGTCGCCGACCTGGAGAGGGAAGTGCTCGTCAAACTGGGTAAGGATGAGCTTCCGATGATGTGGGTTGACGCTGCAACCGGTTCCTCCGGTTTCCTCCTGGCAGAGCAGCATTCCCTGCTGTGTAGGAGGGCTGGTCGATCTGCCGGTTCACCGAAACGCACACATTCCAAACACATCCGCTCACCTGAAGAAACCCGTCAGTACGGAGGATTTGGGAGCAGTTACTGGAGATTAAGTTTAATGACGACTGTGAATTATTTTATTTCAGATGCGTCACCAAAACAGAAATTACTCATCAAAAATACATTTCATTGTTTTGTTTTCAGCATGTTTCACTAAATATCTTTACCTGGTAATTATCTCCTGCTATTTATAGAATCAGGTAAACACATGAGTAAATATTTTCATTTAAAGACAACAAACATTCATGGCATACATGAGTAATGATCTTCTGTCTTCTTTCAAAAGTTGATTTCATGATGTTTAAAGCTGTTTGGCAGAAAGATGCAGGGTGACAGAAATCAAACACCAGGAGCAGAAAAACATCTTTAAATGAAAGGAGTTAACATGTGACTACTTATGTTCTCGCCGGGCTGGAAAATCAGCATTTCCCTCAAAGTAGAGAGTGCTGTCTTTCTGCAAACTGCATGAAAAGAGAAAAATGAAGGTTTTGTGCTGTGAAACTCAGACCCAGACTTGTCCTCTGGGTCGGATGGGAACATTATTGCAGGTTAAACTCAGGAGGGAATATCCGTTGTATTAATTAAGTCAGATATTCAATAAAATAGTGTAATTTGTGACATGAGTCAACTAGGATTGGCATTGTGATTTTATTTGGCACTAAATTAAACAACATTACATTACAAGGGATGCTAAGAAAAACTAAGTACATTCTGGCTAGAAAGTAGCAGCCAGTTGCTGCTGATCAAACGCACAGATTAGCTGATCGCCATCAGTGTGAACACCACCTATATAGGCTGGAGTTTTGTGAGTTTGCTGCTCTGCGTCCTAAAGGTGTGTTAACACAATACCAGGGTAGGAAGATATCAGCAATGACTTTAATCAACTGCTGATGTCCGTCAATCTGGGAAGCATCATGAAACCATGTACAGACTTTTTGAGATCCGTCATTCTGAGTAGAAAACATTTAAAACAACTTTTCAGGACTGCTGGCTGTTGTTAGCAGGTTGAAGGTTAAAGTTCATGACAGGACAATTAGACAAAGAAAACAACTATTTTCTTGCCCGTTTGGAAGGGTTAAAGGAGTAAGTTTCTTTGCTCTAAAATCAATACTGCTGCATGAAAGCTTCATCTGAATGAAGGACAGGACGTCTGGGACAATGTCCTTTTTGGCTAGATGAGCAGAGATGTCAGGAATAAACCAACACTGCGTTTCAGCTCAAAAACCTTTAAACCTGCTGTCTACCTTGGTGGTGGGGGGCTGGTGGTTCAGGCGTGTTTTACAGCCACATGACCTGGGAACCTTGCAGTTACTGAGTGGACCAATATCTGCAGTCTTGAGTTAAATGTGAGTCCTTCTGTCCATCGGCTGAAGCTTGGACCAAACTGGGTCATCAACAGGACAATGGTCCCATATCACAACTGAATGGTTGAGGAAAAAAAATCAAGGGTTTGGAATGGCCTAGTTAAAGTCCAGACCTCAGCCTGGTTCACATGTTATTAGCAGAGCTGTGCAGAAACACATTTCCCTGAACTGAAGCAACATTAGAAAGATTGGGCCAAAACTCCTCTACAGTAATGTAATAAACTCAGACAGAAAATGACCACTGAGAGTTCCTGCTGCTGAAGGTGGTTCTATAAGCTGTTCGATCTCTGGGTGTACTTATTTATTCCACAAAGCTTTTTCATTTTCACTTATTGTTTGTTGAGTAATGATAGTTTGCAACCTGCTGTGTGTTGGAGGTTACATAAAACCCCAGATTAGGATGTAGGTGGACTTTCTTTTTACCATGACTGTATTTGAAGACACTTAAAAAGGTGAAGTTTTTCCTTAAATGCTCGTCTTGCAGCCTAGTTTAGTTAGTGTGACCGAATTGCTCCGGATGAGGTGAAAGGGGAAGGAGGAAGCGTTTATGTAGCGGGTGTATCTGACTCTGCGGCTTGATGACAGCACAAAACCTCTTCTTTGTTCGACAGTTTCAAGGTGTTGAGATGGAATGCAGAGAAAAATGTGAGCTCCACCCTCTGAGACGGTGACTCCAGTTGACCACCTGAAGTCCTCAAAGGAGTTACAAATACCTCTAAATCAGTGTACAAATACTTCTGGGATTATTAGATAAAAGCTGCAAAAGTAAGAATGTTTAATGGCTCTTATTAAAGTAACGGGGCCCCCTAAAGGTGAGTGTGAGAAGTGACGTGGGGAAAATAAAGGACAGTCCTCCAGGTTATTGATCCGGACCTCAGCTGAGTGTTTGTCCCCTGTAACTTTCCAGTGCCGGAGTTCGACAGGGGCTGCCTGAATATTTCAGAGTGAAGAGTGATTGATGGAGGCCCCTAGCAGGTAGACAGAGGCCCATTGTTACCCTTTCATACTTCAACCGGAGTCTGACAATCCTCAGTCCTTCAGTTGCAAAAGACCTGATCTGCAACTTCAGAGCTTTATTTCTACCTCGTCTTTTTACAAACTCTGTTAAAGTCAAAATATGACCATTTTTATGATCCGATGATTCCCTCCATGTTTAATGTGTTCATAACAAGAGTTTCTGTTTCAGTAATGTTGCTGTTTCCTAAAAGATCAACTCTGTGTGTTTTAACGAAGGCATGGCCATGGAGAAGGACGGTCGCTCCAGCGCCATGAGCGAAGGGGAGCCTCTGGATGAGGAAGACGAAGATGAGGATGACGAGGGAGCCGCTGACACCGAGGAGCAGTCAGGGAACGAGAGCGAGATGAACGAACAGGAAGAGGATGTGAGTCCTTCTGCTGTTATGGTCACATGTCTTTGTTACAGAGAAACGAGAGAGTGCCAACAAACGGTCACCATGACAACTGCTGTCTTCCTCCTTATTTTCCTGTTTGGCTTTAAAAGAACTGATTTATTTGAAGCACCTTTAACTGAGATTTCTCCACAGCTCTCTGGATGTCTCAACACAACATTTCAGTCATGTTAAGTTCTGGACATTGACTAGGCCACTGCGCACCTTGATTCTTTTCTTTGTAAACTTGTTGCTGTGTTTGGGCCCATTGGGCTCATTTGACTGTAGAACTCTAGCGGTATTGGCAGTCCACCCAGTGACTGCAGGGTGTTCATGTCCTGTTGTTATAGAAACAAGCCCAAACCATCAGCCCTCCACCACCGTGCTTAACACAGAGTTTCTGCAGGGTCCTATAAAGTTTTCAAAAAAATACTTAAGCTTAATCATCTCAGGTTGTAATCATCTGGTCTCCAGGCACTGAGATTGCAAAACAAGCCCAAACCATCAGTCCTCCACCACCGTGCTTGACAGTCGGCATGAATTATTTGTTTGGCTCTGCTGTGTTTTTATTGTGCAATGGCCAGGAAAGTTTGAAACTTGTCTTAATTTAGTTTTATTTGGAGGTAATGTTCCTGGTCGGCCTACTTTATCTAGGACCCAACCCTGAATGCCTTTGGTGTCAGAAACAATCTTATCTCAGCACACCTTTAACACACAAGTTAACACAAAATGCAGTGTTTGCATGAAGGTGTTTATTGTGAAGTGTATCCAGACGTATGTGAAGAATTGGCCTCCTGTTAAATCATCCATAAAACACTTTCTTTCTGGAAAGCTGAGTTCAGGTTCAGTACCTTCACCCCGGTCTAAAACCGCCTCATCCGTAGACTCAAGTAATCACATAAATAAATAAATAAATAAAACCTTTTGGAAGGTGTGCTTCATTTTTTGCCAAAGGTCAAACATGATCGTGGTAGTGTGATGGTCTCCGGGTTACTTTGCTGCTTCAGGATCTGAAAGGCTGTGAATTAAGAATTTAGAGTGGCCTAGTCAAAGTCTGGGCTTCTGTGTGACCTTTAACAGTCTGTTCACGTTGGAAAAGCAGAGTGGGTCAACATGCCTCTCGCTTACTTGTGAAAAAAACCAAACATCATTCAGATCAAATTATTTAAAGTTTCTGGGTCAAAAATGTTTGTTTTTTTGCATCTTGATCCAATGATCGACCGAACATCAGCTACGTTTCAATCTGTTTTTAATCTCTTCGTCTTTGCTTGTTTACTTTTATTTTTGTTTGGGAGATAATCATCTGTGGTTTCTTTTTGGCCTTCATAGGAAGGATCTGAGAATGAGGAAGAGGAGCGGGAGGAAGAGGAGGAGAACACAGATTATCTGACCGACTCCAATAAAGAGAACGAGACAGACGAGGAGAACAATGTATGAAGACCATATATCTCATAGTGTTACGGTAGAAAACTGGTGTTATTCTAAATGTAATTTTTGTTGCCTGTTGATAGGAGGTCACCATCCGTGGTGGTGGACTGAAACATGTGGCCTGTGCTGAGGATGAGGACTTCATTCAGGCTCTGGATAAGATGATGCTGGAGAACCTGCAGGCATGGCTTCCTCCTACAACTACTCTGGAAGATGTTGACTCAGTTGTCCCCTCTGAAGCCTCGTGACGTGCTTGTTTTGGTCTCTGCAGCAGCGTAGCGGCGAGGCGGTGAAGGTGCACCAGCTGGACGTGGCCATCCCTCTGCAGCTGAAGAGTCAGCTGAAGAAGGGCGGATCCGGACAGCAGTGCATGGGAGAGGGAGACTCGGACATCTCCGACACCATGCAGTTTGTCATGCTCACTCGCAAAGGAAACAAGCAGCAGGTGAGAGAACACGATGTTCAAACATCTCATCCTTCATTTTTTTAAGCTTACCTCCTAGAGAGCCTGAGCTTCTTCTGATCTGCTAGGTGTTCTGGATCAGCGGTTTTCAATGTTACTTCCTCATTTTCACACAGAACAATCTGTCGTAATGGTCAGGTAGAAGAGCGGATCCGAAAATAAGTGAAAGATTTCTGATCATAACGTTTCTCTTTATGAAAATGATTTATTACTTTTTGTTTACCTTCTGTGTTGGTGGAAACAGCCATCAGAAGATGGGTCCACTGTGGTCTTAAAGGGGTGGACATGGTCAGTAGCAACACAACTTAAAACCCAGGTTCTGCTCAGTTGATACTAAGGTACACTCAGCTGAAATAAAGACTGATTGGACCTGCCATCAGTTCTCCAGCCTGTTATTGTCTAGTTTGGGTGAGCCTGTGGGAGTCACAGCCTCGGTTTCCTGTTCTTCACTGACAGAAGTGGCGCCTGCTGTGGTCTTCTGCTGCTGTAGCTCATCTGCTTCATGGTTCAGAGTTCTGTGTTGGTTTTAATGAGGGGGTATTTAAGCTGCTGGTGCCTTTCTGTCACCTGGAACCAGTCTTCCTTTTCTTCCCTGTAAACCTAAGAGGTGGTTGTGTGTGAAAATCCCAGAAAATCAGCGGTTTCTGAGAACTGATCAGTGTACCTAATAAAGTGGCTGCTGAACATTATTGCATCTCTAAGTAGCCATGCTTGGGAACCAGAATTTATTTGACCCATCCAGGAGGGTTTAGGTGGAGGTGTAATGATGTTGCTGAAAGGTGATGCTGGGCTGCTATTAGAATCATTGATTCTGGTAGATTAAATATTTTAGTAATGATATTATGCTTCAGTAAAAATAAGAAAAAAGCTGCATTAGAAGACGAGGTATAGAGAAGCTGGTGAACACACCGGACCATGTCCAGGCTCTCATTTCTGATGTCTGGATTGATTAGCAGTTAGAGGAGCTGCTCTGCCACATGTTGGGTTAAAGCTCTCCACTGTGTCTGTATGAGCGAGGCCTGCGAGGTTAAAACCTGCGGTCTGAGGACCGAGGCTGGCTCCTGTGCTGCAGGGTGTGTCCTTCTCTCTGCCAGAGTCCACTCTGCTACGCTCCGTTTAGGCGTCAGCCGCCACATCGGCTCAGTGTGAACATAGAGCTACTTTGTGGTGAGGTGTGTGGAGGGAAATGACGTTTCTCCCTCTGTAAACACTCTGACGTTCCTGCAGCGGAGGATACAGGCATGCTGTGTGTGTGAACCGGTCTGCTGGACAGGCTTTAACTGCAGCTCTGTCCCACAGAACCAGCTTTGTTTGTGTGCTCCACCTTCAGCACACCAGTCTCTGCTCTTTAGTAAAGGAGGTCTTTCACAGTGTGGAAAGTCTGGAACATTATGGATTTATTTTGGATGTGAAGCCAAAGCTCTCAGTTTGGATGCATGTCTGTTCTGTTTATGGTTGAGCTGTAAAGATGCTGCCAGGTGGATTTTTGTTTCGATTAGCAGAATCAGGCTAGCAGTTTCTCTTTGTCTCCAGTCTTTATGCTAAGCTAACAGGCTGCGTGTTGTGAAGGAAATGTCTTTGCTTTGGTCTTTACACCATGAAACACAAGGAAAAACCACTAAAATGGACGTTATTGATTCATGATTACACAGGTTCATTATGGGTTGTTTTGTATTGAAATGCCTACATAACGTCTGACCTGGGCTGCATATTAATGGTGCTGACAGATCTGATCTTGAGCAGCTTCCTAAGCAGTTTTCTGATGTGTTCTCATTGTTGACAGTACAAGATCCTGAATGTCCCGCTGTCGTCCCACCTGGCGGCGAACCACTTCAACCAGCAGCAGGCGGAGCAAGAGGAGCGAATGAGGATGAAGAAACTCACCCTGGACATCAACGAGAGGCAGGAGCAGGAGGACTATCAGGGTACGCAGCAAAGATCCTGGACGGAGCTTAAAGCAACTCTGTAATGAGGAAATGGAGCAAACACAAATTTGTTTGTTGTTTAAACAGGCAGATAAAGATTTCAGGGTTTATCTCCTGAAATATCTCTGTCACCCAGTTTAATTTGGAGCCGGAACGCTGGCTAACAGGCCTGTCAGGGAAATACCAAAACCTTTAAATCAACATCCTGTCGATTAGTTATTTTACTTCTAAACTAACAGCCTGGGGTTTTCTTCTGTGCAATGGGAAGAAAAATGTCTCTTGTTTGTCGCAAAACATCACATTCTTCTGATTAAACCTTGTTTCTGTGCGTGTTGCAGAGATGATGCAGTCCTTTGCCCAGCGTCCGGCTCCAGCCAACACCAACCGGGAGCGCCGGCCTCGCTACCAGCACCCGAAAGGCGCTCCCAACGCCGACCTCATCTTCAAAACTGGAGGAAGGTGAGACATGCATCTAGAGCTACGAGGCAGCAAACAAAGAGAAGACAGATCAGGGCCTGTTATCTCATTCGCTGACAAAAGCCTCCCACGTGTCTCTCTTAGCAGAGAGAAAAGGGCGAGATTTGAAAAGCATGATGTCCGAGGCAGGCAGAGGGAGAGAGACAGGAAAGCCAAGCAGCAGAGACAGCAGGAACCTGCTGTGGAATAAGGCCTTAAACAGCCAAAGACCAACATTTAGAAAGTTTTTATATTCGCACATTAGTTTTTTTTTGAGTTAAAATAAAAGACTGTTTAACAGCAACAATCCTCTGCATCTGTTGTGTGTTACTTTAACTGTAGCAGGATCAAATAAAACTGATCTGGTCTTTATGAGGTTCAGCTTTCAACTGTGCAACCCTTGGTGCTTCCATAGAATTTAACTGATTTAATTAACTGATCATCCTGAGCGTGAGCATCTCTATTTAAGCAGAAGTTCTGTCAGTTTGCAGCTCTTGATCATTCAGGTGTGTGTTAACACAATGCCAAGATGGGAAGACATCAGCAATGACCACAGATAAGCTCATTTCCAAATGATTTGAAGTCCATCATTCTAACATACAAGTGGACAAAACATTTAAGACTTCTGACAATCTTCCCAGGAGTGGACATCCCAGAGTATTCACCCCAAGGTCAGAGCGTGAAGTCCTCAATAAAATGACGAACCACAGAACTCCTTCACAGACACGGCAGCTCTCCGCATGTTTAATGCTAAAGTGAAAAACTGAACTATAGCTATTTAGATGGATTAAAGGAGAAAACTCCTGCTCTCAACTTAGATTTGCAAAGTTGCACTGCTGCATCTGAAGGAAGCTCAAGCTTTATGGAGCAATGTCCTTCAGACAGATGAGACTACAGTAGAAATGTTTAGCAATATTACACAGAACCAACAATGATGTTTTTTTTTCCACAAATACTTCATAGTAGCTGTCAACAGGATTTCTTCACATTTCCATAACCTGAATTACAGACTCTTAAGACCCTTTTCAAGATCATAATTATTTAAATTTAGGATCTATAAGTAACTTAACTCCTTAGTAACAACTTACTCCAGAGTTATTACACGTATGCATCCAACTGCTAAAATCCATGTTTTCAAACCCAACCTCATTAAATTTACAATCTCACAGGACAAAGGAACTGGTAGTCGATAATATAACAATTTTATTTTACAGCGTTAGGAGCAGAAATTTAGGAAACAAGTAAAAAAGTAAATGTAGATCTAGCGTAGAAAAGACCCGACTTTGTGTTTTAAGCTTTAACACTTTCTAAGGCCCTGCAGAAACCCTGCGTGAAGCACGGTGGTGGAGGACTGATCATTTGGGCTTGTTTTACAGCCGGAGGACCTGGCCAGCTTGCAGTAATTGAGTCGAACGTGAACTGGGTTTTCATCAGAACGATCATCCCAAACACAGCCACAGATTTAAATCTAAATGGCTGAAAAAGAAAAGAATCATGGTGTTAAAATGGTCCAGTCAAAGTCCAGAACTTCAAAGAGGCCTGTAGAAATTAACTTTTTGAAAGAAGGCTGGGCTGCAACGATCCCACTGCTGGTGGTTCTACAAGCTGCCGGATCATGGGATGGACCCAGGTTTTCACATATTGTTTTTTTATTTTGGCTGCTTCTTGGTTGGATAAATATGGCCGTCTGAGGTTGGGTCTAAACACCTTCAGAACCTCATCCTGACACATCCCTAGAAATGCATTCTTCTTCTGTATTTACATCTATAATGCGCACGGACCCATGCACACACTTATCCTGCATAAGAGATTCAAACTTGCTAGAAATGTCACATAGAATGTGACTTGCAGCAGTTTATGGGGGGCAGAATTGGTGTTATGCTCCCAAACCAAATCAAATTTAAATATTTTGTTTTTTGTCAGTAATTGTGATGAAGCTTAATGAGGCTGCATGTTGGAGTTAAGCTGAGTTAAAGATCTAAAGGCTGAAAAGCTTTAGGGTAGAGACACGGGAATGTTTACACCCATATTGGGGACAGAAACGGGATTCTTCTTTCTTGTTATTCACAACTCTGATAGTTTGAGCTGGAGCTCATCACGTCTACAGTAACTGTCCTGCTCTGTCCTCCAGGAGACGCTGATCAGAGTCTGGGCCCGGGCTGAGTGAGAACCAGAGAGAATGAACCAGCAAAAGAGAGAGGAAAATCTGAGGGGAAGCGGTCCAGGTGGGAGCAAGTCCCCCAGACGACAGGAAAGACCAAAACCCCCGACCTGAACACACACTGTTAACAATACCTGGGGCCCCGAGCAGGAGAGGCGGCATCAAGAGGTCAGAGGTCAGGGCTTAGACAGATGGCTCTATTTCTTTTTTTGTCTGTTGTCTGAAATGACAGAAAAAATTACAGCAGTCGGGACTGATGGTCGGACCACATGCACCTGAGCAGCGGACTGACGGCCGGATGGACAGGCTGGGGGGAACTAACAGCTGTCGCCGCATCAGCTGAAGGAAAAATAAACTGATTTAGTGGAGAACATGTCTGGATATTCTTCTTTTTCTTTCTTTGTTTATGGATCCTGCTGTAAGACCGAGAACACATCTGATTGATCTCCAACAGAGACTGGCAGAACATTTTATTTTCTGCTGGTTTGTTCAAGCAAAGCAAAGATGGGATGCTTTTCAGCTTAATCATGAAGCTGCAAAGATCAAAAAAACGTTGAAGATGAGGTGGAGTGCTTGTTTAATGACCCAGATGGTTTATCTCCTGATAATTTTCCCAGAGTTCCCAAAAATGAAGTCAGGAAATGCTCTCAAACTTTAAAATATTCTCCTGATGAAGAAAAGAAGCAAACATTTTGATCTTTAAAACCACCTGAGCCGCAGCTGCATTTCTTGCATCACCGCAGACTCAAATTAATTTCCAAAATGCTGTGGACATTATCTCAAGCTGCAGCCGAAATAGCCGCTTTTCAATCCTCATTTTCCAGTTTATATGGTTTATTGCATTTAAAATTCTTTGACTTTTGTATTTTTGGTTGTTATAATAATATGACGCCCTTTGGGTCAATAACTGCCACGCAATCGTGACCCTCCAGAAGTTTTTTAACAATTAGAAACTTTCCCCTCTTTTACAGATGAAATGAACCTAAAGCTGTTTTCAGTCAGGTACATCAGATATGGACAGATGTTCTGCTTTTCCCACAGAGGCAACAAATCCTGGAGAAGCATCTGGGTGAAGCACACAAGAGGTGGGGCATGATGCCCACCTCTCTCCTTGAACGTTAGGATCAGGGATGGGCAGAAAGAAAAGTGCAAGTCCATCCAACTGGCCAAACATATTCTTGGCAAGCAGAGTTTCAATGAATGGCACCTGAAGTATGTTAGACTACCAAATATTACATCTAAACAGGTTTTGGCTAATTTTGCTTTCACTGGAATTGCAATGATGATTTGATACTCGTACTGTTGGAAAGCCTGTTCATTTCCCTTTAAATGGTGCCACATTCATAAGGAAAATGCATTTGTGGGCTGCACCCATGGAAATCCTCTCTACCAGTGCCAAACAGCTCTTGGTGTCGGCAGTATGATGCTGTGGGGAAGCATCTTCCTTACTAGAAAAAACAACAGATTTGTTGTTATTGTGTGCAATCACAATGCAGAGAGATGTTAAGATGATGCCTGCAGTTCTGACGCTTGTGGCAAATGCTGGTCTAAGAATGGGAGGCCGTCCCACAGCAATGTGTGACCAGCCAGGCTGGTCAGTCATCAAACTAAATGACACCGAAACAACAGTCAATAACATGTTTGGCATTAGCAAAGAGGGTTCGGCCCAAATGCGTGTCCTTACAAATGTGACTCCATTTAAACAGAACTCAACAGTCTTTCCATCAGCGTAAAATTAATTACCAAGAAGCCTTGTAACAGTGAATAATCAACCTTAGCTTTAGTGTTAATATTATGTATACGTACACAGTTAAGTCCTAAATGATTCATACCCCTTACAGATTTAGATTTCGAGTTAGATTCTTTCTAGACTAGACTATTTACAGATGTGTTATCATCAAGAAAGTATGAAAATGATCAATAATCAGTGGAAAATGCTTTATTGGCATTACAACAATCAGTTTGTTTTAGATGTTTCCACTGATCTTTAATGAGCATTGATTTGTTTTATTACGTTTTGCTTTGGTTGTGTTTTTATGAGCACGTTTCCTGTTTTCTGGAGAGTTTATCTGAAAAGTAAAACTAGACCGATCTGCATCATCAAAGCCCAGTTTTCAACCTTTTTATGAATTTTGGTTGTTTGTAAATCAAACATATATATAGAATTTAACAACTAAACAACCCTGACTGCATGGTAGTGAATTTGCCTTAGAATATAATTTTTGTGCTGATTAAACTCTAGATTGAACTAGAACAGAAGCCGTCGGATACTTTTAACTCCGGATGCGGAGGAGATCATCTTAACAGCATCTTTGTTCCCCGATGGACACCTGGGTGTACATATTTATCGTGTTCCAACCTTTTTCATTCTAAATGTAATTTTTTTTTTTTATCTGTATTGTTTCAATTTAGTGGAGCTGGCAGCCTTCTTTCTCCTTCTGGACTAATGTATTACTGTGTGCCTGAGAGTCTTCCTCACTGATGATCCTTGTTATCTTGTTAGATTCATTTAACCTGTTAAACTTTAGATAAATATATATATATATATATACTCTGCTACGTGGACCTCTCTGCACCGGCTCTTTGTCGTCGTTTTCTGTAGTAAAAAAATGGCCATGCTTTGAGTTTCTGTGCCTAGATGCAGCTCCATGAAATAGAAAACCTCCTGCTGAAGCTTAGTGTCACTGCTCACGATGAAGAAATTTCAGCACAATAAACGTGTGGAGATGATGGATGTTTTTTTCTGTTCTGTAAATGGAGCGTTTCTGAGGGTGTGTCTTGTTTGTCGTGGTCTAATTACAAGGCAGCGAGCACGTTTCGTCATTTCCTGCCACAGCTTTTTTTTTTTTTTCTAAAAACTGCACAGCAATTTTAAGCATGGAGAAAATAAAATCTGTTATGAAGGGAACAGACAGTTTAAAGTCACCCTGCTCCAGTTAAACAGTTTTATTGTTTTGCTTTTGTCTGTGCACATTAAAATCCCTTTTGAACAGAGCTGTTTAAAGCATGCTTCAAGTTTGGTCTGAAATTCAGATAATTACCTTAACAGTGAGCAGCAGCACATGAAAACACACAGTTTCTATTTAAAGTTGAACAGCTTCTTGATCATCTTTACTTTGGTCTAACAAGACCAGAAGACGTTTTTCCAGGCTTTCTTCAGGCAGTTTATCTCCAATTGCTCTGCGCACACAAACATCAATTTAACGTTTGGTCAAATTAATTTGGTTTCTAATTGTAATGTAACACTAAATTTCTCTCGTGTGACCAACGTAATTTCATGAAAATAAGAATTAAGGTGCAGCAAATAGATCACAGCTTGTGCTTAGAAGTCAAACCTGTCCTGAAAATTCAACAAGAACATCGGAATTGCAACCCCAACCTCCCAATCCAATATGGTTGCTGCAGGTGACAAACAAAAAGCTTATTTGCACTTGTGATGGTTTGTATCTCGTTAAATCATCCACAAACACACAGACTGACTTCGGTCTTTGAATGCAGAGAAATACGTATATTGGTTAAAATAGACCATAATGCACTGCAACCTAAGCATGCCTGTGCTGTTTTCATTAGCATGATATTAGAGTTAGGAGGTTAACTCATAAATGCCTAAAACTGATAAGTGTCTCTTTATCACCCTGAGCAGGGGGAATTGAGAGTTTATTAAAGACGTAATCCTAATGTAAACACGACATACGTCGTAAATTAAAACATAATAATTAAGCCACGTTTCTGATGCATTTCATTTGTATTTAGAAGTTTGAATTTAAAGTCAGAAAAATCAACGAAGTCATAATCTGAACATCATTTTTGTCACTCATTTCAGAACAAGAAACGTGTATAAAGATTTATCACGAACAGAAATATTTCTTGCCTTTATTTCTTGTAATTTTGATGATTGTGGATTACAGGGGATGAAAACCCAAGATAACATTTCTCAGAAAATTAGAATATTACATATTTTAATATTTTGAACAGAAATGTCAGGCTTCTGAAAAGTATGTTAATTTCTATGCATTTAGTTCTTGGTTGGGGCTCCTTTTGCATGAATTTCTGCATCAGTGCCGCGTGGCATGGAGGCGATCAGCTTGTGGTTCTGCTGAGGTGTTCAGGAAGCCCAGGTTGCTTTAATAGCACCCTTCAGGTCTACTGCATTGTACGTTCTGGTGTCTTTCATCTTCATCTTGACAAGAATCCACAGATTCTCTATGGGGTTCAAGTCAAGGGATTTTGCTGGCCAATCAAGCACGGTAACACAATGGTCATCGGACCAGCTTTTGGTACCTTTGGCAGTGTGTGCTGGTACCGAGTCCTGCTGGTAAATGAAATCAGCATTTCCATACAGCTTGCTAGCAGAAGGAAGCATGAAGTGCTCTAAAATGTCTTGGTAGGTCGCTGCATTGACTGTGGACTTCAGAAAATCCAGTGGACCAGAACCAGCAGATGACTAGACACACCAAACCATCACTGATTGTGGAAACTTCAAACTGAACTTCAAGCAACATGGATTCTGTGCCTCTCCGCTCTTCTTTCTCCAGAAAGGACCTTGATTTCCAAATAAAATGCAGAATTTACCTTCATCTGAAAACAGGACTTTGGACACTGAGCAACAGTCCAGTTCCTTTTCCCCTTTGCCCAGTAAGACTCGTGTGTGTGTGTGTGTGTGTGTGTGTGTGTGTGTGTGTGTGTGTGTGTGTGTTGTGTGTGTGTGTGTGGTGTGTGTGTGTGTGTGTGTAGTGGCTGTTGAGGCACTGACTCCAGCCTCAGTCCCCTTCTTGTGAAGCTCCCTCAAATTATTGGCTGTGGTTAACCTTGTTGCTCATGCACCTTTTGTCACCACACGTTTTCCTTCCACTTAACGTTTTATAAGTATGCTTGGCTACAGTACTCTGTGAACAACCAGCTTCTTTAGCAATGAGCTTTTGTAGCTTTCCCTCCTTGTGGAAGGTGTCAGTGACTGTCTTCTGTACATCGGTACAGTCAGCAGTCCTCCCAATGGTTGTGTCTCCTACTGGCGCCAGAATTACAGACATTAAGAGGCTCAGGAACTTTTGCAGGTGTTCGGAGTTAAAGAGCTGACTAGGGTGCTGACACCATAAGTTTCATTATTTAACTTTTTCACTTTAGTCAAATTTGCTGAGACACTGAATTTGAGGTTTTCATTATCTGTAACGCATAATGATTAAAATTACAAGAAATAAAGGCTTGAAATAACTCACTCTGAATTGAATTTATGAAATGAGATTTACTTTCTGAAATGAGATGTAAGGTTCCTGCATGAAACATACTAATAGTGGTAAAATCAACGTTTTAGTTGAACATTTGACAAATTGTGTCACATTAAAGCAGTAAATCAAATGTAAATAATGCTGAGCAACACACTGTTAGCATTGCTACCACTTCAATCAGCAATTCCCACTGGGTTCCTCTGACTTGCCACTTGGAACGTGGTTTGGTTTGGGTGGGGCGTTATTACGAAATTCCAGCTGTGACCTCTGAACCAAATGGCAGGCAGCATTCAACCGACTACTCGCTTCTGAAATAGTTGCACACAAGTGAAATACAAAATATTTTCTTACAAGCAGTCTTTATAAAGAGCAGTCCATGGTTGCATGAGGGGATATAAAACAATGAAAAATCATACTGGTAAAATCTGATTTTAGCTATGATAAATGTAAGGTATGATGACTGATGATTTGTTTTAAATGATAAAACACTGTTTTTACCAAAATTAGGTGTGCATTCAGTATATCCTGATGTTGTTTAAGTGAGATTTAACAGAAAATACTTAACTAGTCGTCATCAGTCATGCCAAAGAACAGCCAGCTACCTACAATGTCTGATTAGTCCAGATCAATCTCTAGTTTTGTGAGAAATTATGTTTCTACAAGGCGAAAATATTTAACAGAATGTGTAGTAGGGTAATAGAAAACCAACAGACCCAACAGTCATGAAATGCTTCTCGGTTTATGTAACTAAATTATTAACTAAAAGGTGCGTGTTCAAAACAATAGAAGTATGTAGTCAAATAGGTGGCCTTATTAAAGGATGAAGTTGTACATGCTGGTCATAGTACATTCCTCCAAAAATAGCTAGATTTGGTTAGGTTGGCTCCGCCTCCATTAGCTGCACTGTTTATATGATTGGCTGGTTTTTGGAAGCCTTCACTGTAAATCCTGTGTGTTGGAAACCGACAGGAGTCTTTAACCCGAGCCAAATGTTTGTTTTTTCCTCATCAATTATAAATGCATTTGAAACCAGGTATTTACAGACACTGCATAAAACTACACACTGGTTGTCATTAAATCAGACTAAGCTATACCTGTTTTAGATCAATTATGATTTCCAAAATTATTTCTATTTGCTAAAATGGTTTTTATTACTTTCTTAAAATTCTGAAGTTCATATAAACTAAGATCAAACTCTAAACCCCACTGGACCATCACAAAGCCCTAATCTCAGTCCTATGGAAAATTCGTAGGCAAATCAGAAAAGATGTGTGTCAGCAAGGTGGCCTAAAAACCTGACCCAGTTTTGTCAGGAGGAATGGGCCAAAATCCCAGCAAACTGTTGTAAGAAGCATGAGAAACTTCCTAAAACAGGAAAGTTTTTGATTTAATGTCAGACAGTGACAAAAAAAGCTTTCCATCCATTCATACAGTGTATGTAAATACATATGTTTCACTGACAATTATAAACTGAACCTGGCAACCACAAAAGAGTTTGACAATATTAAGCTAAACCATTTTATTTCCCACGTTTAACAAAAAAAACAAACAAGCACACTCATGTTATTATGCTTTATAAGGGACACAAATATAATATATAAACAATATATATGTTAAGATATACATGATATATATTAGAAGGACATTTCAGGCTAGCAGCAGCTTTCACATGGCAGTTTGTGTTCATTGCTAACATTTAATGCTGATGTACGCTTTGCAAAACATAGAGTGTTATATTCTGTCTACTTATGCACCATCAGATACTTCAAAAAAAGACTGTAGATGAACTACAGAGAACCGGAGTCCTTAAGCAAAATTTACTTAATATACTTCAAAAGTTACTGTAGGTGAACTACAGAGGCCGGAGTCTGGATAAAAACACACACACACAACACACACACACAACACACACACACACACACACACACACACACATCTACAACAGTTAAATAACACACTCACACATGTCAGAAACAGCAAAGTTATTGACAGATTCAAACACACAGAAGTAACCCACAATGTATTTCTAGACTGTGTGGTTTTACAGCTGGAGTTCTGCACAGTGAACCATTTTTAAAGTACTCCTTCCACATGGTAAAAATGTCCAAGTCCTCCCCATATTACCATTCTAGCAGTTTGTGGTTTAGTGTGGGACGCTTGTCTGTGGAGTAAAAATACCATGCAGCTCCACATTCTCCAAAGAGAAAATACACGTCCGTACATTAAAGTTTCACTTTGGACGTTTGTATCCTCTGTTGCTCGTTTCAGTCATTTCACAGGTAATAAAACCAAAGCATAGAAAAATGCTTCTTTTCCCCAAAGCTTTGGTAAAAAAGAAAAACAGACAACTGCTTAGTAAAATACCCTGTTAGAAAACAATCATAAAAAATAAAAAAAGGATTCCCATAAACAGAAATAGACATATTTTTAAACAGAAATAAAACATATACAACTGGTAGTAAAGATGTTTCTATAGTGTTTAAATGGATAATTGTTGTGTGTCCGTATTTCTAATATTGCTAATTGCTAACTGCTAATAGTTAGCATAACTGAGCTGGCTGGATGAATTAAATTTGGAATTAATAACTTCCAAGTTGGAAAGATCAACTGGAATATCCCCTGAAGATTCAATTCAAAGAGTTAGATCCCAAAATCCAATATGGCAGCCTCCCTAATGATGACTGGTGACAATTTATTATTGCTAATAGCTAACCGCTAATAGCTAACCGCTAATAGCAGTTTGCTTTGTAACTAACTACAAAAAATTGCTGATTTCACTCGTTTTCCAAAAATGCAGCTGATTAAAAGTTTAAGTTGGTCGTCATGTCATTCCCATTTGAGAGTTAAATGAACACCAGTTAGCCTTTACTGTCAGAAAATGTGGCGAAAAAAATCTACTAAAACTCAAAAAAAAATATAGGAGAAACATAAAAGTGTGTCCAAAATGTAAATTGTCTTGCTTTAAAACAAATGGAGAGAGAATGAGATGAAAAATTAAGTTTGCACCCATCAGTAGAAAACAGTGGATTTAAGGTCACAAACAGTCTAAAAGCAACACAGAGCCAAAATTGTACAACTAATCCCTTCTCCCATGTTAAATATATTTACAATCAACCTCGTTTGAGCTAAACAGAGGAGTGACAAACAAAATTATCCTTGATTCTTCAATATGGCATTGCCCATTCCCCCACAATATTTATGCAGAGGTATTGTAGACAGTGTCTTTGATGAGATTTGACAGAATATCTTGAACCAGTCGAGATTTCTTCCAAGAAAGCAGTGTTGGGTACTCTCAGTTTTTTAAAGAGTAGATGGTGAGGAGTGACCATTCAGGTCTGTCCCGTACCCAGTTTCATTCCTCTGTAAAAGCCGGTTTACCTGAAGGCACACCTCATACTCAGACAATAGGAGAAACTTTTTGCATACCATCGCCGTTAGAAAGAGATGCAGATATTCCAGTTCAGCTGGTAGAGACTGAATGGTAATTCTGTAAGAGGTTGATTAGGAGTTTTTCAGCAGACCCAGTCTCTTTAAGGCCTCCCTGCGTGATTCGTTCATGGCTCCTCGTCCACAAAACTGTACCGTGATGCCTTGAGGACGGAACGTGGAGCTGGGCCTTCGCCTGTATTCGGGAGACGAGGCCCTTGCTGGTGGTTTCTGAGCAGGAACCACACCATGGTAGGAATGACGAGGAGGTCTAGGGGCTGGGGTTGGGGGTGGAGGTTTGACACTTTTACTTTGGCTTTCTGATGTCCGATATAGCCCGGAAACAGGGTCAAAGTTTCGGCTCTTTCCTCCATACTTGTTAGACTCAACGGGTTGTGGATCTGTTTTGGCAGGAATGGTTTCTCTTGTATCAATATGAGAGCTGAGGATGTCAGGTAGATTTGTCATAACTTTTGATTTTCCTCCGTAGGAATTGAGCTCTATGGAGTTAGAAAGTGCAAGTGGAAGGTTTTTAGGATCAGGTCTACTTGGAGAGGTTGTTGGTTCGTTCTTTTGGGATAAAGAGGGATGGACCACAATGGATTTACCTCCAAAGCTGTTAAATGCTGGAAAGGTGACCTCAGCTGGAGGAGGGGAGGGATATCTCTTTTGGGACATTGTTGGAGATGATGGGTGCAGCTTAGAACCTTTTTCATCATGGCTGCTGAAGGAATGTTTGTGCAAGATCTCTGTACTTTTGTCATCATTAAAAAAGGTTGGAGGTGGTATTGGTAAATCTGGTTCTGGAATGTCGGTGCTGATTTCTGCTTTCGGAGTTTGACTGGTGTCTGGAGATAAGGCTCGGGTGTCTTGACCTCTGAGGGGGTCTTGTGGGGAGTTGCCAGGTGTTACCAGGAGTGATGTAGGTTTGCCCCTTGTCAGGCCCAGCTTTGACAGGGCCTCCATTCTGGATTTATCCGGTGCTGGGTCTGTAAAGGAAATACTACGAGATGGACTGTTTCGAGTGTCCTGCTTCACACCTTGCTGAGAATTATCCTCCAGCAGATGGTGGGAAGTACCTGCCAGGTTTGCCAACATCTGCTCCTGTCGCTCATAGATGTTTACATTAGACACTGGTTTTTGGTGCTCCTTTCCACCAAGAACCACATTGATGTTTGGAGGATAGTGGGTTGGCTTTGTTGAGGTAGGAGGACTATGTTTCACAGAAATATTAGATCTGTCTCTTGGGGTTTTGTCCGACTCTATGCTAAGGCGACGGAGCAAAGAGGAAGGATGCATGCTTGAAGTTCCATCTCCCTGGTTCTCTGCTATCCTCTGGGCAATCAAAACTGGAGTTGGGACACTGCCTGGAGGGTGGTAGGAGGGATGGCTGTCTGTAGGCCCAAAGCTTGCACTTCGTAAAGGAGCATTATACTCTGAAGGGAAATTGTCATGCCTTAGCTTTGCCTCAAAGTGGCTTTCAGGAGGTGGTAGCATGTGGTTAAAATCTGGACGTAAAGAGGATAAATACTTAGTTTAGTCATGAAGTACTGATTTACATGGATAATTAACAGGTTCACCTAAATTTATGATTGAAATAGATTTTCAGAATCAATACAAGAACTACTAGTGTATTGTACCTGGATGGCTGGTGCTGAAGATTGGCGCTCTAGTTTGCATCGAGTCTGGTTTTGGGTGGACAAGGTCGATTATATCGTGAGACGACACCTCACGGTTCTGAGCCAGGCTTGAAAGTCCATCAACCTGTTCAACAGGCCGACTGTTGCGTTCAGTGGGTCTCCTCTGTCCAAGCCTTTGTTTTTCCTCACCCATACTCTCCTCCAAAGACCCAATGGTTTCCTCAAAGAACTGGATACACTCCTGTTCCTCTCGGCTCAGATAATGCAGATTATTGTCATTCTGTAATGGACAAAAACATTTGAAGAAAATTGAAAATTATTTTCAGAAATTTGTTTTTATACCTTATGAACATCTGTTGTGTTTGGAGATTAAACACAGACATTTGTGTTTCTAAAACCTCCATACTTCTTTTTCCACCCTACAATTTTCTGAGAGGTTGCACCAACTTGAAAAATTGGCCTATTCCCATTCCTACTTCAGCTCCATGTTGTTATTGGTTCAAACAGAGCTGCTACTGAGCAAAATATATTTAGCAGCAAAACTCTGTAATTACAGATTCTGTTATGTTTTTTGATATGGATCAATTCCACCTATGTAATCATAACCCACATAGTTCTGATGAATAAGAATACCCGATGAAAATGTAGAATTATTATTTACTTATGGCTGTGGGGCTAACTTCTATAAGCGATGCAAAAAAATAACAATGCATTTCTCTCATTGAATGCATTCAAACACTAAAGAAACATGATAAGATGAGTTTGGTACTAAAAACAGCTTGAATTGCTTAAAAATACATTTATATACAGTTCTGTGAAAAAGTGAATCAGTTGAACCTGTTTGACAAGATGAAGTAGGTAAAAGTTTTAAAATTAACAGATCATGTCCCAATCTAAAGAAATACAGATGAGAAACAAGGTTATTAACTCTATCACTCTTAAAAGGGTTAAAAAAGACATTCCTAAAGCTTTGGGACTCCAGAGCACCACAGTGAGAGCCATTGTCCACGAATGGAGAAAACATGGTACAGTGGTGAACTTCCCAACAGTGGTTAGCAAACCAAAATTACTACTTCATAAGCAACAATTTATCTAGGAGGTCGTAGAAGAACCCAAAACACCATCTAAAGCTCTGCATGCAAACCAGAAAGAGACTGTGCAAAAATGACCCAAACCACTGCTGACCCAAAAGAACTCAAAAGGTTCGTTTCACATTTGTCAGAAAACATTGAACATCTCACAATAAAGGTTTCGGAGTCAAAGTCTGGACCTAATTTTAATTGCAAGGCTTTGGAGTGACCCTTAAATGGGCAATTCATGCTGGAAAACCCTTTGATGGGGCTGAATTAAAAACAGTTCTGCTAAGAGGAATGGTAGGTAGCTGTATTTAGTCAGGTTATCTTTGCTTATATTAAAATCTGTTTGATGATCTGAAACAAAGAGCAAAAACACAGCCATGATAGATTCTGAATTCATGGCTGCCTGGTGACCTCTGATATTCCCAGTTTGAATCTGAACTTCAGCTGGTCTTCCTGTTGTATTTTTGACTAGGAACCCAGAAAATCCAATGTCCAAGTAATAAGAGAATGCACCATTTATGTTAATACTTCAGCCCACCGCTGTGGCTTTAAATGCACCCGTTTAAAACCTGCTTCTTATTGTTGATCAGCTCCTGGATGGCAGCACCTTGCAAACAAAGCAAACAAACCACAACATAAAACTGAAGATAATCTGAATAATTTCAAGACAATGACCTTCAGTTTAAGATGACTTAGCAAAGTTTTGTTGCCGACATCAGTGTAAGGAAAACTATGCAACAAGATGACCACATGCTTGTTTTGCTTTACAGATATGAACACACAAAGACACCTGCAGCAACACCCAGCTGAAACCACTGAGAGATAAACACTGGTCTGCTGGTTTCAGCTGCAATGAATGATGTCTATTGTAGTGAAGCAGCTCAGGATCCAGAAAACTGCAGCTCAACTGGTTTGACTGTTTTGCCTGTTGATAATGAAAATAATTTCCAAAGGCAACCAATGGGAATTAGTTGTTAAGCTGGTGTGATTTCCTAGAGTTGGTGTTCGCTGATTGCATAGTGTAAACATACAACAGAGTCAAGGTTAAATACAGTTCAACTTATCAGTTGTTCATCTGAGTTTAAAAGTCCGTGTGGTCTCTCAGATCTATCTGGTTACACAAAGCTTGTTTGGCACCAGTTTGATTGCAAACAAATCAGTCCATAAAATGTAATCTTGAGAGTTAATTTTACTATTATGTACTTATCTGTATTCTTTTAATAGTTAGTTAAAAATAATAAAGGTCACTCTTAAATGTTGACTCATTTTGAAACTTTAGCAACTCATTGAATAGAACTCATCTTTAGGGCATCATTTGCAGAAAAGAAAACGGTTTAAGACTTAAACAGTCTTGTGTGTATCACTTAAACTTTAAGTGATACATACAAGGTTAAGGTCCCATCATGTTCAAAAGTAAGTTTGTAACACTTTATGGGTTACACGAAAGCAGCGTAAGGGATAGTTTACCCAAACTGGGTTTTATACGAGGGCTGCACAGTGGAGCAGTTGTTAGCACTGTTGCCTTCCAGCAAGAAGTTCCTGGGTATGAACCCTAGCCTGGGGACCTTCTGCATGGAGTTTGCATGCTCTCCCTGTGCATGCTTGGGTTATCTCCAGGTACTCTGGATTCCTCCCACAATACAAAAACATAACTGTTAGGTTAACTGGTTACTCTAAGTTGCCCTTCGGCATGAGTGTGTTTGTGCATGTTTTTGTCCTGTGTGTCTCCATGTTGTATTGTGTTACTGGTGACCTGTTAAGGGTGTTCCTGCCTCTTGCAACAATGACAGCTGGAGATTGTCAACAGAAGCCCCCCTTATCCCCGACATCTTTGAGACCCCCTCACCCCTGACATTCAATATAGCCAGTTTGAATTTTGGAGATTGGGTTGGAGAGAAAAAGTTAGAAATCCACATTTAGGATTATTTTAATTGATGTTTTTGACCTGGAAGTCAAAATTTTTGTAAAAACCTTACAATGGTCACTTTCTACAATAGCTAGCTAGCACTAAAGCTCCTGAACTACACACAGCAATGTTTAAAAAACTAATTGCTGAAACACTGTAGTGTGGAGAATTATGTAGAAAAACTGAAGATCAATGTAGCTTCACTCTTTCCCGCCAAAAAGTAAGCTAAGCTATAAAAAACCACAGATTTCTCTAGAACAAAGTCATGAGATTAACTGTATGTCCCTAAATGGTGGTTTAATTTTTGCTACAGACAATCTATGGTAAACATTGAGTTGGTAACCGTTGAAATATGTTCATATTGTTGGTGTTTGCTTGTTGGACAAGCTAACAAACTTTTCTTGGCTAGCTGTTAGCATACTTAAAGGGTGAGGTTCATCTCGTGCGTAACTACATTTCTTCTTTTTCTTCTTTACTGTTTTTCTTTTTGTTTTTGTGAAATTAGTTTTACCCTCTACAATGAAAACATTTACAGTAAAGTACTCACACCAGGCCAAGAATTTCGACTGGTGCCGTCGTTGACTGTGTGGTGGAGCTGAGAGTTCCCCTGCAGACGGACATCCATGATATATGAGGGGGTTAAAGGTCAGCTGGCATTTGGTCTTCTTGTGGCTCTTTGCGTGGCTTTAAGACAATACCAGAATTGTGTCTGGTTTCGATTTGTTCTGAAGGATCATCTACTCTTCTTGTCTGAGCAATTCTGTAACCACAGGAGAAGGATGTTATGAGGTTAAATTAAAGATATCCTGAAAATGCTACCTATTGTTATTTCAACATAATTTGGTCTTGTTTCTTGTTAGTGTTTGCCAAATGCAACATTTTAGAGATTTACAATTTAGAACAGATTTTAAAATTTATGATACACTAAAAATCTCCTACATTTTTAGTTGACAGTTTTCAGATTTATAGCGCTTAAATATAACAGAATTTGTGTATTTTTAAGATACACAAAAGAACTAATTGACAAGATATTAAGATACACAAATTATTATTTTGTTTTTCAATTTATAACCGAAAAGAATTTGAAAATTATAAGTGTATATTTCATTAAGGTCATTTTCTTAATTTTTAAGAAACGCTGAAACTTTCAATTATGAATTACTTTGATGCAGAACCCAGAAAATGAACAAATGAATTTATTTGAATTAGAGAGGAATTTTGTTTGCATTTCATATTTTTATAGGCATAAGTAAAATGGGTGGGTCATATCAACATTTGATGGAATTGATGGTAAAATAGAAGATTAAATCTTTGAATGAAGCCATGTAAGAAGTTTAAAGTAGAAACATCTCCTCACTGGAGTTACTGTTAGTAAAAGGTTGGAACCTGCAGGTTCAGTCTTCAAGGATTTATAAGCTTATATCTGCAGGTAAAGTTGTTATCAGTCTGTGCTGTATAAATGTGCAAAGTGAAGTTTTTCTCTCTGAAATGCTCAGAATATTTGGCAACTTTCTGTCTGATGTTTCCTGCTCAGCATCCCAGCAGTGAGGCACACCTGATGGACCAGTTAACCCACAACAGGCAGCTGCAGAACAGGCTCCTAATGGGGCCGAAACCAGCAGGTTCCTTTGAGACATTCCTTTCTGTCACTCAGGGAAACTTCCGGAGGGACAAAATGGTTTCATGCTGAGGTTTGAAGGCAAAGTGAAGTGAGTGACTGCAGCTCAAATGTGAACAATACCACAGTGGTTCTACAGGGTTCTAGTTTTGGCTCATTAAGGTTGATATTTATCCACTTATGAAGCAGATTATTGCAGAGCCAAAACCAAATTTTTCATGCTTTTGTTTGTTGTAGATTCTCCTAAACTTCCTACTGATTTATACATCTTAAACTAGACATCTGCAGTTTTATCTTGCTCTGATGCTAGTTCTGAGTTTTAAAAAAATAGTTTGATTTTATATCAATTCAATTAACTCAATTTATCACTTAAACGTGTCAAAAAGAAAAGTATTTAAAAGGAATGAAAATGAGTTGAACTTTTCTTTATGTGGGCTTCAGTACTTTAGGTTTTAAAGGTTTAGTATTCCACTTACTTTTAATATGTGGCGAAAATAGTTAAAATAATAGAAACTACAAACAGCCAGATGATTCTGTTTTTAAAATATTTCTCAAAATGTTGAGGAAAATTAAATATTTAATGCAATCACAATCCAATCTAATTGTCCTAATTTGTGCAGTATTTGCCTTTCATGCTGTCACAATAAGATAGAAACAGCAGAAATGAAAGTAAATAAGTAAACAAATAAAGACTGTTTTAAGTTATAATCTTGGAAAGTCATTTTGGAATAATTCTTTTCTTCCTGTACAAAGTAAGTAAAAACTCACCCCACAGCTCCACAGATCAGTCATAATAAAACCAGCTGCAGAAATGTGAATCGCTTCAGTAGATCTTGTTGCGCTCTCTGTAACCTCCGTGTGTGTAAATCACCAGCTGAACACAAGATCTTAAACCACAAAGAAACTCCACCCACAGGAGGGTGGGTGTGTGGTTTCATTCAAGTGTACTTGGGAGGTGACTGTGACACAGTGGAAAGTTATTTCAGTCACTCCTCAGTGGCCCCAAATGAAACCAAAACACAGGAATTCTTTACTTTTCTATTACTAAACGATGAGACTGTTGGAACAGTTTGACTCACTTTTAATTGTGATTTTATTAAACTGTCTTCGCAACAAGAAATTACAAGAGCAAAATAAAATCCTCAAAAAGATGAATAAGCCAGTGAAACTGTATTTTATGTGTGAACTAAAATGGATTTGGAATTAATTATCTGTTCTAAGTCACCCCCCGACACTCATCTCCATCCATTTCATACACTTGAGCTTGAAATTATTCGTACCATAGGAAACGATTCAGGAATCTCTCAAATAATCATAATAATAAAATGTAAAAAGAGTATGGTATGTTGAAAACTTTTTATAGCCTTCTCAAAGTCAATGAAAAATAGTTTTAGACATTACAGCAATCAAACTTTCCTTATATTTGCTGAGCAGCTTCTTGCATGTTTCCTCTTAAAAGGTTAAATTAAATTTAAATCTGCCAGGGTATGATTATCCTTTGGCTTAAAAATGTATGTATGTAAATATATATTGTATTATAATATCAGGGATTAGATCTTTCTACTGTCCATTACTACTGCAAACAACAAGGCGCTCAGAGCTAATACCTTATTTTATCCGACACTTCTAACCCACACCTCACCGCTGTCTCACTGCCTTCAGGCATTTCCTGCTCCACTTTTACATACTTTATCCCAAGCTACTGTAGTTCCTCCCTTTGTGTAAATGCTGGATTCAGACAATGCTGATCAAAATAATAAAATTAATTTAGTTAAATGGATTAAAAAAGTCAGGATAAACGATAGTAAACAGTTAAACATTCAGTTCTAAAATCCCAAATAATAAACATAAATTATGGCAAAAGTAAAATATAATAAAAGTAAAAAGAAATTTTAAAAGCAGCTATTTTGCAAACTAATGCTGGAGTGGGGGGAGGGTTTGTAGAGAAATCTTGATTTAATTACATTGACATAGCATAGAAAGTTATAGCACTGTTGCCTTGCAGCGAGAAGGTCCTGGGTTTGAATCCCAGCATGGGGCCTTTCTGCATAGAATTTGCATGTTCTCCCTGTGCATGCATGGGTTCTCTCCAGGTACCTCTGCTTCCTTTCACAGTCCAAAAACATGACCATTATGTTAATTGGTTATTCTAAAATGTCCCTTAGGTATGGGTGTGTCTTGTGTGTCTCTGTGTTGCCATGTGGTAGACTGGCGACCTGTCCAGGGTGTATCCCGCCTATCAGCAACTGGAGAAAGGTACCAGCCCCTACGTATGGATGAATGGATTATTTAAGTGAAGATGATGCTTTTACAGACAGTAAAAATCTGATGTGGACTTCTCAACAGTTTGTACATTGTTTGTTTGTAATTGCTGCACTCTGCTGGCCAAGCAGAATATAATATAATATACTGGGCTTCATAAATAAACCAAATAAACCAAAAATCCTCCAAAAAAATTCAATTATTCTTTTACCTTTATGCAGGATTACTGAGGCAGATGTTTTTAATTCATTTTCTTGAAGCTTATGACGAAGTTTTCAGCAAAGAAATTGTTTTACATTATTGATGTCTTGAATTTACTTGATCTGACCCAGTAATTTAATCTAATTTAGTTCAATTTAAGTTCATTTATTTGGTTTATAATTTTTCCATTAAAATATATTAGTCCTTTTGCACGTTTCCCCCGATATTTAGTTATGTGCTGTTTAGACAGTCCATTGTTTTGCTCAACAAATAATTGCACACAGAGAAATAATTTTTCAATGAATCAATGATTGACTGGAAACCTGTGGCGTCAGGTGTAGCCTGCTTGTTTTATACTTAGAACTTTGACGCCCTCTGCTGGTTGAATCTGATAAAATTCAAAGATAATCTATTTTCTGGTAAAAAAAAATAATAAAACAGCAAAACAATAAAATAACAACTACAACTTTGGCAACATCATATATATCCAAGCTGATTATTGCAAAAGTTACTCACCCTGGCGTGTGGAAAGAGAAAGAAATCTCAATATTTGACTTGATGTGCTTATGGTAATGTAATTCATGTTGCATTGATATGACTTTTGAAAAAAAAAAAAATCACATATTTGAATTTTTTTGAATGAAATTACTAATTAAATTCAAGCATTGACAATAATTTTAATTTTGCAATAATTAAATACATCAATTATTATTTCAATGTGAAATTCCTGAATTTAAATAGGAAATTATTAATTATTATTAAGTAATTGATTATGATTATTATTTATTAATTGGTGGAACGTTTGGACCTATTTATGAATCATTGCGCTGTATAACACCCAACACAGGAGTGCAGTAAAGTCAAATCCGACTGGAACCTAAGAGCTAATCGTCGTCTATTTTCCCAGCCGTCCCCAAACGCATCTCCCGTCAGGCTCTGCGTCAACAGCCGCTCCGGTGTGTGTGTTTGTTTGTTTGTTTGTTTGTCTGTCAGGTTGTTCCGGTACGTTACCGGGGAGGAAGACCCACCGACTCGGCTTCTGTTCTCACGGTGAGTCCTCGGCTGTCTTTAACGGTTCCGGTTCTGTTATTTTGTAACCCGGTTGAACGGAGCCCGCTGTCTAGCTGATGGATTATTACGCTAAATGCGCTCATTATCGGACAGCGTCGTTTTGCCTTTCTGTTTTCCTCCAAACAAAGTGAACAAAAAACAATTTTGTTGTTGGTTTAGCATGTCTACCATGGACAGGGTCTGCTCCGATGCATGTTTGATTTATGTTTGGTGTCAGGTAGCAGCAGTTAGCTCTCTAACATCGTCCGTTAGTAGCCTGTTAGCTCACAGTGACGCTGAAGTTAGCATATGATTCATAGCATCTCAGTAAATAACTACTTAACACTTCCACCCCTAGAATTTAGATATATCTAATAACATTAAACTGGTCAAACCAGAGCTGGATTATTAAACACTGACTAATTATTCTTTAAAATGCAGTATGTGATCTGTAAAAACTGTAATATAGCTATGAAAATACTAAAAAGTCGTTTAGGTGCTGCATTTGCACCTTAAATCGAGTCCAAATAGGGGCCACCTTATAAAAATATATGTATTAGGCTGTTTAAGCCTGCATTTACATTTTCTGATGGTCTAAGTTGGACCAGCCTCTGTGATTTTGGATTTTGACGGTTGTTCAGATCTATTAAAAAAACGGCGAAACCTTCAATCAGAAGCTGACTTCAGAGCTGTGCTGCTAGCAGCTGTTCGCCACTGTGCTAGCTGCACATTGAAACAGGTGAGTTTCTGCTGTTAAACAACACCTGGCTCTGGCTAAACCAGAACATGGAGGTGGCAGTATCATGCTGAGGGCATGCTTTTCTTTAGTGAGGACAGGGAAGCTGGTCAGAGTGGACAATCCTGGAAGAAAACCTGTTAGAGGCTGCAGAAGACCTGAGACAAGGGTAGAGGTTCATCTTCCAGCAGGACAGGCACCCACAAACAGCCAGAGATGCAATGGATGGTTTAGATCAAAGCCTATTCACTTGTTGGATTTGAAGACTTGAAAAGCGATGTTAACAGGTAATCTCCATCCAATCAGACTGATCTTAGGAGGATTTGAAAAGAGAAATGGGCAGAAATTTCAGCATGTAGATATGAAAAGCTGGTAGAGACCGAAAGACCTGCAGCTGTAACTGCAGAGAAAAGAGGTTCTACAAAGTATTGAGTCAGGGGAGGATGGATATAAATGCTCACAATCCTTTTCATGTTCTAATTGGTAAAAACTGTTAAGAAGCATGTATGAGTTTATGCACTCTGTGTTGTTCTATCGATTAAAATCCCAATAAAGCATGTCTGGTTTCCACCAGCTTAGTGATACACTTTGACCTGACCAGCAACATGATGGAAAATAAAATTCATCAGACCGGGTCCTTATTTTCTGCAGGAGCTTTTCCCCATTGGCGGCAGCTTCTGCAGTTCGTCTTTGTCTGCTTGTAGACCCTGGTTGTCGCCCATCTCTAGCACTCTCAAGATTTATTTCTTGTCAGAAACTTTCCTTTGCTTATGCTTGCCCATTTTTCTGTTCCCTCAAGGACACAATGTTCCCTTGCTGCTTGCGGCTGTTTTTTACTTCTCCTCTTTGTGGTCATAATGTTGTGTCTGTTGTATATAAATGAAAAGCTGTTTATTTTTATGCACATTTGAATGAGGGATGAAATAGACATGCATGATTGAACTGTTTGGGAGAAACAGGATGAGTCTGTGCCGGGCGGCCGGAGTTACTGGATCTGTGATCAGCAGCTGTCAACGTGTCGGGTTACCGCAGGCTTTCCAGGACTGGTCTCCATGGAGACAGGTCAAAGGAAGATCAGCAATTGGTTGGTTTGAGCCAGGTGGTGTTTCACCTGGTGAACTGTCAACTTCTCTCTCTGCATGTCACCGTCATGAAGGTGACGTGTCTTTGTGTGTGTTTACACAGGTCTTTGGCATCATGGAGCTCCTTAAGGACAACTTTAACCCTACAGGAAGCCGTTGATTGGATTTAAATCTCAGTGTTTATTAGATTTTAGCAAATCTGAAATTTCTAGATTTGATTCTTTTTTTTGTTTAATTTCTGATGTCTGAAGACTGTCATGTATTTACATCACATTTCAGACAAGCCAAAATGCTGCAAAATAAAGCAATATACCTTAGATTAATCCTGCATAGGTTTAAAATTTGTAACAGACGTAACTCAGCGATAAATAGGATCCTTTCTAATAAATAATTCCCAATAAAATGCATTCAATTTTTATCTTTTTAGCGGGATTACATGGAGTAGGCTTGAGAAGTGATTACCTAAACAAAGTAAATAAATTAGGATCAGAATAATGCAGAATATTTTAAGTGTTCATTAAAAATTAAAGTTTAGATTATAGTTTCTAAATATGGCTTTGCTTACAAACATACTTTTTAAAAAGTGATCAAGGAGACATCAGTTGCTGCTATGATTGACACTGTCCTGATCACAGATCTTTTCTATTTCGTCAGTTCTGATTTTCTTACTTGAATGCTGATTTTTTATTTATTTATTTCCAAATCAGCTGCAGGCAAAGCGAACAGGGACACTCCCAGCTGAAGCTTTTCCAAAGCAATGTGCGTGACATTTATTTGTTGCTGTCACATAGTTAAGCCTTTGTGTACATACTGGGACACTCCCACTCTGTACATGTAGACAGTCATCACCAGGTCCATTTGGTGGGACTGGTTTGGAGGACTGCTGGTCTGAAAATAGAGCTGTTGTCACTCCTGTTTCCACTTCCTGTCTGTGTTTCTGCTGGAGTTTGACCCTCAGAGAGAAACCAGATTAATGATAAACAGAGGAAGGAGGAAACGGGTCGTGTTTTATTTTCCCCTTACATCCACCTGAAGCTCATTCCCTCAAATAGTTTTACTGCCTCATGACTTCCTGAACTACAGCAGATACCCTGTGGGACTTCTTGAATGATCAAACTCGTCTCCTTGAATGATCTCCTTAATCCGGTCCCTGTGTCCTCCCTGGAGGAGACATAGTCTGAGGAAGTCAAATGTATCTCCATGGCATGGGTCACAGAGGTAGTTAAAACCTCTCAAGCAGCAGACCACCAGAGTGGTGGTCCTAATCTTTAAGAACGTGCACCGGAAAATGTGATTCAACTATGGAAGAAGTACTCTTCTCAGCCTCCATGGGAAGCTTCGATCCTAAGTGTCAGAAAGGACACTTCTAACCTCAGATGCATGCGGATGTGCTTGGATGTCTTGGTCGTGGATCTTTACCTTCGTGAAACTGCTGTACCCACAAAGCTGAGCTTCTCCTCAGGGCTGTCTGGACTCCCAACAGGACCGCTCATCGTCTTCGATCCTGTTTGTGGTCTTCACTGACAGGATCTCAAGCTGTGGTTGTGTAGAGGAGGATGTCTCGTTTGGGAACCCCAGGGTCCTATTATCTGCTCTTTGAGGTTGGTGTGGTTCTGCTGGCATCTTCAGGCCATCACCCTCGGCGTGCAGCGGAGCTGTTTGCAGCCAAGTGTGAGGTGGTTGTAGTAAGCGTCAGCTCCTCCAAGTCTGATGCCACGCCTCTAGCTGGAGTGGTCTTGATAGTTAAAGCTCTGACCTTCATCCTTTAGCGACAAGATATGGATCATGATCAAAACAATTCTACCAGAAAAAGCTGGAGGTAATCTCAGGGGAGAAAGATGTCTGGGTGTGTCTCCCGGACCTGCTACCTCTGGGCCGCCATCTTGGATAAATGAAAGGCAATGGCTGGAAGGATGGGTTGTTGTGTAATTTTTTTTTCTTGAAGAATGTTCTTCCATTCTTCCAACCCGTAGAGATCATGCGGGGAAAATTATTTTAAATTAATCAAAATGAACTACTAACAGTTTCTGTCTTTTATCTTTTCATAAACTGTTTCTCTGTAGTTTTATATATAATAAGCTTCATACATACGGCACCCAATGCACAATAGATGTAGCTATGCGTGTGACGCCCACACAGCTGAGTCGAATAATGCGTCAGCAGACGACTGAAGTATGCAGCTGTTGGGCTGCACCTATAAACTCCATTAATCACACGATTCAGCTGCTGCCTGTAAGGTTCTTACTGTCTCTAATTTATCTCTTTGGTTTGTTTTGCTAATCAGACACACCGGAGCCTGATTCTGTAGCTTTTCCGACACTTCAGACGGATTTAGGATCAGGAATCAGTTTGTTTATCGTTGTTTTGTCTGGGAAAGATTTGTTGATGGGATTTTGGTTCCCAGCATGGATTATGAGACAGAAGATGCAATAACCGGTGACATCTGTGTCTCTTTCAGGTGAAGGACTACTGTTTCTGCTCACCTGGAACCAGAGCCTGCTGGCCTCTCCATCCACAGCTGAACGATGGTACCATCACCACACATGACCAGTGACAAATATGCTTCCCTTTGTGTTAATATCTTTCCATTTCTCAGTCATCAGAGGAGATACTGCCTCTGCTCTCATTCTGACTATATAATGTGATGGTTGGACCATGTGCAGACACAGCATGAGACTGAAGGAGAAAACTCAACTTTCCATAGGCAGAGCTTTAATGATAAGGTTTCCAGCATCAGTTACCGTAGTGATAGATCCGGGTGGGAAGTTAACCAGCTCCATGGTGGTGAAAATCCCAAACTAAACCTAAACTAGTCCTGCTTCATAGCTGAGGGCTTGGAGAACAAAGTGTGAGGATTCCTGATCCGCCCTTTATTTGTTTAAGTTTTGCTTCTAAGCAGCCAGACTTCCCTCGAACCTTTTAAAGTGATCTGGGTCTGCAGGGTGTCGGAAGCCCAGTTTCTGTAGATGGTAAATGGCACTTGTATGACATTTTATCAAGTCCGAGGACCCAAAAGCACTTTACACTACAGTCAGTCATCCACCCTGCATACACACACTTACACACTGACAGTGTTAGGCTACACTGACAGAAGCACGGCTGCCATACGATCGACGCCACTGGGCCCTCTGACCACCATCAGCAGGCAAGGTGTCTTGCCCAAGGACACAACGACTAAAACGGACAGCGTTGGGGTACGAACCAGCAACCCACCGCTTACAGGATGGACTCCTACCACCGTCGCCTCTGCCGCGATGAAGCCATAAAGCTGAAATGAAGCAGTTGTTAGTTGGCTTTTTTTTGGGTTTTGTCTTGAATTCTTCAGGTTTCTGTATTCGTTGACCCTGAGTTACTCACTTCAGCATCCTAAACACTTTGATAGACGAACACCAACATATTCCTCAGGGTAAACTTTTCTCCGGAGCTGAACACGAAAGTCTGAACAAGCTTGTGTTGCCTTCCTGCTCCTGTGATTCGGCGCACATTGTAAAGCTGAATATTTTTGATAACCGCACCTCGGCCTCAGTTAACACTCAGGTCTGCTGTCTGCAGAGTGGATGATGTCTGAAAGGAGCAGCTATGGCCTGCAGCGGCGGTCAGAGCAACGCCGAAACACTCGAGGGCTTCCACGAGGTCAACCTGGCCTCACCCACCACACCTGACCTACAGGTAGGCGGAGCTGTCACCACACACCTTATCAGAACACTTTAAAATGGACTTTTCAGGTGATGCTTTGTGGTGGCTTCGATTCGTTCAAGTTCTAAATAGTTCCATTCATGAGAGAAAGCAGAAGCTGTTCAACAACAGTTGCAGCCTAGTTGTGATTGGCTGCAGGTTTAGAGTAGACCAAAGTGTTCTTCATGGCTCTGATGACTCAGAAGCATCTCAACCATGAAGAAAATACATCATGATCTCAGAATGATGCTTTGATTGTAGCTCTGGCTGTATGTTTGGGGTCGTTGTCAACGTGATGATCTTATGCTAAGACTAAATAACATGCTAATGAGATGACTTCTGAAGGAAGTCATCTCTGATTTTATTTAAGGGTGTCGGAGTAAATGGGGCTGCTTTTTGTTGATCTGCTACATAAAATCCTACTAGAATACAGCAGGGTTTGTGCTTGTGATGTAAAAAAAAGGTTTGCTTTTAATTGGCTAAACATAGCAAGTGTTTTCGAATGAGTAGTGACCCAAATCCTGTTCTTTTTCTGAGAATAAACTCGATTTGTTTCTATTTTCTTCAGTTAAGCCCAGAAGTATTTGCCTACTGGATCCTTTTCATTTAATAAGACAAAACCTGTTTAAAAGACTTCCACATCCTTTTCTTGCAAAAAAGTGACTAACTTTATCTGTATCACAAACTATTTTTGGCTCTGTTTATTGTTGAGCAGGAAAAAAATCACAATATAATCTTTTGTGATTTCATTTTGTTTATGTCACAAGTCCTGTTGACTTGGCGATTGTGGAGGTTTAGAGAACATTGCCTTAGAGTGTGAGATCAGGGTCTGCAGACAGGACCTCCATGACGTGACCAAAAGTATCTTAAAGATGGATCTTCTCTGCATCCACTTCATTGAACAAGGATGGCGAAGACATCACTCCTCAAACCTTCTGTGACTATTGTGTTGTTCCTGCAGAACCAAACAGAGCAGCGCCCTCCTGCCCGCCACAGCACCGCGCCCACCTCTGTGTACCGCACCCACTCGCTGGGGCCACCTCCTGGTGGCCTCCCCACGTCGCTGCGGGCCGATCAGCTCCCCACGCAGCCGGTTTACTCCACACCGCGGCACAGCCACAATGGAAGGTAGCAAAGCTGAAACCAAATGGAGCTTTTCTGCTGCTCAGCTCTGATCCGTAATCATCTCCTGTTGTTGTTTTCACGCTCGCAGCGTGCCAGGCCTGGAGGCAGAGCTGGCCGAGGGCAGCTTCCTGTCCGGAGAGGATGCGGATGAGTGCAGCGCGTTGAGCGACAGCCTGTCGCGGCTGCGAAGCCCGTCGGTGATGGAGGTCCGAGAGAAGGGATATGAGAGGCTGAAAGAGGAGCTGGCGAAGGCTCAGAGGGTACAACACACAGAAACACACACACACACACACACACACACACATTTATTCCCTCAATAACACCCTGACTTGATTAACACAGAGCAAATCCTCACATTAAATCCAAATAATTTCCCACCAAAGAGCACTAAACCCCCATTAGTGTGGCTTCGCTAACACATATTAGGTTGATTTCAAGAACTACAATAGAATGGTTTAGATCAAAGCATTTTCATGTGTTTGAATGGCCTAGTCAAAGTCCACACCACGCCCCAAAAAGTCTGCAGGGGAGCTGAATTCATCTGTCTCATGAAATCTCAATAAAATACATGATGCAGTACGAGACAAAATAAGTTAGTGGTTGTAATGTGACAAAAATGTATTTTAATTTATTTAAGTTTTATTTATGCAGGTTGCCTCACTGAGATCAATCGGTGCACATAATTAAAACATTCAACTCAAATAAGCCAATAAAATATGACCTAAAAACTTTGTGTGAAACCCCTCCATAGTTCCCGTCAGCTTGGCAGGTAAAACCCCAAATTTATTTCTTTAATTCCATGTTTGTTGTTAAGATCAAGTTTCATTTTCATTTCACCTCCATTTCTTGTTTTTGCCATGCAGTTATTTTACCTCCATGCATTCATTCATTTTTTTGTTTGTTTTTTCTGTTGTTTTCTGTTTGTGTGGTCTATACGTGTGCGTGTGTGTGTAAGGAGCTGCTGTTGAAGGATGAGGAGTGTGAGAGGTTGTCTAAAGTCAGAGACCAGCTCGGCCAGGAGCTGGAGGAGCTCACCGCCAGTCTCTTCCAGGTCGGTCCACCCCTCCTTCTCCTCTGCTTCCTGCTTCCTGTCGTCCTCACCCAGCAGCCAGCCAGAGACGGGACAAAAGGAAACAAAGACACATGGGATTTGTTGCTGTTTATTGAACTTTAAAATGTTCCTTCTCACCAACCTCCTTTTCCTTTCTTTTCCACCCAGAAGGTGTTGGGACTCTGTGTTTGTGTGCTTTTCATGTATATCCAGCATTCTTTACACCAGCCTGAGCTTTCATCGTCGTTTTGTTATATTTGTAGTTGCATAAAACCTTCCTCCTATTTGCAGTGAGCTTGTGTAGCTGCAGTCTCGCTGTGAGAAGAAAACATCTGTGGAAACGTCCTGTGTTGTTTGTGTTTTCCAGGAGGCCCACAAGATGGTGAGAGAAGCAAACGTCAAACAGGCGAATGCTGAAAAACAGCTGAAGGAAGCTCTGGGCAAGGTGATTTTTATTCTCTGATAGTAGGACTAAAACCTCAAAGTGAATCCATCTTTTAATGCAGCAGTTTCATCTCACACTGGAGAAATCGGGAAAATCGAACCTTTTTTTTGGGAACATTTAATTCAGGGGAGAAACGATCCCGTGGTCAGATATAATTGGTTTTAATAAAATCACCAGTGGCACAGTTGTTGCCACTCATGACAACCACTATTAAAGGAACATAACTGAAATATTTTTAGGATCCTGGTCACTCTTCAAAATGGTAAAGACGAGAGAACATGACATCAGAGTAAGGTAGATGTGTTTTGTTCTTTACAAGTCAGGCACTCGCTTAAAGAAACTTGTCATCATCTACAGGGTTCCTGCACAATCTTCAAAAGCCTCAAATACTTCTAGATTTTCCATATTAGGTTCTAGATTACAGTTCATTACATCTAAAATTAGTATTTTTATTCTTCTTCCATCAGTTCTTTTATATTAAGCCAGTTTCTGTCTAAAATGGGCTTCTCTATCCACTACTAGATCATAGGAAGGTTTGGCTTTGAACGCGGAGACTTTAACAGTTTGCTAACACTAAATAACGGTTTTGAAGCCTCCTGTATAAGAAGGAGCTGAAGTCTGGTAATCTTCACACACATGCTAGAGTCTAAAACAGGAACCTAGTTGACACAACTATGTTTTACTCAAGTCTAATATGATTTAATAGTTTTAGGAAAGGTTTTTAATTAAATTTACTGAAACTTTTAGAAATTATGAATATTTAAAAGGTTTAAAACAACTGAAACTGACACATGATCCTGGACACAGTGAGGAGGATGGTAATGTTGGTTAAAAACATCTGGAAAGTTCACCGTAGCAGAGTTGCATCTCTACCACCACCATACTGAAGTAGGTATAGGGTTCTTAGGTTTGATAACCTCGCCTTGGCTTCTCTGAATGTTCTACGTGACACTGTGGTCAAACAGCTCAATCTTTGTCTCGGTAACGTCTGTTAAACTTTTCACCAGAGGTTGTTTGGGTTGTCCATGTGGGCAGCACTCGTTTCAGACCAGCTTGAGGGTGTGGACTTTGGTCTTTTCTTGATTTTTCTTGCTCAGCCATGTTGATGTAAAACTGGCTTCAGTGGGGACAGAGACACTGGTGTTTCAGCCTTGGTGGTTCCTGGGTTGTTTCCTAACTAGTTTCCTTCCATCAGAGGGGCGGCAGATCGGGTTTGATGCTTGACGTACCTTCAAGGTGGACTACAATTTGCAGTTACGCAGATGGAGAAGCTAAGTGTCTACAGGAGAACAAATTGAAAAGCTGTTTGGCCACAATGACAACATTTTAAATAGAGTCCAGATGGAGTTTTCAAACCTAAATATACTATACCAAGTGTCAAGCATGGTGGTGGTAGCATCATGTTGTGGGAATGTTTTGCTGCCAGAGATCTTGGAGCATTGCCTAAAGTACATGAAACTATGGACTACCTCCAAATACTTCAGCCTGAACACAATCAGCAGCTAGATGGTTGAAATCTGGGCCCAGTTGGAGTTGGGTCCAGGTTTCGATCAGGAGCTTGTTAATGGGTACAGAAAAGTGTGGTTGAGGTGCAGCTTGGTGAGGGACCTTCAGACATATGTTATTGCAGGTGTGTGTAAATATTTGACCTTATGTGGATTGCAAATAAATATTTAATGGAAATTATTTCGTTTTTAAAATTCATTATAATAGAAAACTGAAGAAAAATGCGCCTCTGTCTCCCTCAGATTGACGTCCTCCAGGCGGAGGTTCAGGCCCTGAAGACGCTGGTGCTCTCCTCCCCCACCTCCCCAGTGGCTGAGCTCCCGTCTGCAGGAGCCACCAAGACTCCCTTTAAGAAGGGCCACAGCCGGAACAAGAGCACCTCCTCCGCCATGCTGGGGACGCAGCCCGACCCGACAGCCACGCAGCCCATCGTTAGGGAGTGTAGGGAGGTGGGAGCGCGGCTCAGATATCAGCCCAGAAAATTTCAGTGTGGCGATGAGCTCGCTAACCCTGTGCTGTTTTTAAAGGTGGACAGTCAGCTGTTCAGTGAGTTCAAAGCGTGGAAAGAGGCGCCGACGCTCGACCGGAGCTGCAGCTTCCTGGAGAGAGTTTACCGGGAGGACATCTTCCCCTGCCTCACCTTCAACAAGAGCGAGGTGCACATAATAAATCATCAGCTCTTCTCCTCACAGATGAGTCTGTACTGTCTTAGACTAAAGCAGAGCAGTTCCAGTCCAAACAATCCTTCACTGCTGTTCACCCCAAAAATAAGAAAAAAAACCCAGGAGCTCCTTCTCAGACTCTAAAGGCCTCAGCAGGTTAAAGGTTATAGTTCTGACTGAAAAAGATGGTTGGTTTGGAAGGGTTGAGCAAAGAAGCCTCTTTTCTGTAACTAAAATTAGGATTGTAGAGTCATCTGGATTAACCACAATACTTCTGGATGAATGTTCTTTGGTTCCATGACAACAAAGTAGCACAGCATCAAACATCTCATACCAGCTGTTAAGCACGGTGGTGGAGGGCTGATGATTTGGGCTTGTTTTACAGCCACAGGACCTGGACACCTTGGAGTCATTGATCAAGCCATAAACTATAGTTATTGAACTTAAGGTCACAAAGTGATAGGTGGACTTTCTCCTTCAGAGTTTTCTGGTAGAAAGTAGAATTCATGGTTCCTTCCATCACTGCAGGTCCTCTAGGTACCGAAGCAGCAAAGCAATCCCAGGCCATCACACCACTGCCACCGTGTTTGACTGTAGGTATGCAGCTCTTTTTTTGTGTTAGTTTCACAGATGTAACGAGACCTCCCAAAAGTTCTGCTTTTGTCTCATCAGGCCACAGAATATTTTCATACCGCTGGCAAATGTGGCACAAATCAGATTTTTGTTTTTCAAGTCGGATTTGAGCCACTTCCATATGTGGTCCTGAATCCGACTCGTATCTAATGGTTTTAAAATGCGACTCCAGTGAGATAAACCAAGGTGGATTTGATGTGACTTTGTCGTCACTTTCCATTGACGTTTGTCACAAGTTTACACTGCAGGTAGGTGATGGCAGTTAGCAAGATGGACGACAGCTGCAATGGTACTGCACAGTGGAGGGACGTGAGATGTTAGACCTCAGTAATATGTGGAGTGACACCTATATTCAAGCCAAATTTGAATTTGGATCGTCCCTGCAAAAGGCCAGAATGCAGAGTTTCAATCTCTTTCCTCCTCAGCGCCTGCTGACGCATCAAACAGCTTCCGTTGGACAGAAACTTTATGAAAGCAATGGACCAAAGCATGCTGTGTTTGACGTTATTGTTCTTTTGTGCAGGCGGGTCAGTTTGGAACCGCCAACAATTAACACCAGACTCAGATATAGGCAGCATTTTAAAAGTAATGTGAATGACGATGCAAAAACATCTGATTTCAGAAAAAATGAGAATTGAGCATCAAGTCCTGCAGTGTTATTGGGTTCCAGATGTTTTTGGTAGATATGAGACAAGCCTTTCTGTTCTTTTGGGTCAGCAGTGGATTTGGCCTTGGAGTTCTCCCATGGAGGCCATTTTAGCCCCGTTTCTTTCTTGAATCATGACCTCTGACCTTAACTGAAGCAGTAAGGCAGAGCTTTAAATGTTGTTCCTTGACCTCCTGGATCGATGAGCTCTTGGAGTAAATTTAGTAGGGCGGCCATATCTGGGAAGGTTTCCTATTGTTTCATGCTGTCTCCATCAGTGGATCAAGGTTTTCACTGTGGTTCCCTGGAGCCGCAAAGTCATAGAAATAACTTTATAACCATTTCCAGACTGATAGATGTCAGGGACTGTTTCACATCTGTTCTTGGCTTCTTTAGACTCTGGCATTATGTGTTGCTGTTTTTAGATCTTATCGCCTACTTCATGTTGTCAGACGGGTTCTATTTATGAGGCAGTTATATTTATAAATAGGGCCAGTTTGGCTTGGATAGATTTTTTTCCTTTTAATACAGAAAATAATCAGTTGAAAACAGCTTTTTGTTTTTACTCAGATCATCTTTGTTTGAAATAAAAACTAGTTTCATCTGAAACATTAAAACTGTAAGGAGCTAAATACTTCTTTGAAGCAGTGTATATTTTATTATTTCTCAGCATGACGAATGATAATAATATATTTATTCTCGTCCTCCAGCTGGGTTCGGCCATCCTGGAAGCCGTGGAGCAGAACACGCTCAGCGTGGAGCCGGTGGGTTTCCAGCCGCTGCCTGTGGTCAAAGCGTCGGCGGTGGAGTGTGGAGGACCAAAGTGAGAACATACACATTCAGTCTTTCTCCCCCCCTTCATTGAGCTTTCACTCCATCGTCACATCTCCATCTTCCCTTAATTTCCTCCTCTAGTGGGCGAAGGGCCGAACTCGTCACGTAAGTCCGACTGTCTCCCATCAGCACTCTGTAACCCTCGCCCCGCCTGGCTCCGCTAACTCATTCCTTTACTTCCTTCTTCCTGCTGTTCAGGTTTATCACAGCGATCAGAACCAACCTCACCACCTTCTTTCCTTCCTCTCTCCTCAGTCTTTCTCGAATGTCTTCAGTTTGTTTTGGTTTGCAGATTGATTCAGTTTCTTCTTCTATTGAAAGAAAAACAACAAAATGTTTTTGTCTCTGTTAGAAAATGTGCGCTGAGCGGTCAGACCAAAACCTGTAAGCACAGAATCAAGTTCGGAGACTCGTCCAGCTATTACTACGTCTCTCCTTTCTGCCGATACAGAGTGAGTACTGACACACAGTCCTGAACTCGCTGCCACCTGCAGGACAGAACCATTACTACATCAAACACACAACAGCAACTAAAGCAGACTTCTGGGTCACTTTGACATGTTCACATTTTAAACATAAGTTTGGTAATTCAAAATTTGCAATAATAATAATGTCTTTATTTTTTCCCCACCCACGCTCCTACACTGATATTCACCAGTGTCGTCTTTGTTTTTGCTTTTCAGCATTAATGTTTAACTGTTGAAATCAGGTCCTTCTCCTCAACATTTACCAGTATTGTTTGTGTTGTCTTAAACTGCAAAATGAAAATAAAAATTATGATTTTAAGATACAGTGAATGATGTTTAAATTTAATCTGGAATAATGTCAAATTACACTGATGCTTTTGTACAGGTGGACCTCAATAAATTATTTCAGTAATTTCATGCAAGAAGTGAATCTATTGTAGAAAATGACACTTTTCATTATATACGAAATCACTGAGATGTACTTCCTGTCCTTGATGGACACAAGATGCTTCAGCATATAGATGCATTCACACCCACCTACTGCCACTGCTGAGCAAACTCTGCACTGGTGGCACATGGTTCACAGGGCCAAACTCTTGGTTGTCGTGAAGCCTTCTACTCTGTAGCAGAACCTCTCAGCGGTTTCCTGCAGGTAAGGCCAGTTTGATGCGAAGCACGCCACTGAAAACACAAAGATGATTATAAGCATGTCTGTTTCTTATAGCAACCAGTTTTCTGATTAGACTGGGATCGTGGATTCAGTCAGATGTTAGCTGATAATTTAGTACAAAATACAGAAAACTGGTTTTGTAAGCTAATAAAGGTCTGCAGTCAATGAATCTTCACTTGATCTTTTTGCAGAATATTGTAAGAACAACTTAAGCTACAGAGTTTACAGAACATGTCACCACAGAAATGTTTTATTTGTGATTTGATTCGAAGCTGGACTTTAAACAAGGTTTTTTAAAACGATGTGACTGCTTCACATTAAAGCTTCTAGCCTCTACGTGTCATCGAGCTGCAGTAATAAATGTTACTGAGAAATAAGCAGGAATCGGGAAGATGTTCTGAGAATACTGATAAATGAACCTTTCAGTAAGTCAAAAGGGGCGGAAAATGGATCAGTTTTCTTAGAACTTAATGTTTTATCAGTCCAGTAATCTAGCAAAACAAATTTTCCCTACAGTCACTTTGTTCCTGCTCCAGGAATTAAGAGATATTGCCTGACTGTCATGTGGACTGTCCTACATCTGCTGTTGAGTTTGCAGGAAGATAACATACCCCCACCTCCTGGCTCAGTCCTTCAATTTAAAAAATGTTTTATAAAAAGATTTAAGCTGTTTGTCTAGAATCTGGCATAACATTCATCTGTTTCCCCCCCTCAGATCACAGCTGTGTGTAATTTCTTTACCTACATTCGCTACATCCACCAAGGGCTGGTCAAACAGCAGGACGGTAAGAGAAGAAACCCACAGAGATGAACTCGATGCCTCGCAGCGGGTTTTATTTGGCTTTTATGCGATAGGCCAACATAAAGCAGTGCAGGATGGTGACGTGAAAAATGAGACATGCTGTTCAGAAATCTTAAATCAAAACGTTTGTATTCAGCCTCATTTACTCTAATACCCCTAAACAAAATCCTGTGCGAACAATTGCCTTTAGCTAGTAAACAGTCCACCTTTAGTAGATGAGTGGCAAGAAAAAAGCCATTGTTGAAACTCCTGTTTGCCATGAAAGCAAAGTTGAACTTTGGGTTGTTTGGTGGCCCTTTTTCATCAGTAGCTGGACAGGAAGACTGGCAGTGTGCGAAAAGGAAGACATGCAGTAAATGGCCCAGGGGCAAGAATTGAACCTAGGACTGCAGCATCGATGACTGTAGCCACCTGGTCTACCACTCAGCCGCTTGGTGCCCCTGAACTTTTTGGTTCAGGCTTTGAGTGCCAGAAAACGAGCAGACAAAACATTCCAGACAGTGTAACATGGTGGCAGCATCACACTGTGGGGACGCTTTTCTTCAGCAGAAACTGGGAAGCTGGTCAGAGTTGATGGCAAGATGGATGGAGCTCGATTGAGGACAGAAAACCTGTTAGAGGCTGCAGAAGACAGGAAACCGGGGCGGAGGTTCAACTTCCAGCAGAACAACCAGCCTGAGATACTCTGGGATGGGTTAGATCAGAGCATATTCATGTGAAAGAATGGCCTAGTCAAAGTCCAGACCTAAATCCAACTGAGAATCTGTGATGAGACTTGAAAACTGATGTTCACAGATGCTCTCCATCCAATCCGACTGAGGTTGAGCTGCTGCTCAATGAGGAACGGACACAATTTACTCTAAATACAAATTCAGTTTTTTTTATTATTACTATTTTGTATAATTTTTCTTTCAGGTCACAATTATGCACGACTTCGTGTTGGTCTGTCAGCATAATGTCCCAAAAAAATTCTTTGAGGTTTGTGGAAACTGTGAAAATATTTGAGGTTCTGTAGCTTATACCCCAGAACACAAATATCTTAATAAAAAGCAAAAAGATTTCCTTTATGTTCATATTTATTGATTCTGGACTCACATTATGGATCATTTGACCCGTTTATGTTGCCATATGTTGTAGTTTGTTAAAGAAACCTTGTTATTTAGACTTTAGGTCTGTCTCGGTAGGTTTCCTGATTCCAACATGAGCCAAACACTGGAGGAGTTTCTCCTCTTTCATGGAGAAATTTGAAGCCTGAACTTGGATGCTAAAATGAATCTGTTGGACTGTTCTGTTTGCAGCCGAGCAGATGTTCTGGGAGGTGATGCAGCTCCGCAGGGAAATGTCCTTCGCCAAGCTCGGATACTACAAGGACCAGCTGTGAGCGGACGCACGGTGAAGCCCACCAATCACAGCGGTGTATGACCCAACAAGTCCTACCCACCTCCTGGTTCTGGTTCCCCTCCTCCTGGTTCTGGTTCCCCTCCCGTATGCGAGCGATTCTGAGTGTGTGAAGGAAAAACAGTTTTTGTTCATGGGAACACGACGGACTGGACCGAAAGCCCGGGACCTCGGTTTGTTAATATGGGACTGTGCTTTAGGTTCTGTTCATTTTCAGAACTCCATTACTTGACACTAAAGAGAACCTTCTCCTCGCATTGAAATTCAATTATAATCAATAATCAGGAGTCCTCACTGATCCTGTTAGACAAACTGCTCCGAAAACTGAGAAATGACTTGAAATATTGTTTAATAAGCTAAGAGCCTTTAGGAAAAAACACAAAAGATTTGAGGGCAAAAATGTTTGATCTCATATTTCAGTGACTTAACAGTTTCACTTATTAATGGAGGAGAAATACCCATTTAAAACAAAAAAGATCTAATTTCACAAAAATGTAAACACAAATTTCCTCATAAAGCTACAAAACTCATTAATTTCTAGATGACCTCTTTCCCCCAAATCAGTTCTTTTAAAATGAATTTATGAAATCAAATTTCTTTATTTTTGCAACTAATAATAATTGTCTAAGACATTTATCTTTAAGTTAAATATAAGCTAAATTTGATTTTGAGAAGCTAAAATGTAATTTCTGAAAACTTGAACTTAAGTGTGATTTTTTTTTTTTCATTGCTTAACTATAGTAAAGCAAAATCATTATTTTGAGCTGTTTTTATTTTATTTAGCATATTATGTATAATAGGGCACTATAATATCTTATGTTTTACCTATTAACTGAGTAACTCAGCTTTCAAAATTATAATTTCATTTAAAGATGCTTATAAATGAATATTTTTTTCCTTTTCAGATTGGCTTTATTTATGCAAGTTTTTATTTTCATAATATTACTTTCAAAATATCCCAAATGAATCTGGACTTTCTGAAAATGACTCCAATTTAAAATAAATTACATTTTCTTCCTTGTCATAAATGTTTAGATTTAAAAATTTAGATTTTTTTGTTAGATTGTTTGTAAAACAAGAATCTGCCTTGAAATATTGAGTCATTTGTTCACTTAAAGCATTTTTCCCGCTCAAACGAATTTCTTGTGGATAACTCCTGAAGCTGCATCCAAACCTCTGAATGGTCTTAATATGAAGCTTCTTATGAAACACAATTTAATTTTTCTTATGTAATATTTTCTGTGAGAAAATGATCATTCCAGTATTTTTTGGCTCAAGTTGACCCTGTTGTATCATCTGAACCTGTAGAATAAGACCTGAACTCAGACATGAAGACAATAATCAGTCAGTTATTGTTTAGAAATGAAGCTGTTAAGTTTTTTATGTTCCTGGGGGTTTGTCCCCTCGGGTTGTCCTCCTGTATGTGGAAGGACTCGGGACACTCCTGGGATACTGAAGCACTACATTTGCAGTTCTTGTTGTGAAACTGATTGTTCTCCTGCTGTACCCTGGACTGGTGTGAATCCGTTCTGTGACGTTTGGGTGTTAATTTAAACCGACTCCACTCCTATGCTCCTCCGTCTCACTCCTGGTTTGGTTTAGTGCCTTTTCTCTCAGACACTCTGAAATAAAAACAGTGATACCTCTGGAAACCCGACGCTCTGCGTGAAGTCTGTTCCTCAGCGTCGTGTGATCCCTAACAAGCTGAGATCACACAGGTGAGAGAAATATTTAAAGGTGCAGTGGTCGGATTCTGACCCGTGTGGAGGTTCGGTAGTGCCTTGTTATATTTTCTTTCAGCTTTTTTGTAAATGTTCCGTTTTGTGCTGACTTTGGATCTTTGTCTCTGTGCTCGTTTCCATCATTACAATTGTTTTCCTCTTCATCCCGCTGCGCCTGCTTATTTCCTACATGTTTTGGGTTTTGTTATTCAGCAGCATCTTATTTTTGGACACGCATCACGTGAAGAGATGTGGAAGCTGTGGCTCATCTGACAAGAATCTGATGAAGATGAGTAAAAACGCTGGCAGATGCGTCTGAGTACTGCTCTGTTTCAACCTGGTTAACAGGTTCTGAAGCAGCTCTCTGAATCTTCTCCTGATGATACACCAAATGGGAACATCAGCCTAAAAAAGAAACCAGAAGGACTGCAGGAGTAAAAGATAGATAACCAAATAACTGAGGAATCTAGAACGTGTTCTCCGTGTCTGGATAAGTGTGGATAGAATATTTCCTTTATTCCTTGGACCACTGTTTTGTCCCTCCCTCCATCCGTCGTTTGTCCGTCCATTCATTCATCTTCAGGTTTTTGCAGGTTAAAAATTGGCTAAAATAGATGCAATCTGAGTCTAAACCTTTAAATGAACATTTGTATAATTTACTGTCCTGCCCAAGACAATTTCATGTTAAATCTAATTAATTTATTCAGTGACATTATTGTCATTTCAACCAGGATTTTAACCATAATAAATTTATATGAAATGGACCAGAACCTTAAGTATGGAAAGCTGTTTCAGATGTTATTTGCGTGCATCACCCAACGTCTGATAAAAAGCAATAAAGGCGCCACCTGGTATTTATTAAATGTTACTACTCTAGTATGAGTATAGCGTCTCCAGGGGGTTCGTTTACTTGCTAAAGGGCTCCAAACTGAGCTCTGATCTTCACTTTGAGATGTTCCAAGCAGAGCCTACTAGGAGGTTCTTGCATTAGGTTGCATATACATATTTAATTCAACATGAATATTATAGCAGTACTTTGCAAAAGTTTGGAACCAACCCAAATTTCTGTGAGCAGAGAGAGTCTTTGAAATACTTCAGGAAAATTTCTTTCACACGGATCAGTGCTGCTGACCTGTGACCCAGTAGAGCTTAGTATGGTGTGTTCACTGATCAGAAAAAGATCAGAGTTATGAGTTTCCAACCCATCGGTCAGCAATTAGTGACGGTCAAGCTGAAAGCTGTTGGAGTCCTGTATCCCGCTGATTTCTCCTGGCATCTCCATTAAAAACCATGTTTGTCTTTTTAAAAGGTGATTTTTGTTTTTTAATGATAGAATTAGACAGACGCATTAAATGTTTGGTATATAAAACTTGAGATATGGAAGATCGTAAATAGAGTTGAAGCAGATTTCTAAAGGCTAAACAGTAACGTTTATTAACCTGTCAGCGAAGAGGCTTTAATCCTGCATCAGAGATCTCCCATTAAGTTTTTATGATGTAAATGAATGAATTTAATTAGGTTGTTTCTCTGCAGGTTGTAGGAATGCATGAACTTTACTGAATGTGTTAAACTCTTCAAGCAGCTGATGATGTTGGACCAACAGTCTGTTGTGCCAACGGATTCACTTTTCCGGGTCCATTTTATTCTCATGATCAGAACCTGGTGAACACACAGTCCTCAACGTCATTCCTCTCTGACTGGACTCCGCGGTCGGATCATCCTCTTCGTCTATCGTGGCCACAATCCCCACGCCATCCCAGGCAGGAAGAGGGCGATGAGGACTGAGGAGAACAGGTTCACAGCGTTGTTGTCCAGGATGGGCTTCCCGCAGATCCTCCGGGTGGTGGCCGACTCGTAGCTCACCACCTTCCCGATGCTCGAGTCAAAGCCTGAGGGCAAAGACAGGGAGCTGGTTGCTGAACGCAGCCACAAAGGGAAAAACGGTAAGAGGCTGAGAATAATTACTGACCCGAGTACTGCATGTGAGCTCCCAGGAAGGAATCCAGCATGGATCCCAGCAACCCCGCCACGCCGGCGTACACCACGATTGGCCACTGTGCGTCGGCCAGGTGCAGGTCGCTAACTGTCAGGAGCTGCGTCACAAAGTAGGCCACGCCCACAGCTGCCCCGCCGAGGAAGCTGGCCACCAATCCGACAGGAGTGACGCCTCCGTTGGTTCCTGGAGGAAAGGGATCCGGATAAATGAACAGAGAGGAAGCTACAGTTTGTTTTCAGGTAAAAAATGACATACAGGCAGCTTTTTAGATTCATATCTGATGCTTTTAAGCCATTTTAGGTCAGGAAAGTTCAATCTTCGCAATATTATTAAAAAAAACAGGCACCTTTCACTTCCCACTAAAGTTTTTCTGCATTAGCAAATATAACAGGAAAAGAAAAAAGTGAGCGTATTTCTGGCCTCTACGCTTTAAACTGACTGATAAAAGTACTGACTTTAATGTTCTCCCACCAGGTCAAAGTGAACAAGGACACCTGCAGTTTGTCTCCTCTGAGAATCATTTAACAGTGAAATATTTACTGTAGAAACACACAAGTGAGGAGCAAATCCTGCCTGTTCTGAGCCAAGAAACTACAATTTAAACTGATCTGAACCTTTTTGGTCTGATTTTACTCTTTGACACACGTGTTTTTTTTTAACCTACCAAAATCTGAAAAGTGTGGCCTGCATTTTTATTTACCCTCCGAGTGACTCCTTGTTTGCCCGTTCTTTGCAGAGCAGCTCAAGCTCAGATTGGATGGGGAGCGTCTGTTGACATCGGTTTTCAAGTTTTGCCACCGGTATTTTACCTGGACTTTGACTAGGCCATTCAAAGAAATAAATATGCTTTGATCTAAACCAGGAGGAATCCAACTCCAGTCCTTGAGAGCCACTGTCCGGCAACCATGAAATGCATCAAAACTCCAACACACCTCTGTCAAATGGCTAAATTACCTCCTCAGCATGTCATCAGGTTCTGTAGAGGCCCAGTAAGGAGCCATTCATTTGATTCAGGTGTGTTGGACCTGGGATGTATCTAAAAGCAGCACAACAGTAGCTACTGAGGACTGGAGTAACTCTAAAGCATCGTATGGTAACTCTGGCTGTATGTTTAGGGTTGCTGTTGAGTCATATTCTTGATTTTTCTGCCTGTTTTGCTTAACAGACAGAAAAAATGGTTCTGGACTAAAAGCAGCCAGAGTCCAGAAGAGGTAATCAAAGGCTACATTCCCACAGCAGGTCTTGATGCTCAAATCTGATTTTTTTTCAGGAATCTGATTTTTTTTTTTTGTGTGGTCATTCACATTACTTTGAAAATGTTGAGGCACCAGCATAAAAACAATACGAGCGCCGTCAAGCACAGCAGTAAACACGGAGAAATAGGTGTTATGGTTTAAGTGCAAAACAGAAGGCATTTATTGTCAGCGGGTGCTGGGTGCCATTTTCAGCACAACAAACTGTTTGGATGCAGAGACACACCCAGCAATGGTGGGGCAGGGATGTTAACAACTTTACAGAGACCGACTTTATTCAGAACTTTATCATCTCAAGGGCAACTTTTAATCATATGTCAGCGTCTCTCCTCTTAACTCCACAGGCAGAAGACTTGACGTAATCCAGGGTATCGGACTGCAGCAGGGGCAGATCATCACATGCTCTGTAACCTCGATAGCATTTTAAAGTCCTCTGTTTGTAGGGTTGATTATGAATTTTACATAACAAACTATGTCCCACATCCAGGCGGTTCCTATGAGCCTTTTAATTAGGCTTGAATAAAGTTTTATCTCTCTCTACTGTGAGGTTGTATTCTAGCCTCCAGTCTATTTTGCTAACCGCTAGCGTTTCCTGCTGGGCGGCGCAAAACTGTGACAAATGCGATGGAAAGTGACGTCAAAGTCACATCTGATTCGTCTTGGTCGTTCCCACTGGAGTCGCATTCCAAAGAGTCGGATTCAGGACCACATATGAGTGTGGCTCAAATGCGACTTGGAAAAAGTCAGATATGAGTCGGACATGAGCGTTCACACTTGTTCTAAAAAGTCTGACCTGGTCACTTGATCTTCGGACAGAATTATTTTTTATGTTTGGTTATGGGTCACAGTTGCTAAAACATAAAGGCAGACGAGAAATTTAGGATCAAACGGTTTCTTACCTGCTGGGACTTCCTTCCAGGTGGTGATGAGTCTGGGCTGTGACTGGCTAAGGACGGGCCCCATCTCTGAGGCCCAGGTGTCCCCTGCGCTGCAGGCGAGTGCGCCCAGCAGAGACAGACACATCCAGGAGGCAGAGTACTGTTTGCCGAAGTCGATCGGGATCTCACCTGGACCCACCTGCAGCACAGCAACTGTAAGCTTCATGCATGGAGGTATTTTCACTGTGGAGCAGCTTTCTTCTGTGTTTTTACCTCAATCATGTAGAGCAGAGCCAGCTCTGTGGGAACTCCTCCATTACAGAACACCTGAACCCAGTTCCTCTGACCGCCTAACAAGAGAACTTTCAGTTTTACATGATTTCTTTTAGGTTATAAACGACTAGATTACTGCATCTCCTCCCACCTTCTTTGTAGTCAGCATCTATTTTCTTCTTTTTTTCTGCCCCCCATCGGGTCAGCTTGGTGGACGTGATGAAGAAGGTCAGCAGGGTGGAGAAGAAGCTCAAGTTGGCCATCGTCAACACAAAGCCCACCAAGAGAGCTACAAAAACACAAAGGTCACATCACAGAAGCATGAGAGGAAAAGCTTCAGAGGTAATTTCCTCATAAACACTGAGGATGTTTCTTTTCTTTTGTCCAAAATAAACATTAAATAAAAATGTTAACTTTTTATCCTTTAAATTGACAAGTTTTATGGTCAGACGAGACACAGATTGGGCTGTTTGGCCACAGCCACTAGAAAAGTATGTTTAGAGGAGGTGAGGTTTGAGATGATGCATGGTGGTGGCAGCATCATGCTGTGGTGCGTTTTGCTGCCAGTGATACTGGTGCAATTAAGAAAGAGGACTATTACTACATTCTGTAGCTTATCATCAAATTCAAACATCCACTTGTTGATTTGAGGTGAAGAACCTGGAGGTAGCCCTCATCCATTATTTCACTCATTGAAATGCAGTGCAAAAGCCCCATAGCATGATGCTGCCACCACCATGCTTAACAGTTGGAACAGTTCTTTTACAGGTCTAAAAGCCGCACCTCGACTCCTCTAATCATAATATTCTTGTCCCCAAACTACTCGATCTTTTTCTGACCATAAACTCAAGTTAACAGATACAATTTTTTTTTAATATTTTTATTGTATATTAAGAAATAAACATAAAAGACTAACTAGATTTAGGTTTATTGAGGCATATGTTTTAGCCTCTACATATTATATTAAGCATTGTGCGGGTGACAGAAAATCCACAATTAATTCAAACTTGATCACCTAACTTTTTAAAGGTTATTATGTTGTATAATCGTTCCACCTTGGAAATATGGCGGCTCAAATAAACCCTTTAAAAGCACAGAATAATTGTGAAAGCGAGGACTACACGCATGACCAGCAGCTGCTGCGTTCACAGATTTTACCACATGGATGCTGCAGCACAAAGATCAGATTGTTGGATTTTCATGGTTAGAACCTCACCACTACACCGTGTCCAAGTGTAGACCGAGCCTTGACATTCTATAAAAGGTCATCTTTCTGCAGATCATTGATCTTTATCTGGGGGGGTTTATTTGTGGCAGCGACATGACACAAAAGAGGTTAAACTGCAGAGGTTTTTAGGTTTAATGAGGCTGCATTCTAAGCAGTATAATACAAGACCTTTCTGTGCCAATATTAAAACACGGTTTCGCAGCTTGTTGGACGCTTTCTGAAAGGTCCACTCAACACAGCGAACATTGTTTAGTTTCTTGTGATCTCTGTTTAATGGTTTCTACTCCAGTTTAATGAATCATTATAGTTTTGGTTTGGTTTTTAGACCCAAGGCTGCACTTAATCAGCAGATAAAATAAGAGAAGATAGGTTTTCATGGGAAAGGGACTAAATAAGGTGAAATTTTACCAGATCAAATGGAAAATAGTACCAGTGACCAAATAAGGTTAGCTGCTGAAACCCGGCTTTATGAAACAGCAAAAGGTCACTTTTTAGATTATAATTCGCTCATTCATTCACTGCTTAATGTTGGATTTCAGAGCAGTCCTTCAAAATAAAAGCATCCCAGCTGCTGGCATCATTATGCTGTGTGGCTGTTCAGTGATGAGAATAATGATGAAGGTGGACTACCTCTAAATCCTTCAACTTCGCCTCAACCATGACCTGTTGACCACTGGACACAGTTGGGTCCAATAGGACAATGATCCCAAACAAACTGGTTTAAGAGAGGATGAATCAGTAAGCTTCTGGAAAGGCTTTCCTGAAGCTCCAACCTGAACCTTGTTTTGGGTCTGTTTCAGAGAACCAACCAGTTTAAGCTCCAACTCTGTCAAGAAGAGTGGTCAAATATCAGCCGGAATGATTCTAATTCAAATGATAATTAAAACACACAAAATATTGTATTCATGCCAATGAGGAGTCCAGAAAAACATCTCGCCATCATTTCTAAGAAACTTTAAATGTCCCTCTTGCAAATAAAGCTCCTTAATGACCAACTATGTTGATGTTCAGTGAAGCACATTTGCAGCATCTCCTGATTTTGCTATTTATCCTTTCTATGTCGAGCAGCAATTGATTTAGCCTGATTTAATAAACATATTGTGTTAACTTAATGATGAAGAAAATAATACATGGTTTGAAATTTTTTCTATATTTGTATTCAGGCCCCTGAACTCCGATCCCGCTAAATAAAATCCTCCATGGTTTCTGGCCTCAGAGGTTTGTTAGAAAACATCAGAGAACAAACAGCATCATGGAGACCAAGGAACACAGCAGGCAGGTCAGGGAGAAAGTTCTGGTTCAGTTTAAAGCAGAGTTAGGTTCTAAAACAATACCCGAGCTTTAAACATCTCACAGAGTTCTGTTCAATCCATCATCTGTACATGGAGAGAAGATGGACCAACTGTAGACCTACCAAGACCTAGAGGCCTATCATAACTCTGCAGGAGCTGCAGAGACCCACAGCTCAGGTAGGAGAATTTGTCCACAGGACAACTATTAGTCGTGATTTTCACAAATCTGGCCTTTAAGAAAAGAGTTGCAAAAAGCCATAAAAAGAGCTGTTTACATCAGAAGCCAGGTTGGGTTACAGTAGAAGATGATGCTTCGGTCAGATGAGACTAAACTTTAACGTTTTGGTCTGTTTGCACCATGTATGGAGTACAACTAACACAGCACATCACCCTGAACACAGTGTAACCACAGTGAAACATGGTGGTGGCAGCATCATGCTGCAGGGATGCTTTTCATCAGAAGGAAGATGTATGAAGCTAAATACAGAAGAATCCTAGAAGAAAACCTGTTAGAAGCTGCAGAAAACTTGAGGTTGAGTTTCACCTTCCAGCAGGACGACTCTAAACATACAACCAGTGATGAGAATAATGGGATGGTTTTAAACAGGGGTGATTCCCTACTTTACCACACCTGACCCATATGGCCACATTAGCAGGCTCCTTCAGAACTTGGTGGCAGGCATAAGAGAAAATTCAATGATTTGAATCAAGGGTTAAAGTCCAGACCAAAATCAAACTAAGAATCTGTGGCAAGACTCTTTAAACTGATGTTAACAGACGCGCTCTGTCCAATCTGACTGAGCAGTTTTGCCAACAAAAATGGGCAAAATTTTCTGTCTCTAGATGTTCAAAGCTGGTGGAGACAAACCACAAAAAGACCTGAGCTGTAGCTGTGGAGAAACGGTGGTTCGACTCAGGGGCGCAGAATACAAATGCACGCCACACTTTTCAGAGTGTTATAAGTAAAAAATGTTAAACCATGTATCATATCCCTTCTGATTCACAGGTATAAACTACTTTGTCTAAAATAAATAGCAGTTTGTAGTTGTAAAGTGATAAAAAGTTGAATGTGTGTAAATGCTTCCATAAGGCACCGAAAACTCACCCCCGAGAGCTCCTGACCGGTTCAGACTGCGTCTCTTTAGCGCTCGAACCGTCAGCGTGAGGGGAACCAAGATGGAGAACAGCCACCGCCATGGTGACACCGGCTGCAGGTTCCCTGTAGAACAGACAACCACATGATTTAGTCCATTAGTTTGACAATCACAAATATTAGAGGGTGTAAAGTTACTTTGAAAATCAGAAACATTTCTGAACCTGATGTTTTCCCTGCTTTAGAGTCTATTGATGCTAAGCTAAAACAAGAACCACCAGATTTTTAAAGAATGTCAATGAAGAACAGCCGCAGAGACATTCTGAGAAGAGCACATGGTTTCACAGTTTGGTTTCAGAAGATAAATTCACACAATCTTTCCAACATCTTCACAGAAAGCTTTCCCCTGCAGGCAGCTTACCGGACACGGCGCTCATGGTGAGGGAAATGATCCAGAAGAAGAGAGAGAGCGCCAAAGTGGCACACAGCACGATCATATCCGTCATCATCTTGAAGTACTCCTTCGACAAGATGTCGTTCTCAGAATCCATGATGGCAAAGAGGTGAAGCTGCAGGAGAAAAGATCAGAGTTGTCTATGTAAAGCTGAGCAAACTGGAACAGCTCAAACAGAGCATGGATCAAGATCTGATCAATACTCGACCCACAACTTGGGATGGGCCGATAACGTCATCATCATTCAAGGTCTGAAATTGTTCCATCATATCCTTCCTACAGTTGAGTCCTTTTATTGAGACGCCAGAGAAAGTTTTGGAGTTACAGGAGTTTTCAGCAACTTTCTGGACCAAAGCAGTGTTACCCCTCCCCCACCCGTTGGTGCGCACTGCTGCTCAGCTGCCTGAGGCTATTACACTTTTCCCTTGGTTACGTCACATCCAGTCCCTTCAGAGAAATACCTAAAAGCCAGGAGCTCCACCTCAGACTCTACAGGCCCCAGATTAAAGTTCATAACAGGATAGTCAGAAAAAAACTGAATGAGTATGACACGTTTAGATGGAGTGAGAGAAAGTCTTCTTAATTAATGCAGCAGTAAAATGACATGCATGACTTCTGGAACAATGTCCTTTAGATAGATGAGACCACAGCTGAGATGTTTGGTCACAATGCACTGCACCACACACCAACTGTCAAGCACGGTGGAGGAGAGCTGGTGATATGGGCTTATTCCACTGCCTTAAGACCTGGGTACCTTGCAGGCTTCAAGTGAGGCATTACCTCTTCTGTAACCCAAAGTAATATAGAGTCAAATCCGGGACCATCTAACTCAAACTGCAACAGTGGGCAAAAATCCCTCCTCAAGGAGATGGTTGACTAATAACGTCATTTTAAAAAAGGAGCATTACAAGTTATTGGTGCTAGGATGTATAAGCTGTTAAATCACTACGACGCCCTCTGCATTATGATTTAATTTAGTTTAATAAATAACAACAAAGTTTAATGTGTTAAATTTTTTTTTTCGGAGGTTAAAATATTAATGTTTCCTCGGAGAAAACTTGTCTTTCGCCCTGAACAGATTTTTGTAAACCTTTGAAGTTCGCCATCACCGGGGTTGTCGAAGTAAAATTAAATAACTTCTTCGAACATCTATATAGGTTCTGTCGCTTTGATTTAGACAACCAGACACGTACTGGCCGTTTGTGACATTTTAAAACTGTTTAGCATCGACACAATTGCAGAATTGAAGACATTTATGGACTCACCGGTTTCCTTAGAAGCCATCATGACTTAAACTCACCACTCCCTCTTACTGTAAAAGCTAAACAAATATACAAATATGCCGTTTTATTCCTTAAAAAAAGACTAAATAAATTTGTTTTTACTGAAAGGTAACGAGTGACGGCTGAAGCTTCCTTTGACCGTTGGCCGGAGGGGAAATAAGCCGGCGGAGGGATCTAAGAACCGGACTCATTTCCGCTTTACTCTTAAAGTGACAGTAACCAGAAAAAAAAACTTATTTTTTAATTGAGTGATTCGTGTTACTTGCATTTAATCCATAAATATATACTGCTATATATATATATATATATTATATATATATAATATATATATATATAATATATATATATATATATATATATATAAATTAAATCTCACTTCTATTTACCTTTAGCACAATATGGGATAAGCAGAACATTAAAATTGTAAAACAAAAAACATTCACACATTAATGGTATTTGCCATCCGAACCTATCATTGCTGCTTGGGAGAAAGACATAAGATGGGTGAGCCGTTTGCAGTGACACGAACACCTGGAATCTGACCTTCCACGCAGGTTTACTGGTTTCCAAGGACTTCTATGGTGCTCATGCTAGCCTCTTAGAGTTAGCCACAACAGTTTCCTATGTCATGTTGATGGCATTGGTTTGTGACCCTAAGCTCAAGCACACTTGGGTTTTGCATCAGGACAACAATCCAAAGCGTAACAGCAAGTCCACCTCTGAATGACTCAAAAATAAACAAATAAAGGGTTTGAAGTGGCCTAGTAAAAGTCTAAACTTATTCTTAAGGAATTATCTTTAAGAAGTAAAATACTTTTTCACAGAACTGTATCATTTGGTTAACTGAATCATAATCGGGTATGTTTTTTAGAATCACACTTTTAAATTTTGGTGATTTAATAATGCATCCAGAACTGTGCTTTGAATTAGAGTGCAATGAAACTCAATCTGAAAGGGAAATTACTTGAAAACTTTCTTTAATGATAATGAAAATAAAACTGTTACAAAACATTGGTTAAGGTTCCTTTTTATAGGTCTTTATTTTTGCTGTTTATTTCTGTTCAGAACACAAACACAAGGAAAACCACAACAGATCAATTTGGAAGTGTTTAAAGCAGCATAAGCATAATATTGTAACTAGGACAATATTATAGAAAGTGGCTGGAAGCAGAGGTAGGACATGGTAAACCTCACCGTTTTCTCTTGAAAGTCTTATCTTCTACCAGCACGTAGATTAAAGCTTCATGATGATCCCTCTCAGCTGTGGTCACATGTGACGGGCTCTCATCCTAACAGCAGTGAAAGCAGCAGAGCACAAACAGAGCGCTGTCTCCAGTTAAGATGTCTCCCTACATTTAAACACAAACTCTGTCCTCCTGGTGCAGAAAAATCCCCCGGTGGTTTCATCTACTCCAATCACCGACCGTTTCCTCTTCCTATGACAACTCTTTGAATGTAATGGATTTTCTAGCTCATGGCAACTTTTGAATTTTGCTTAACTCTACTGGAACTGCGTGCTCTGCTCAGATGCTCTGGGCCTGTTTCTCTTCCGAATTACTTTGGATCCTCTTCGAAACACTGCGACATTAAAAATAAAAAAATCTGGTGTCCTTTGCAAGAAAACAAAAAAAATGGGCTGTTAATGGGTCTTTCAGCAGGATAATGATCCTAACCAGGAATATGCCGTTTCTTGTTTTTAACCTTCTCAGTCCATTGTGATGTAAAACTGGGTTCATTGTGGAAAGTGACACTGGTGTTCCAGCAGTTTCCACTTCTCGGTGGTTCTTCAGATTTCCTTTCATCTGAGGGGGGAAGCTTGTCCTTTTTTTAGACCTTTAGTAAAATTGTGACACAACTGAATACCTTCTATGTCTGAACGGTTTTCAAACTGATGATCTCGTACTGTAGCTGTTTAGATAAAGCTCCAAAAGCCTGTCAGTCCCACAAGTGCTGTCAAACAAATCATCTATTCTGCAATCATGCGACACGGTCTGCTGGTCAACATCTGCTGGTGGACGTGCCTCGCTCTAATTGTAAGCAATGGAAAGGTGGGTCATTTTCAGTGGCTGCCCAACATCGTAGTATAGTCCTCCCTATGAGTTGCGCGACATCTCCGACCTGTTTTTAAGTTTTGTTTTGTCTGTTTTGTTTAAGACCTATTTATTTAAATGAATTTAACATATATCAGCACAACCAAGGTTGGTTGTGCTGATATATGTTGGCTGATATATGAGGCTGGAGATTTCACTTCAAATCATGTTTTTATCTCATGTTTTTTACTTTCTACACAGGAAAAGAATTAAAGGTCTTAGTAAACTGCTTGGGTTTCAGATGACATTTTAAAGAACCCATACTATTAAAGAGGCCTCTTTAACACCTTCTCCGAAGGGCCCCAAGATCCTCTCCTGTCTGTAGTTAATGTAAAGTATTAGCCAAATACAGGTATTAGCCAAATACAGGTAGCCAAATACAAGTCAAATAGATGAAGAGGCAAATAAGGCTTTAAAGAAAGCATTTTTAGGTTTTTTTTGAGACGGAACGTGTTGAATAAAGCTATTTTTTTAATCAAAATTTGCATTTATGTTGTCCACCATTCTGTGTAGGACTATAAATATATAAATTCTTTATTAGCTTAAGATCGTACAATGGGTTTTTCAAAACATACACAACAATGTCATAAAACACCAGAACAATTTTTAAAATCTAAGGTAATGAAAAGTAATTTGATCTTATCTATGAATACTTGTTTTTGATGCTCTTTTTGTGTTTAAAAGTGAGGTTTTTGCTAAATTTCATTTATTATTTCCTGATGTTGTAGATTTTATGGTCTGTTATAATTTTTTAATTAACAGCAAATCCAAGTTGGGTACATTGTACTGTGTAACTAATACGATGCCCCTTTTCAATAATGTTAATACAAATGAATGAGACAATTTCTGCTGTAATAATTATTTTGTTTTGGACTGAGAGGCTTCAGCCCAGAACCGTCTCTCAGTCATGCAGATGTTTGGGTCCTATCTTTTATCCGAGATGGCTTAATCCCATTTGAGACCATTTATGAGACAAATTTCAAAGCTTTATAAATACTGAAGCCACAGGTTACTTCAGACATCTACCTGGCACAAAAAGTCAGCTGATTAAAGCAATAAAAGACAAAAAGGAGAAGATGAGAAAATAGCTAAATGTTTTTGAGGAAGTTGAAGGTAAATATCCTTACAATAGTCTTCATTTACAGTGAACAAACAATGTAGGCGAAATGTACGATTTCAATGCATAAACTTAAAATAATGTCTAGAACACCCAGTAATTACATGAAAAACAATGATACATTTTGAAAAAAAAAAACAATTTAAAACCAACTGTGTAATAATAATGAAATCAATGGAGCTGATTTAAACCATTCATAGGTGTGGCCCCTGACCTCTCTGAAGGTCAAATGAACAAGTTGTGACTTTCTTTAGAACCTTCTGAAGGGCTTTCCAGTCCACAGCTGAAGATAAAAGTTGATGTTTATCATGTTTATGATCATTAGATTTATGGATTTTAAATACAAGTTCACCATTTCTTAATTTAAATATTTACAGATATAATTTATTTTACAACCCCAGACAAAAAAATAATAAATAACTACTCTTAACGAAACAGTGACGAGAAGGAGGCAATAAAAAGTCCTGTTTGCACTTTGCCACATGCCACAGTTTACCAGGTGAAGGGGACACAGCACTCATGTGGGAAAAGGTGCTCTCTTCTGATGAGACCAAAACTGGAACCTTTTGGGCTACATGCAAAACATTATGCATGGTAAATCTCTAACACTGCAGATCACCCTGGACACATTATCCAGAGCTCGGCCAAACAGGAGGAGCTTGGAGCAAAGCCGCTGCTCCTCCACATCGAGAGGAGCCAGTTGAAGTGGCTCGGGCATCAATACCGGATGCCTCCTGGACGCCTTCCTTGGGAGGTGTTCCAGGCACGTCCCACTGGGAGGAGGCCCAGGACACGGCCCAGAACACGCTGGAGGGACTATGTCTCTCGGCTGGCCTGGGAACGCCTCGGGCTTCACCCAGAGGAGCTAGAAGAGGTTTCTAGGGAAAGAGAAGTCTGGCCATCTCTGCTTAGTCTGCTGCCAACCCGACCCAGTCCCGAATAAGCAGAACACGGCAAGTACAAGTAAAAGAAAAGATCACTATATCAATAGTCTAGAAATATATTAAATTATAAGGCTTTGCATATAATTTACTGTTCACTTATACTTCCTTATTTATCATATTGTGTGGACGTGTGGGGCTCCGCATACGAAACAGCAATAAAATTATATAATTCTTTAGCAAAAACGAGCCATACGTTTTATAATTAAGGCTGGTTATTAAGAACATACTAATCCACTATTTATGAAATCCAATATAATTTGAGCTATTACAAAATGCAAATAATGTATAGAGCTGCATCCCATCTAAGCTGGTATCAAGGCCAAAAAATGTTATATGTTATATATAATATATGTTATATGTTATATTGAAAGTACTGTTACTGATCATCATTAATTAATTTATGTTGCAGACAAATGTCTTTATTTTCTTCCAATGTTTTTGTGGGGTTTAACCTCAACAACATGTGAGGTATTCTCAGATCTTGTTGAGTTTTTGTTATCTAGAACAGGGGCTTTGGGTTTTCACATCCTTTTGTGAGCAGTTTATCAGTTTTGTGTTGTTTGTTCACGACCATGCATCCTGTCTGAGTATTTGAACAGTATTGAGTATTTAAACATGTACATACTGCTAAGACGCTGACGTTAGCATCTGATTCTCACTCTCAGGAATCGGCGCTTGAGTAAAGGGCTATTCTGTGCATTTTACTGTACTGGACAACATTTGATCCGCTCTAGTACAAAATCTAAAATAATTAGGATGACCACCACTGAAGTGGAGTATTTTACATTTGTTGCCGGCTCTATTAAATATAGTTGTGACTTGAGAAACCTTTATTCAAATTGTGAACATCTTTTTAATATAAATCATAGTTTTTAGTATGATTTAAATACCATATAGGTCAAACTGGACATATCATTCAAATTTAATGAAAGGATACACTAGAGTAAATTTCTGTCCAGGTTTGACCAGTCTGGCAATTGTAATTTGCAAGTTGGACCCTATTTAAGGGTCAGGCCAAAAGCAAACAAACATTAAATCCTTATTTAGATTTTTAATAACTGAATAAAGGTTGCAATTAAGAAAGCTTATTTTGTAGAAACTGAAATGATAATAGAATAATACTGTCCAGGTGTAAAATAAAAGATTTTGCACACACAGCTTAGATGGATCACAAGCTGGATCCCATCTAAGCTGGTCTCAAGACCAAAAAAGTCTTAAAATCGTTATCTTTAAAAAAAAAAAAAAACAGAAGAAAAGCACCACAAATCACAAACTGTATTGTGTATGCCGAAGCCTGGCCTTTATACAGTTAGGCCAGTTATACAGTTATAATCAAAATCCCTGGTGGATTTTGATTAAAACCATTTTTATTTAACCAACATGTTTGTTTCTGATAGGAAATAAGACAGGCATTTCTCAAAAGATTTAAAAACAATGAACTCGAGGTCTTCTCCTTTATCCGTAAGCGGGTCGCGGTTGGCAGCAGACTCAGCAGGGACACCCAGACGTCCCTCTCCCCAGACACCTCCTTCAGCTCCTCCGGGGGGAGCCCAAGGCTTTTTCAATTTAACAAAAAAAATCTGCTCCTCCTTGGAGTAATTTTGGTAAACATATACTCTCTAATGGGAGAAATGGCATGTTGTGTCTGTTACCAAGACTTTGAACTCTGGCACAAATGGGGTAATGGCCGGGCGAAGACACGGATAGAAGTTCCCAGCTGTAGGTTGAGCCAAACATTGTGAGAATGTGGATTAACACAGTGCGACAGAGGTTAGTTGGTTGCAGTTACCATCTATTTCCAATAGGTGAAAAGGTCTCACTGAGTCCCTTTGAGTGCAATGTTTTCCTGGAGGTCATAAACTCACTTGGCAGTGAAGCAGCTTTGGCCCACGGGAAGATTTGTTGTGTTTCTGCAGAGAACTCTCTCATGTTTCTAACCAGAAATGGATTGTCGATGCACAGGAGCACTTGTTTTCCTAACATGAAGTCATCAAAGTGTGTTTTGAAATTTTCAATCAGCTTCTTCACATATCCAACGTGATGCCGATGATCTCGCGTTCCTTTGGTCTGTTCCATAAGTTTTGGGAAGTAGAGCAGTTCCTCCTGTGGTATCCATGAACTAGATGTCAAAGCATACCTGTGAACACGAGGATACCTGCTTTGAATGCCTCAGCATCTAATCTTTTTTTTGAAGGATGATTTTGTTATGTTAGAGTCTTCAAGCCATTAACTGCACAATGCAAGCTTCGAACAGATAGTTCCGAGTCTGATGGTTTCTGGTTTGAACCTTAGGGTCTTTACTTTTTAAAGATGATGAGGATTTGTTGGCATCTTTAGGTCATGACCTTCAGCATGCTTGAGAGCAGCTCACAGCCAGGATTAGAGGATTAGAGTCTTTCCAACAAATCAGTACATGCACTGAATAAACACAGAAATTTCCCCTGGCTACTTTGACACATCCAAGTAATAGATTTAAGATATTTATGACATCAGCACAAGAATGATACTACTGATGAACACAATGACTCTTATACATAAGCTCTATTTTTTCCCAGAATCATTGCAATCCAGCGCCTCCCGGATTCCTTTGGATGTCACTCATGCCACTAATGAATACAGAGACTCTTTAATACGAAGGGTTTTTCCAAGAATCATCCCAGTGCAGCTCTACATAGAATCTTCTGGACTTCTCTTTGCAAAGACAACCAATTCAAATGATCTGAATCAATCACACTGAGATGGATATAATTGCATTTGCTCTGGCTCTGTGGGATAATTCAGGAACCTTACTGTTCTGTCCCAAGAACAGTAAGGTCTTTAATTTATTTGATGTGTGACAGATCCATGGGGAAGGTTGTTGATATTTTTGTTGATATATGTGTGAAATTATCTGATTTCTAAATGTATGGATAGTACCTGTTAATCCATAACATCCCACAAATTCTGGACTGGAAAACCTTAAAAAGTTACCTGTAACACTGATAATCAAAGGTTTCTCAACAGACACCATCTCCTTCACTCACCCTCTCACCGTAATGTCATGTCTTCCACAGGAAACTGATGCAATTTTCTTCAGCTCAATCAGTAACAGTGGAAAAAGTAAGGAGATCCTCTTTCAGCTTCACGGTTTTATGAATCAGAACATGATGAAACTGATCTGGTCATTACCATGTTATTATATGTTAAAGTTCGTGACACAATAAGTAGACAAAGACTTTAAAAGTGTGGATTATTTGAAAATGTTGTAGGAGAAAGCTTCTTCTCTCTAAAAACAATACAGCTCATGACTTTGATTCACAAAGCTACATCTGAATGATGGATTAGACTCCTGGAACAATAACCTCTGGAAAGATGAGACCCAAGTAGAGATGTTTGGTCATGATGCACACCATCATGTTTGGAGAAAACCAAATGCAGCATATCAACACAAACACCTCACAGTAACTTAAGTGTCTAGCACGGTGGTAGAGAGCTCATGGTTTGGGCTTGTTTTCCAGCCACAGGACCAGCGCCTTTTCATGTAGTGAGCCATGAACTTCTCTTTCTACCAAAGGATTCTAGATGCAAATGTGAGCCCATCTGCTCGACAACTAACCCTCCAAATACGGTACATACATGACATCATTTTTATGGCTATTTTGGGTCATTGTACATATTTAGTCTAGAAAATTTTGAAAAGTGGAACTTCTTCAGCCAATAGGTTCTGTTCAAAATTAGCCTAGTCAAAAATATTGGAAATCGAGTTCTGTTAGGCCATTTGAAGAACTGCAAGAACATTCGACCAACATAAACACATTGGTATGATGAACTTTCATGAGGCTTAAAGCTTTTCCCTGAATACATAAGAGGCAAATATTTTACAGCACTGTAGATTACAAATTGACGCTTTTTGATGCATTTAATGGATGGCATTAATTTTCAGTATTTGACCTGCTGAACAACCAATCAAATTGGATCAAGGGAAAATTGGCCAACTTTGATTTCTGGTCGCTTGATTGGTGCATTGTCAATAAATTAGCATCATATGATCAAACTAATATTTTTAAAGGCTAACAATGATTTTGTTCTACAGTTATATTACAAATTTATTCCTAAAAAACCTAAATAAACAAACAAATATTTGTTGGGTGGCTTCACACCATTTTTATTTTGTGGTAACAAAAACAGTTATGTAACTAACCACAGTTCTCTTGTGTATAAATAATATACTTTTAATTAAATCTTATTTGTAAGTTTATTGCCTAACTTTGGAAGCCCATTGATGACACTTGAAATAAAACAGTGGAGGTACAAAGTGATAATTTTAAGTTTGATATTGTAATCGTGGCTTCTATTTTATAATTACGACTTTCAAAGTTATACTTTACTGGAAAATGCTCTATGTACATAACTACTCGCCACACTCCTCTATCATATGGAATAACAGATTCATACTACATCGCAATAAATCCTTATTTTATAAAGATTGGATGCAGAAGAATATTTGGTCTATTATACACTTAATGGATGCTAATGGTTGCATGTTAAATTACGAAAAATTCTGCGCAAAATATCAATTCCTTCCTCCAAAAGTTGAATTTACCATATTATTTAATGCCTTACCAAAACAATTTATTAATCAAATAAAAAATGTAATATCATATAGTCCGATGACTCCACAATTACCCAAATTATCTATTAATGGAATATCGTTCACTGACCCAAAATTGAATGACCACACAATTAGAAACTGTTTAAACGAAACTTTATTCCCTGGGAAAATAAATAAAAATAACATTCTTTGCAAGTTTTAAAAAAAATCAATTGAAAGGTTAAGAACTCTTTATTTAAAACTCCCCATAAAACCAAAAGGTAAAGAAACACACTTTAAAATTTTAAAGGCAACCTATCTCTCAAAAGAACTACTAAGGAATCGCTTTAATATCAATGACAATAAATGTTCATTCTGTGAAAATGATATAGAAACGATTGGCCATGTCTTCTATGAATGCAATCAAACTAAAATATTTTGGAATTGCTTAGAAAGGATAGAAGTGGATCAAATCAAAACTTAAACTTCCTGAATCTATTTCTAGAGATATGGTAACTTTTGGAGTGTTATTAAAAAACAAAACAATAGAACTCTGTTGTAACCTAATATTTTGCTTGGCACAATTCTTTATTCATAAACAAAGAGTGCTGAGATCATCCCCAGTTTTTAACATCTTTTTATCTGAATTCCAGTTATATTTGAAATCTCTAAAATATATTGAATCATATGAATACCTGACTGAAATATTAATGGAACTGCCCACCGATGTATATCAATCCTAACATATCAATCCGCTTGTTGCTATTTTAGTTATTGTTTCATTATTATTAATATATATATATATATTTTTTCTCTCTCTTATCAATAACACTTTGTTTTTTCCATTTCGAAATCTGCCTGTACAGAATTGCACTGTCGTTGTAATTGCCTTACTTGTTTGTGCTACTTTGTTCAAATAAAGTAAAAAAAAAAGACTTTCAAAGTTATAGTTCAGACGTTGAAACTCATAATGATTATGTATGTTCCTCTTTTTCCCCTTTGCGTGGCTGAAAATAGGCTTTCAGCTTTAAAAATCGAAATTCAGTCCTTATAGAAAAAAACTATAATTTAAATTGTGTAAATAATAAATACTTATATAAAAATGTAAACTATAAATAGCTTTTAATGCATTTAAACATGTAGATCATCTTTTTATGTAAATTGCTTAGCGGCTACTGTCTCCACTCCCAATATGGCGGCCGCACTGACGTTTTAAGATTTTGTGTGGTCCTTCTAGCTTTCCGTAATGTTTATTTCCGGTTAAACCAAAATGGCGTCGAATCGACGAACAGTTAGCTAGTCTAACAGCTAAAAATATATATATATTTAGTTCATATTAAACGCATTTATCGAGTTTAATATGAATATTTACTTTCTTTTATTGTGTGTATATGTTTAAAAGTTTGTAGGTTTGGAGTGTTTTTGAAGGCGAAGGATGTTACTCTGTTAGCTAACACGAGCAGCTCAGAGCCATGGCGGAGGCGGAGGAGCTGCGGCCCGTTCCGCGAGAGAGAGCCATCCTGGAGAGCTTCTTCGCTCAGCTCGGAATGTTCTCATTCGACCGAGCCAAGGACTACGTGGAGAAGGAGAAGGACAGCAGCCGGAGCTTCGGGGCCATCTGGAGCTCCCTGCTGGCTGCGCTGGCTCACCTGGCCGCCGCGGAGAAGGTGTACCACAACCTGACATTCCTGGGACAGAAGATAGGTAACTGGGGGTTCTTTATCTGGAATAACCGCCTTATACACGTTTTCTGAATTTTTATATTGACAGTAATTTGTGTTTGTTATAAAAGAAAAACGAAGATCACTAACAGATTGCCATAAAGTTCCATTTACCATCCATAATGAAAACATCCATCAGGTACTCTTCTAGCAATATTTACAAAGCATGACTGACCATCTGTTGTCTTGGAAAAAATACATTGAACTGGTCTGTAAAAAGACAAAACAGAGAATATATTTCCTTCAACACCCGAGGTCCTTCAGAGCAAGTAAAGAATGTTTTTTTAAACTAAAAATTAGCTCCAAGATTGTAGGACGCCCTGATGAAAAACTTTATGAATCTTCCTACCATAGTATGGTGAGATTAAATAATAAAATCTTCTCTACCCTGACCGCGCTCTGTTACTAATATAAAAAAAATGAATCATACAAAAAGCAGCTTTTTGTATTTACATCTTTGTCTAATATTGAAATTAGTTTAATAATCTGAAACATTTAAATGTGACAAAAAAGAAAAACAAATCTGTAAAGAGGTGCCGTTTTTAAACACAAAAACGCTACAGAATTCTGCCACCAGGTGGCGCTGTAGCAGCTGAATTAGGAGAGGTGACAGTCGGGCTGCATCAGCAGTTTTTCTCTGCTCAACCCTCTGCAGGCGGCCAGTCGTTCTTCAGCCGGAAAGACTCCATCCGCACTGTCTACACGTCACTGTACAATGAACTTAGGAAGGTGGTGACCATGGGGCGCCACAGCCAGCCTACTTCTTCCTCTTCATCGTCCTCCACCTCCCTCGAGGACCTCCTGTCTCATCTGTCGGAGCAGCTCTGCCACTTCACCCAGGCCCGCATGGAGATGGCCGACCTGTACGAGAAGCTGCACTCTCTGGGCAGCCAGAAGAGTATGAACTCCGAGGAGCTGGTGTCCACGCTGGAGGCCACCCTGCAGAAATACAGCTCCAAGTGTGTATCTGAGTCTGCTTTATGAGCCACGTCCTTAGGTAGTGTCACAGATCAGTCTGCAGATTAAAGTTTTTAGATAAAGCAGCAGAATTTAGCTTCTTGCTGCGTGTGTTAAAATGATTAACTACCCCTGCATCACAAAGCATGCCCCCTTTATATTCAGAGAGTAGAAAAAGCACCACTACAAAGTGACACATTGAGGTTGGTGGAGAAAAAAATAAGCTGAAGCAGGAAGAGTTTCCTGGGAAAGATGTCAGCAAAACTGTGTCCTGCATTTTGTTGCAGTAGCACAAACCGAGCTGCAGCCGTTCCCCATATGGTGCACATCACCGGCTTAAATGTGCACTAAAAGGTGCAACTGATGCCCTCAGCTGCAGACCTTGATAGTTTGTGGCCCATATATATCAACACCAACATTTTATGAGTGTTTTCTTTCATTTTTGGCTGCTTTTATTTGGTTTTCAATCAGAAAAGAGTATTTCTGTCTCCAACTTTCCCCAATTTCCTGTAAAACATTTGCACCCTGTGTTAAAACAGGCCAACTTTGTTCATATTGTTCCTTTGGATTTCCCCCTGCATCATTTTCTGTCAGACTGTGAGATCTTCTGGGTTTTTCATAGATTTAAGTAAAGAAGTGGAAAAAATTTTGTCTTTATGACAGACTGTCTCTGAAACCATCCAAATAATGGACTGAAAATCAGCCGAAGTCCAAAGAAAAACCTTAACAGAGCTTCTGAAAAGCTTGAGGGATGTTTATCAAACCCCACTTTAAAACATTACTCCAAAGGAATTAAGCATTAAAAACATTAATCTACAAAGTAGGTGAGCCTCTGTTAGGAGATGATGTATGAAGACATATCTACTAACATTCATGGTTTCATTAATTATTCATTATTGGGTTTTAATGATTTATTTAAGCTTTGTATTTCCAGCGAGGAATAATTATTCAACATGCAACTGCCATGATTTTTGAAACCGAGAATTTGGTGCTTATGTTTGATTATTCTAATCACATAAGGTCAAAAGTATACATACAGACTCGAATCAAAACATGCACACTAACAATTGGTTAAGTCGCACCTCCACCACATGCTTCCTGTAGCCTTCAGCAAGCTTCTGGCATCATCGGGGGTGTTTTACTGCCAGTAGTATGGGTGCATTGTATAAAGTGGGTGGAATGAAGAAGAGCTGCCAGCAACGTTTTTAACGTAACCTCAAATTAACAGCTTGATGGTTGAAACTTGGAGAGAACTGGATCCCAAACACACATCCAGACTGGTTCTGGGATGGATACACCTGACTAACATTAAGCTTATGATGTTGGAAATGTCCCTGAGCTCCACCTTGTTTATGTGTAACAGGCTTAAACAGCGGGTCTATATCAGGAAACCAATCACTTGAAATAATCGAGAGATTAAAAAATCCATACAGAACGATCCAAGAAGCTCATTTATGGTTAGGAGATGCGACTTCCAAGTATTACTCAGGGTTTGTTTTTTTATTTGAGAGTGTATGTATAATTTTGAGCCTGTGTGGATCAGAGAAAATCCCCCATGAATTCAAACTTCCTCATTCAGTTCTTGTTGTATAATCATCGCAACCTAGGAACAAACATGTTGATAGAAATCTTTAAATGCTCAAATTAACCTGAGATTTCTGGCTGTGATGAGTGGATGGAAACATCTCACTAGAACTGAGTTCAGGTTGCACTGTTGGATTTAATCCGTCCCGTCCTCCATCCTGCTGTCTTGCAGGTTCCACCACCCTATCCTGGCCCGGGTGGAGGAGGGTTTCCAGACAGAGGTGGATGTAGTGACCCAGTTGCTGCGCTGCCAGGCCCAGGTGTCGGAATGGCACTTCCTGCCCGCCCTGCTCAGCCTGCATAGCGCTCACGCCAAACTCACAGCTTGGGCTCAGTTCTTCCAGCGGCAGAAGGAGACCCGGAAGAATCTGTTCGGGGGTCAGTCCCAGAAGGCCATGCAGCCTCCTCATCTGTACGTGTGGCTGCAGCGTTTCCACGCAGCACTGCTCGCCAAGTTCAGCTTCTACTTCCACGAAGCTCTGAGCCGGCAGACGGCTCCTGGAGACATGAGAACCATGACTGCCCGGACCGCGCCGGACTACTGTGGTAAGATCTCCGCTTTCATCAGGAAGCACGATGCCAGCAACGTGTCCCTGGTGTTTGACAACCGCGGCTCGGAGAGCTTCCAGGGTCACGGATACCACCACCCGCACTCGTACCGAGAGGCCCCCAAAGGTGTGGAGCAGTTCCCGGCGGTGGTGTCGCTGCCTTCAGGGGAGCGGCCACTCACGCACTGGCCCAACGTCATCATGATGATGAGCGACCGCGCTGCCGAGCTCAACACTCTGGAGAAAGTGGTTCAGTTCTACGACGATAAGGTCCAGAGCACATACTACCTCACCCGGCCCGAGCCGCACTTCACTCTGGTGGTCATCTTTGATGGGAGGAAGTCAGAGAAGGACCAGCACATCACCTCCTTTCTGCAGGAGATCTCTGGCTCGCTGCGGAACTGCAAACCTTTCAGCATCCTCAAGCCGGGCTCAAAGGGCTGAGCTCGGCTCGGAGCGGGACAGGACTCGCATTTACACCTGAAGTTCTTCTTACCTAAACTTACTTCTGTGGTCCAACTGCTAATCTGAATCTTATTCCAGACCAAAGACATTTAATCTGCTGATTCTTAAACGAGAATACGATGAAGCTTAATGTAAAAGCAGTTAATTATTTTCCATTATTTACAGTTTTATGACCCAAATAAAATTCTAAGATGGTTCTTTGTCCAAAATAACGTCTCTGGTGCTTTAAGACGGGAAGATTAATTCATTCATGTTATGATCAATACCTAAAGAGAGGAGTCCATGGTTCATTAGACTGTATCGGTCCTGTGGCTGCAAAGAAAAGCCCAAATCATTAACCCTCCTCTACCATGCATGACAGGTTGTGGGTTTATGTCTCCTTACACAGTGTCAAAAAGCCAAAGAAAACAAGTAGGTTTTAAAACAGACAGTGAAGGGGACTGTCTGAGTTGGAGGGGCAGCTCGTCCCAAAGTTTAGGAGCTGCTGCAGCAAAAGATCGATCTCCCTTGAGTTTAAGTCTGGTCTTGGGGACCCTCAGGAGCAGTTGATCAGCTGATCTAAGGGAGCGGGAGGGATTATAGGGATGCAGCAGATCAGCCAGGTAAGGTGGGGCAAGGCCATTCAAAGATTTAAAAACAAAAGTATTTTAAAATGAATCCTAAAAGGCACAGGCAGCCAGTGGAGTGAAGATAAGATGGGAGAAATGTGCTCATAGTTATGTGTGTCAGTTAAAAGCCTCGCTGCAGCATGTTGGACCCTTTGCAGTTGGGCAATGGAGGACCCACTAACCCCCAGAGAAAGTGCATTACAGTAATCCAGCCAGCTGGTAATAAAGGCATGGATCACTGTCTCAAAATGTCATTGGAATAAAGTATTTTATTTTGGCTATCTGCCTCATATGATAAAAACTCCTTTTAACAACTGACCTGATGTGGTCGTTGTGCTAAAGAGGCAGTCTACATTTCTTTAGCCCACATGGGGTCAAAATTACTCATACAGGCTCAAATATATACACAAATTCACTTAAATATTTTAATACGTGGTGCTGAGGATTCCTGTATGTCTCTTAAGTTCTGGTTAGCCAGTTCTGCAGCTTGTAGTTAAAAAAAAAAAGACCATGAACCACTGGACTGACCAATACTACCAATAGAGAAGTCAGAGAAAAATTGATTTTCACATAAGTTGGAAAAGTGTTTTGGAGAGATTTCCAAACAACCTACGGTTCAAAGGTCATCTACTGAAACAATTGTGAGGATGTACAGTCTGGAGGAAGACCCAAACCTTTCTTCACAGAAGAACTAAAATCAGTTGGGGTGTTCAGGACCAGAACCAACACCTTCAAGCTGGGCTAGAGACTGCAGTTCCCCATGTGGACAAGCCAGATGTCTTCTGGAGAATGATTTCCTGGTTAGATGAGACAAAGACTTTTCCTACCTCCAAATTCTTGAACTTCACCTCAGATCAACAGCTAGATGGTGGAAACTTGAACACAGTTTGTTGCTATGATAGAACAGTGACTCCAAACACGAGTCCAAACTGGTTTTGGATTAAAAAAAAACAGCAGGCTAACATTTTGCTTTCCCAAAGCTCCAACCTCAAGCCCGCTGGCAACGTGTGGACTGTAGTTAAAAGTCAGGTCCGTGCCAGGAAACCAACCGATTTAAGTGAACCCCATTAATTATGCCAAGAAGAGAGGTCAAGTATCTAGCCAGGATGAGACCAGAATGTTGTTCATGGCTACTAGAAGCGTGTGGTCCAGTTACAACTTCCTTTCAGACATTTATTCAAATATTTGTTGGGGTGTTTTTTATATTTAAACTTGTGTGTATAAATTTAAGCCCAACCTGCAGTTCTGGGTTTTTAATGAAACACCCAGTCAGTCTGTGGCTTCAATGCTAATTTATTCAGGTTGATTTATAATATAAATACAACACATTGATACAATCCATTTGGCTATATGAGCTCGACTTCAGGAAGCTCAATTTTTCAAATACAGCAACACTGACAGACAGAAACCGTTTCTGTTTATTATCAAACACATTCAGAGAAAGCTCCCCCTTCAGGTAAAATGCACCAACATGTCATGATGCTACATGCCAAGGACACAATCCTATACATCAAAGTGCAATGTCACAATGGGTTAATGTTAGAATTCATAATTCAGGAATCTACTAAACACTTCTATGATTATTTCATTCGGAGTGCTGCTGCTCTTTCAGTCAGGACATGCGTGAGTGGATTCACAACTCCCAAAAAACACGAGGGTCTAAAAAAAAAGGCACTTTCACCAACACACACACACACACACACACACAGCCCGGTCCAGTTTAACACCACACTCCACATTCACTGTGCTGTTCAAGTGTAGTTTTTGGGCGTTTATAACACACACAGCCCCACCCTGTTAGCTTATCGGAGAATTTAAGGTTAACTAGTGACTTTAGTGTAACACATACATACATACATACAGACTGACAGAAGGTGGCATGCTTTTTGCACTCAGGTTTGTCGACTTGCAGTCGTGTGTTGTGGCACTCAAGGCAGGCATGAATTATCTATTCTGCACTTACAGGGGAGCACGACGAGGGTGGGCGAGCACACACACTCCAATACATACAAACGAGGACAAACTCAGGAGGAGCTGCGTCCTCCTGCAAACACAAGAAGGCTATGAAACAGTGAGGCCGCCCACCGAACATTCAGTAAAGTTGGCCGAACAGTCGTTAAAATGCTGAAAACATTCATAAAGGTTTTTTTTTTTCTGTCGCCAAGCGCCTCTGAGGGAGGCCCAGGTGAGCATAGTAGCAGCTGAAACCGAGTGAAACGTTTTAATTGAAGTCACGCACGCCAATGAGCCGTCCAAGTCCTCCTTTCGGCGACCAATCGGGTCGCGGATGCAGCAGCCAATCTGGTGTCTTTGGGGACACAACATTCACTTCACTGAAACTACGTTTTACGGGACTTTCCGCCTCACCAGAAGTTCTTTTAGCTAACCTTTGATTAATGCTTCGATACATGGAGAAAGGAAACTCCTACACATCAAGAGATACACACCAACCTGACGACACAGAAATATCATGGCATATCATATCATAGGTCATGTCATAGATTATAATTTATTACTACATTAAAAGCCTTTCCTACCCTTTCAACCTTCATGTTGATTAGGATCATTAAGCAGTACCCTGATCTCCTCTTCTGGCCCAGTTTTGGCCTGGGTAGGCCTGATTCGGCCTGGTTTTTGGCCTGGTTTGACTCACATGGTGCAGGATTTGTCCAGCGGAGGGGGCAGAGGCGGGGTGCTGCTCTTGGGGGGCACCACTGGTTTCGGTCTCAGGGCAGGGGGCCGCAGCGGAGCACCCATGCGGGCGGCTGCCACAGGCTTGAAAGAGCCCAGGGCATTGGGGGACGGGTTAGCTGGTCTGGGAGGTCCGGCAGGGGGTCCAGGGAGCGGACTAATGGGGCTCATGGGACTAAGGGGGCTCGGCGTGCCGGGTGTTCCGGGTGTACCAGGCGTTCCAGGTGTGCCTGGCGTGCTGGGCGTGCTGTGGGGGCTGGGGGACTCAGAGGAGCAGGTAGCAACAGGGCCATTCTTCACCTGCTCCAGGGTGTCCAGGACCACATCGGGGGCCGGCCGGCAGCCCTGCCGCTCCAGCTGCCGGAGCTCGCCCAGAGCTACAGTCACTGTCTCCTCGATGTCCTGTAAAGAGGGAGGAAGCTCAAGTGTGACTGAAATGTGCTAAAATTATCAATGAGTTATCAGAAAAGACTGTAAAAAGCTATAAAAGAAGAGGTTGCAAAGTTGATCATTATCTTTTATTCTGCCTAGTTTTACCTTTATAGGGATCAGTTTATAAAAGACGAGATGAAAGTTAAGGCCAAATCAAAGAACCCACCCTTCCCCCAGCTGAGGGCAGGATCTCAAGAAATAAGTGAGACTTAAATTGTTCAGGGCCCTGCATAAATATTTAAACCTTTTGAACTTCGCTTTTTGTCACGCTACAGCTAAAATATTTAATCCATCTTTTGTTATGCAACTCAAAGCAATGCATAGTAGTGAAGTATCAGTAAAGGCCTACCTGGGCCAGCGACTCAGCATCCATCGCTCTGGATCGAAGCGAGTCGCTAAAGCTGTGCTGCCCGCTGCTGGAGCGCCTTATGGGCGTGTCCTCCGGCCGCCGCAACGAATCATGACGGCTCACCGTCATGGTTACAGCGGCGGAGCGGCGCCGGCGCTCAGGGCTGTCGAGAGGCGGGGTCATGCCCTGGCCCCGCCCCAGTAGAAGATCTCTGGGACTGAAGTGACCCGTGACGGGTGGAGAGCTTCGCTCCATCATGCCTCCATTGCCGTGGTTGTCGTTGGAGCGGCAGAGAGGGCGGCGGAAAAGACCGTCGGTTCGTTTCCTCCTGTGGCTGTCATCAAGAAAGACGTGTACAGTCAGAAGAGGCGACTTTCCTAAAAACTAATACTTTATTTACTAATACTTTGATTCAACTTCTTATGAACAGTTTGTCTTTGGGACTATTTTTCAAAAGATTCTAACAGTAATGGCAAAAAACCCAAAAACATCTGAAATAGAAAGTCACTCTTCCTTGCTGGTTTTATTTCTAAGGGAGTTAACATTGATGCCTGATGGTTATAAGCCAAGAAGCTAATCAACTACAGTAATGGCTTTTTGAAATTTTTGACTTTGGCCAAGACTCGACAGTCATCCAAGCAGAGAGACGGGTGTGAGAACTGCATGTCCACAGAGACCGAGGTAGGTTCCATAAAAGTTGAGACGGCAATGAACCGGATCTAAAGGAAGGCGCTCCATTTATTCTACTGTAGCTGCTGGCTGGTGTTGGATAAGTTGCCGGACTATGAATGTGGCCCCTAGACCTTTATTTATCTGCCTTCCACTTCCTCCTCCTAATTTAGAGTTTGTTATTAGAAATCAGAATTAGGCCGTAACTCTCTTTACTTTTGGCTTCAATGTGTCACCAAAAGTTGCTGGTCACTGTAAGTTTTGAGTGTTCGTTTTATAGATATTATTCATTTAATAGTTTGTAGATTAGAAATAGTTTTGTTCATTAGGTGGTTAAATGTGTTTAAGTTGATCAGTCATGAGTTGGTTGATTGATGAGAAATTTGGTTCTTGATTTTACAGATATTCTAAAATTAGAGGGTTTAGTCCATCCGGGAGGGGGTCGGAGTAGAGCCCCAGCTCCTCCACATCGAGAGGAGCCAGTTGAGGTGGCTCGGGCATCTATACCGGATGCCTCCTGGACGCCTTCCTCGGGAGGTGTTCCAGGCACGTCCCACCGGGAGGAGACCCAGGGGACGGCCCAGGACACGCTGGAGGGACTTTGTCTCTCGGCTGGCCTGGGAACGCCTTGGGCTCCCCCCGGAGGAGCTGGAGGAGGTGTCTGGGGAGAGGGACGTCTGGGCATCTCTGCTGAGAAGGCTGCCCCCGCGACCCGGTCCCGGATAAAGCGGAAGACGACGAGTACGAGTGTTTAGTCCTCAAAGCAGCCAAGGTTTGATTCCAGACCCTGGGATATTTCCTGCATGTCTTCTCCTTTCTGTCAAACTACTGACGAGTAATTTCTGAATCCTGTGCAAAATACAGAGATCTCCTCATGCTCATTCAGTGTGATAAATATGATTTTCCTCTGAATGTTTCTGACAGATGATGACACTGATTTATTTAAATAAATGTAATTTAACATACGTTCAACTTCCCTACAGTTTTTATCCGTTTTGTGTCTTTAATGCGCTATGACTGCCATTTTTTCCATCTGGTTTCTTAGGATGAAATGTGAGGAAAAACTGAAAGAAACCTGGAAGGAGGGAAACATCATATGAGAAGCAGCTGAGAAAGCAGTGTGATGAGATCTGCAGGTATTTTTAGAGGTGAGCCAAGAAGGCGTAGTTGAAACACTCCTTTATGACTTCAGGTTTACAGCACAGACCTGTTAAAATTCTCAGGTGGTCTGATGTCGGTCGGGGAGCTCAGCTCGCTCCTGGACCTCTTGTCCTCGGTGCTGCTGCTTCCTCCATCACTGTCGGCTTTCTGACTGAGCGTGTCCGACATGGCGTCGGCCCTAAAGACACAGAGCACGGACTCAGTCAGGACAAATCGCTGCTGAGCCAACACAACGCACCGATCATCAATTAAGTGATCAATAAGCAGCAAGACTAGAGACTCCCTGAGTCCAATTAGTCTGTTAATCAACGAAGCGTAAGATCCAGTTAGCAACAAATCCACTGAAATCCATCAGAGAAGCTCGTCAATCAATCACACAGACTAATTACTGTTTCATTATAAAATGACAGTTTTATAATGTTAGAAGAACGACAACAACCTTCAAACATCAAAAATCTGTTCAACATAATAATTTTAAACAGAAAAACAACCTTTAAAAAAAACGCTTTGTTGTATTTCAGATCCAAAGACTTCAGGTTTCCAATAGTAACATTAATGATTATAACCCCTAAAGAGAAAAATTAGAGGAAATATGAAAGAATGTTGTGAATATTTTTATATTTTGAATTTATGCTTTGCATTTACTAAATCCAAACAAGATGTAAGAATAAACTCGTGTATAAGAATGTATTCAGAATCTTAAAAGAAACAATTCAGATCACTGTTAGTTAATTATCAGTCAATCTTAGGTTAAAATTTAAATTCATTTAAAATAAATGAACCAAATCTAAGAATATTTTATGTTTATTTAGGAACGTCACAGTAAAAATAAAATAGATACAATTTAAAAGGAAAAAAAACAAAGATTATTTTCAAACTGAATAATAAAACAAATAAATGAATAAATTTAATATGAAAAAATTAGGAAAAAAATGCAAAACCCCCCATTAAAATCAAAAGAAAACAATTGTTACATTCAACTAAAAAAATGGAGAAAATAGATTAAACTCAATGAGACAAAAATTAAATTTAAAGCCAAAATAAAAAGAACAAACAAAAAGAAAGAAAATGCATACATTTAATCAGAAAAGAAAGAAAATAGATTAAATTCATGAGAAAAATTAAAACAAAATAAATTACATTAAAAAAAGATATATAAAATAAAATTGATTAAATTTAATGGAAAAAGATGTGTGCATCATATTAATTTAATATAATTAAAATATAGAATATGCATCATGTTTTTGTTAAATTCTAAAATCAAATTGATATGTTGAAATATATTTTATGGTTTCGCAATTTATTACAGTTTTAATTACATTCACACAAAATACAAAGAAATGGATAAAAAAAAAAGAAATGTTATACTGTCATTTCGTTAGATTAATTTATAAGTATTTAGGCTATTCTTTAGGTAACAATAAGATTAAGGTAAAATAGATTAAATAAAACATCAAAAATATTGAAAATGTTTGTTTAAAATTGTAACTTTTCTGTAGGCTAATTTAAAAAAAGCTTTTTTTTTAAATTAAAAAAATCTAAATTACAGCTTTAATACCACTACTAATAGTAATAATATTAACCATAATAATTCTAATAATAAAAAAATGACTAAATGTTAGAGATAACCCTAACCCATACAAGATAAGGCGGTTTTGGAAAATAAATAAATGAATAAATCAACTGAGATTGAATAAAAACAAGAATAATTGGACCAAATCAGTAAAAACATTTTATTTATGAAACTTCCGCAGCATTTGTCAGAACTGATATTGGAATGTTGTCAGACTTGTTCCATGTCTGATGTGTACAAACCATTTGGGACTGTGCACTCGCCTGTCCTTCACCACGATGTACTGATGAGGCACCAGGCCGCGGCTGCCGTTGTGCCGGCCCTCCCACCAGTCATGTGACGCGCGCTGGAAGAGCTGCAGCGACGCGCCCTTCTTGAAGGAGAGCTCACGGCCCGACCGGCCTACGTAGTCGAATCTGGCCACCGCCTCCACGGCCTCGCCCTCTGCCGGGAAAAACAGGAAGACGGGGTGAGAAACCAATCAGACGACAGCATTCCAACAAGTCATTTCCCATCAATACAGATGAGAGGGAGGGTGTCGAGCAGCAGTTAAGACAAGGGAATGTGGCGTCTCCATGGCTGCTGTTGCCGTGGCAACCCCTCCCCACCAGGAGACAGAAAGATGGGAATGTGAGTGTGTGTGGGTGAGTGTGTGAAGGCAAAAGGTCAGGGCGTACCCTCATCGCTGGTCTGGGTCTCAGTGCCGGCGTCAGGCTCGGTCTCCTCCAAGGCTCCTGGCTCACTGAACGGACTCTCGCTGCAGGAAGAGGAGGAGGAGGAGAGGATCAGGCCATGAAGAAGACAAACCGTCCATTCAGCGCGGGAACAAAGGGAGGAGGACGCGTGCACAGCAGGAGGTGAAGCTGCTCCACAGAATACGACAGAATGTCAGGATTTAGGGTGACGAGGAAGAGGAGCTGAGCAGCTTCCAGCAGATCTAGCTTCAGAAACACGTGTTCCTGCCAAACTACCTGACAAGTAACGTCTCTGTCACCCTGCAGGTCCCTCAGAGCATTTCAGGAGGATCTCACCAGCTTTATTTGAGATCAGAGTCCATATTTATGAGGAAAATCAAACTGCTTTAAAAAAATTTTTTAACATTTGGAAGTTTAATGTGAATGGAAAACGAAAACACCAAATATAATCAGAGCCTGGTGAGTCTGGATGGAGACTCAGCTGTGGATCTCACCAGTACTGGTCACCGGTCATGCACTTCTCGTAAACTGGGCCTGGAAGCTCCTTGGTGTCGGGGAAGATGTTGTCGTGGTGCAGGATGACAGTTTTGATGACCTCATTCACGTGTGCCTGGCAGGCCACCTGGTCCAGTGTGTCGGGCGTCGGTAGGAGGGTGGGGCCGAACACTATGGCCAGGTTGCCGGCGTCCATCATGTTTTCGTCGCTGTACTGGGAGAGACTGGGGAAAAAATGATGAAGATTTTATAAATAAGGCTTCAAAAATAAAAACTAATAATAAACAAAATGAGGGAGAACATCTTGCAATCTCCAAATGGAGAACCTGTTCATCAATGTACAGGTACATCTCAACAAATTAGAAAATCAATGAAAAGTTAATTTCAGCAATTCAATCTAAAACCCAAACTCATGTATTATAATGATTCATTCCACATAGAGGGATTTATTTTTTAGTTTTTGATGATTATGGACAACAGCTAAACATAAATGTGAGCTTGTTTAAAAGCATGTCCATGTACTGCACGGTATTTGCAGTAAGTACCTAGTCAGGGCTCCTTTTGCATGTATTACTGCATCAGTGCAGCATGACATGGAGGAGATCATCCTGTGGTTCTGATAAGATGTTCAGGAAGCCCACGTTGTCTTAACAGTGGCCCTCAGCTTGTCTGCATTGTTGGTTCTGGTGTCTCATAGTCTTCTTGGCAGAAACCCATGGGTTATCCATGGGGTTTAGATCAGGTCCGTATGCTGGCCAGTCATGCAAACTGATATAATGGTCATTAACCCCTAATTGTTCTGCCACACATTTGCCTTTCCACTAAACTTTCAAATAAAATGCTATGATAGAAGACTCTAAACAGAAATGACCTTTTGAGGCTTACCCTCCCTGTGGTGTCCATGGCTGTCTGCTGGACATCTCTCGAATCGGCCGTCTTCACCATAATTGTGCATGTCATAACATAACATTTCTGTATTAAAAATTATTATTTTACTGTTCTGGTGTAATAGAAAAATTTTCAGAAAAACTGAATTTGGGGTTTCATTACCTGTTAACCATGATCATCATAATATAAATAATAGTTTGCCAAATATCTCTATATATAATTTTCTTTGTGTCAGAGAATGACTTGTTGTTGAAGTAGGCTGTTTTTAGAACCTTCAGCCTACTTCATGTTGCCAGATAAGTCTCTGGGTCTGGTAGTAATCAGGGCTGGGTTTGGCTAGTGAAGTTGAACTCATCTGTCCAAAAATGTGTTTAAATAGAATTAATTCATGATTTCACAAGGAAGGAATGAAATCATCATTAGAAAACTGCTTTTTGTATCACATCTCGATTATTACATTTCTTTGATGATCTTAAACAACTGAATGTGACAGAAGATACCAGTAAGAAGGCACATCTGTTTTCACACCACTGTATATTGTAATATATTTAAAAATAAATTTAGACTGCCTTTGTAAACCTTCCATAACTTTTTTAATTCATCCCCAAAATATAAAAATATCAATATGATCGTATTTTACCATGCAGTGAACAGTGAAGCTCTGTAAATTCACTGTCTATTTTTGCAGCTTCCATATGAGCTGACACACTGACATACACTGCTGCTGAATGTGTTTCCTCTTTATGAAAACACCAATTAATGCAGCAGGAACATCACACCTGCACGCCAACACTTCCTGCCTCTTTATTCCTCGCCGTGCTTTCCTTCTATATTTATTTGAGAGGCTGCAGAACCAAAACGAGTGGTTCTGTGCACTCTCACCACAAGAGGGGCTTATGTCCTCTCACAGTAAACCACGTGGGGGCTCTTGTAAAACAGGAAATATCAGGCAGTTCAGCCGGGTTTAATGAGAGTGGACACTCACTGGTTGAGGAAGGCGAACAGGTAGCGCATCACCACCAGCGTGGCCCTTGGGACACCCAGCAGGATCTTCCTGATGCACTGAGCTCTCTCATACAGGTTTTCCATCCCTGGAGCAGGAAACAGGCATGAAAGAGACGTTATGAGGCATCGAGAGGTGTCTGTAACACCAGCCGGCGCCAAAGAGAGAGAGGCAGCCGGCTCGGTGTCTCTGCTATGAAAAGGGACAAGCTTCAGAAAGACAAAGACACGATAACAGGAAACAATGGGGAAGTAACGGAGAGGGAAACTAAGAGACTGTGGGCTGGAGATAAACAGATTCAGGCTGTGCTTTCAAGCAGGGCGGTACTCACGGACGCAGGAGATGAGGTCATTAAACCTGTCCTTTGGAAAGAGAGGGTTCTCCAAACCCCTGAAGTACAGCTTCAACACCCCAGCCACAGAATTGATGTCATGGTTGCTCTCCTCGTCTATAAGCGGGTCGTTACCTGGACAACCACCAGAAGCGCCATCACCGCCTGACAGTTTAACAGCTTATTGGTCATGTGACCTACTGATCTTACATGTGACCTCTCACCTCTCTCAAAACAGTTCTTTATGTCATTAACCTCGACCTGCGATCCCGAGACCCGGAAGATGCCCTGATGCTGAAGACCTGTAAACGAGACAACTGGATGTTAATCTGGGAGGCTACGTTTAAAACATCGTTTTGTCTGCTCTGTTTTTGTGGTTTTATATATTTCTATACAATAACACTGGTTCTGTTTAGGTCTGGCAGCAAAGAGGTCTGGATATGTGTAGTAAAATTTAACTCAGCTTTCCAAAAAATGAGGTTAATTCCAGTTAATTTAGGATTTGACAAGGAGGTGAGTACTTTTTTACTCTATGCCACGTTGGTTTAGGAAGCTTTTTTCCCTTAATAAATGAAATCCCTATTTAAAACTGTTTTTGTATTTACCCACGCTGTTTGTCTGATATTTAACTGTATTTGATTATCTGAAACCTTTAATTGTGGGGAAAAGGTACAATATCTCAAAATAATGACATCCAAGCCGAAAGTTGAGACTTACCATGTAGATTGATGTAGCGGATGCAGCTCTCCACAAGCAAGGGTATGGCTTTAGTTGAATCCTATAAACACAGCAAGAGTGCAACTTAGATATCATAGTATTCTGTAATTACCTTGAAGTTATTTTTAATCATTTTCAATGAATTTAGACTAAATATACAAGTTACAGCTTTCTTTTACCCAGATGTTTGTTAATTTCTGACAGAGAAATACTCCTATCCAGAGAGCAGAAGAAGGATTTTAACCAAGTTTAAAAGAGGCGGCATGAAGTGAAACGTCATTTGTTAATATGAAGTATTAAAGAAAGCTAAAAAACAACAAATGGAGGGATTCTGCTTCCAGTGTGCTGCTATACTCATTAAACGAGTTGTTAGAGAACTTTAAAAACTAGATTTAAATGTTTTATCTCTATAAAGAAATTCAGATTATTTTGTTCTTAATTAACTTTTTCTTTTTTTACAGAGACCATATACATGCACTTTATTCTAAAATCTTTTCGATTCATACGGACTAAAATTAAATATATTTCTATTTTCAGATATATTATTTTAAACCCATGTTGTGACAACAGGGATGCTGAAAGCTTTATGCGGCTTTAAAAGGCAAGCAAAGTGACTCCACTGTTATTGTTCACAAAGACTGTTTCACTTGGTGAAGAGTAATAATTAAAGCTACTACATACTTTAACCTGTATGCCGATGACACCCTGCTTTACATCTTTACATTTTTTCCTCTAACTCTCTCTAAAGGCTGTTGATTTTAATTGTTTTGGCGTCCAAATTAAAAGCTTCATTTTAAAACATAATGTTTGTGTATTTTAAATATTAGTTAAAATATGTTTATTTACCATGACCTGACTTACGACCAAGTAGCTTGACCCAGGAAACCTAGGCAAAGCTAGTAAATAAGTCCACCTTTGGTGCCTGGTAAGCTAGCTGCGCATAGCGTAGTAAATCAAGCACGTGGAAATACTTCTATCTATATGCTGATGACATTCTGCTTCATTTCAGTACAACTTTTCTCTTAATAATAACGATAATTTTTCTTTTTGTCCAGAAATGGAAGTCATCACCTTTAGTCATCATTTTTCAATAATTTAGAATGATGCAGGCTAAAAATAAACATTTACAAATCGAAAGCCTTGATTTTAAATACTAATTTTTATAATTTTGGAGTGCACAATGATTATTTTCTGGAAGGGTTGTTACCATGAGTAGAGTGTACAGATACCCTCTCAGTTTTATGTAGCCTGACTCAGACAACACTGGATAATAAGACTACAAGTCAACGTCTGCTGCCTATTAAACCTTTTGTACTCAGGGGATATAAAATAAAGAGGATCATTATGCTTTAAACTGTATGCTGATGATATCCTACTTTACATGTTTACTTTTCACCGCTATTCTTTCAACATTTTAGGTCGTGGCATGTAAATTAAAAGTCTCAAACCTAATAATATCCGAGTGTTCTGCAAGGCTCCACAATCCTTCCAGCGTCCAATTCTACTATCTCCTTAAATGATCCTACAGCTTTCCATTATAATGTTAGAAGGTGAAGAAGGTAGAAGATACACACCCCCAAACTATCACCAGTTAAATGTATGCATTTATCTTCTAACTATAAGTAAATACAGAACCACCCCCAGTCTGTCTGAGGTGAAACTACCTGGTGCTTGCTATGGGAGTTCTTCCGCCCACGACTATCATGAGCAGCAGAGGAAGAAGAGATAAAGAGAAAGATGAGTCAGTTTCACAGAGTTCCCAGTGAAGTGGTGAAAGAAAAGTAAGATTTGTTATTAATGTGAAGAGATAATGAGCATTGTGACATGACAAAAATGTCTTGCCTGGTAGTCAGCAGTTCAGATTTATATCCTGCAACAAGAAGAACAGAGAACATTTTAAAGGTAAGAGGTGCAGATGATTGTCTATATTACAACACAAGCCCTGAAAGATGAGTGAGGTTCTGTTGGTCTTACCCTCAGCTAAGGCTTTCTTTAATATGTCATGTTTGGCCTGGAGTTTAGAAATGAGATTGCTGCCCTCTAGATACTCGCGAAACTTCTGAGGATTAAAAAATAGACAAAAAGACACAGAGCTTTATTTATCCCAGAGAAAATCTGGAGAGTCCCTGCTCCTTTTTCAGAGAAAACTCCAAAAAACTGCCCGAATAATGGTGGAAGTGTTTAATAAACCAGATGCAATGAGTCACAGCTGGATGAGGATGTGAGTACAATGTAAACTTTACATTTATCTGGGTAAAATGATTTTAAAGTAAAAGCAGCAACAGGTTTTCTAAAACTGACATTTCTTACACAGAAAAACAAATTCACATATTAACCTTGTCACTGAAATGTTTAATCTGGTATGTATATAAGTAAAAAAATAGGTATAGTTCACACAGATATTTACATACACTGTGTATTGGACACATAACCTTTTAATTTTTCACTGTCTGACATTAAACAGACTAAACTTTTCCTGTTTTAGGTCTGTTAGGATCATCACAATTATTTCTAGTTGCTAAAATGTCAAAATGATCAGTTTTTTGCCTTTCTTCAAATTCAGAAGTTTACATATGGGTCAAATGTTTTTTGGTTTCCTTCAACAAGCTTCTCACAATAGTTTGCTACAGGTTTGGCCCATTCCTCTTGACAGAACTGGTGTAACTGGGTCAGGTTTGTAGGCCACCTTGCTCACACACACCTCTTTAGCTCTGCCCACAAATTGTATATGGGTCTGAGATCAGGACTTTGTCTTAGCCACTCCAAAACATAAATTTTTTTGTCCTTAAAACACTTTGTAACTAGTTTTGAGGTCATTGTTCATTTGGAAGATCTGTTTGTGCTCAAGCTTTAACTTCTGGGTGATGTCTTGACATGTTGCTTCAGTACTGAGCAAAACACTGAAGATCTTCAGCTTTTGCTTTGGGTTTTTGATTTGATCATTTTGCAGCAAACACGTTCATCTCACAGGGACACAACAGTATGATGGCTGAACATTCCCATGCTGCTTATACTTGCATATATTCATCTGAACAGATGAATGTGGTACCTTCAAGCATCTGGTAACTGGACCAAATGGTGAACCAGATTGTGGAGGTCCACAATCCTCATTCTGAGATCCTATCGTGTTTCTTTATATTTTCCCATGATGGCACAAAAGGAAGCGGAGTGTTTAAGGTTTGGCCTTAAAACACCTGCACACGTGTCCCTTCATTTAACTTAAATGCTGTAATTTAACCTTTCAGAAGCTTACAAAACCATGATAATCCTGACCTAAAACAGGAAAAGCGTTTCATCTTATTTAATGTCAGACTGTGAGGAAAAAGAGGTTTTGTGTATAGTGCATGTAAATATCTGGTTGTTAAGAACGAACACCCGGGGCCAAGAGGCTCAACTGTCCTGCTGCTTCCTCACATTGAAGTAGAAGAGCTCTGTCTCCTGCTGGTTGGCTCTTCTCTTGGCCAGACTCGGTTTGTTCAGGTAGCCGTCCGACACGCTGGACTTGACCGACTCGGAGGACGGGCTGTGGGTGAAGCTCTGGGAGACGTCGCAGTCGTCCAGGACCGTCATGTCCTGCAGGGTGGTCAGAGTCGCACCCCAGGTCTTTTTCACCTGAAGAAACATTTTTTTTTAACTGTGTAGAAGCTGTAATACTTTTACTTTGTTGGCTAATGATGTGGAGTGAATTTATTTAAACTTTTATTTAGTGCTGTGAAAAAGTCTTGGTCCATCCCGTATTTCTTCTTTCGACACAATGAGGTTTTTCAACAAGGGATGATCCAGTTGTTGAGTTTATAGGTTTTACAGGAAAGTCTAATGACTTAAATAAAAACATAAAAATAAATTTGAGAATTTAATTCTTTAAATGCACTTCAAATGCAAAGTGTGCTTGTATTTATATCCCATATAATGGAGGCAAGACTGCTTTTATTTGCCTATGATGATCAGGGTGTGATTGTATATTTGTTGGGAGCTGCTGAGAGGTGCAGATGCTGCTCATTAATCCAGACTCCTTCAGCATTTTTATGCCCTTCAGGCCAAGTTAACAGCTGCCCTCTGTGCTACACAACAGCGAGAACACAGTGTGGGACTGCACCAGCATCAAGTCGCTCAGCTTTATTTTTAGAGGCTACATCTGCTACATTATTACCTAATTAAAACTGTATAAATTACCATGACTGCGTGAAGAAGTTTTGACTCAAAAACATATGATCTAGGGTTTTTTTGGTCGGTTTAGTGTGTTTGTTTAGCACATTAAACAGAGTCTAACAGCTTAACTATAACTAGAAAGATGTTCTGCAGCATCTGAAGATGCAGAAATCCAATTAATATCCAATATTTCAGCAGGTCCAATAGGCCTTTTATTCAGCTTACTGGAAGGAGCTATTATAAAGCTTCCTTCCACTAATCATAGTCATTTGACTTGAGTGGAATGATTATGCAGCTTGCAGCTTTGATGATTTTAAAAAATAAGAAATTGGGACACGAGTTTAAATTTCTGACAGCCATCAACAAGCTTCAGATATCATTCCAGCTGCATGTTTGATCTCTCTGCTTGGCAGAATTGATAAGAGTTCATTTAACTTGGTTAGTGTCCCAGCACAGATTTAATGATAGTCCACAGTTGTGAACAGGGTTAGGGTTGGAGCTTTGGAAAGGCCATTCCAGAAGCTTAAGGTTAGCCTGCTTTATCTATTCCAAAACCTTTTTGGATGAGTGTTTGGGGATCATGGTCTTGTCAGAAAACCCAACATTGTTTCAACCATCCCCCCAAACTGTGCCTCCCCAGATGAGAGGAAATTGGTCGTATTTTCAGGAAAAACCCAGGAACAGCAGTGTCACTGTCCACGGTGAAGCCAGCTTCACACTGACATGGACTGAGAGGGACCTGGCCAAGAAGAAGCTCCTGCTTCAAAATTAAACCTTCAAAATGTTAAGACTGAAATGTGTAATTACCCACATGGACTAATTAAATGTCTTCTGAAGAAAAGTTTTATGATCAGAGGAGACAAAGATTGAGTTGCTTGGCTACAATGTTAAGAAGTATGTTTGCAAGAGTCAAGGTGAAGCTTCTAACCTAAGAACAATATGCCACATGTCAAGCATAGTGGTGGCAGGATCATGCTTTGGGACTGTTTCCCTGCTCGATGTACTGAAGCTCCACTTCAAATCAGCAGCTAGATGGTAGAAACTTGGACACACATCCAACCAGGCAACAAAGCTTCTGAAATGGTATTCCGAAAGCTCCAATACTATTAGCAATTTGTTGACTATGTTTAAAATCAGATTCCACATTGGAAACCAAACCCATTTAAACTAACTCTACCAATTCTACAAGAAGAGCGATCAAATATCCGGCCAGAATGATGCCAGAATCTTGTGGTCAAGCTGCACCTTGCTTAGAGACATTTAATCAAACATTAGTGGGGGTGTATGTATATAATTGAGTCTGTATGTATAATTTTGAGACCTTTGTGGATGAGAAAAAAAATGTAACTTGCAACTGTATGTCGTATAATCATTGCAACCTGGAAATAATGGTTGAAATAAATAATAAATAAAATGTTATTAATCTGAATAAAAAAATATATCATAAATATATCGTAAAAATGCTTCAGTTAATTCAGAGTTTTTCAGTAATTAATCAGCAGCCCCACTTCATTATGGAGTTCCCATAGGTTCTACGTTTGTGTGCTGTGCTATTTTTACTGTTTGTTACCTTTAGGGTTCAAAAACTAATGGTTCATTGGAACTTTTGTTAAAATGTTTAGAAGTATCATCTCATGGGTAAGTTTATATGTTTTTCATCTGATGATTGTATTTGTATTACGTGTCAGTAGATAATGATCAGTTTTCTTTGAGCATTTGGCTTCCTATAATTAGTCTTTTTAGAAAAGATTTACAAGTGATTTTAAAGAGTTATTTTAATTTAAGCATGCTAGTTCCTAGTAACTGGTTAGAAATTCTGCAAGTAGATAGCAAATGAGTTTGGTTAAATTTTGATTTCTGGATAAAGTGTTGTAGACAAAAAATAATAATTAAAACGAAACAGTCTCCTCTGGTCCATAGTCTAAATAGAATTGAGATTCATGACCATGATCTCATTGGGTTTGTGTGTCTGACCTCCTCGTTCTCTATCTTCAGGGACGCCAGGCGGGTCTGGAGCTGAGTGAGGCGCAGCGAGAGCTCAGCCTGGACCTGCGGCTGGGAGGCGATCTGGCTCGTCTGACAGGGAGAGGAATAGCATCACGACAACAAGAAAAATCTACGTATGCTCAGGTCTGAACCCTGATTTACAGCAAAAGTAACTTAGGTGCCCCTTCATATTTCTGATGAGATCTAAATTTGAAGTTATATTTAGGAATATTTGTTTCATTTACCAGATTTAAAGCCAGATTTTTCTTATAAAAACTGAAGTATCACTGTGAAAAAGACAACTAAATGATTAAAAAAAGATTTTTAAATTTGCACAAATGACTACATTTCCTATTAATTAATTTGGTCTTAATGCACTCCTAACTTCTTTATAACTCCTTCTAAGACTTTAAAGTGGTTTTGCTCAGTTGTTCTCCAGGTTTCCTAAAGATTTTCCTTTAACCTTGGCTGCTTTTTCACTCTTTCTGAGTCCATTTTATTTACCTCAGTATATCAGGGCATGTTAATTACAACGCTTCAAGGACAAAGAGTTAGATCGCAAAATCCATATCTGAAATTCATATCCTTGAGAAACAGGGAAAAAATCCATCAAAGACCGGACACAGAACTTCAGGGATGCTTCATCCTGCAGCTGATCTACTTCATGCCAGGTTTTTAGCTCATTACTCTTTGGAATCACCTTGTTGGAGTTAAAGTCCTGTTTCTAGCCTGACCATCTGTTATATCTTGGATTTTTATGTATTGATTCAGCTGAAGAAATTGAATCTTGCTGGTAACAAACAGCCTAAAGATCCAATTGATAAACATGACTCTGAAAATGTTGAGGTACTCCACTAAAAATGAGTCGAAAATCAGCCAAAGTCTGGAGTCAAAATCTATTCAGAATAAGACATTTCCCCTTCAACAGGAACCGGACTAAATACACTATCATGCCACAAGTATTCACTCCTTGGCCTTCACATATGTAAAAACTTGAGTAACATCCACAAGGCTTTCCTTAAGATTTAAGAGTGTGTTTATAGGAATTTCTGGTCATTCCCTCAAAGTGTATGTGTGAGGTCAGACACTGATGTTGGACGAGAAGCAGTCTTCACTCTAATTCATCCCCAAGGTGTGCTGTTAGGTTGAGATCAGAACTCTGTGTAGGCAGGTCAGGTTCTTCTACACCAGACTGGTTCCTCCAACATCCATCTTTATAGACCTTGTTTGTGCACGTGTGCAAAATACTGGAACCGGAACGAGCCATTTCCCATAATGGTCCCACAAAGATGGGAGCACGACACTGTCCCGAAATGTCTAGGTCGGTTAAAAAGATTAAGATTTCCTTTCACTGGAACTAACGGGCTGAGCATAATTCCTGAAAATTCCTGTTGGTTAAGACTACTTTAAAATATTACAAGAAAGTCGGGCTGATTGTTAGATAAATATATATAGAGTGGTGGAATAAGATTTTTGTTATTTTTGATTTTACTTTTTACAACTTAAACTTATACTTACTGTGTCGCCCATGTGCGCTTGGAAGCCGAAGCGCTGAGGCGGGCAGAAGGCAGTGGGGTAGAGGCCCAGCAGACGTTGCCTGTCGCGGGCAGGGTCCAGGTTCTCCACAGCCCCATCCAAGACCTCCAGGCCCGCCCTCCTGGAGGCTTCAAGGCTCAGTTCGGCAGATAGGTAGGTCCTCAGAGCCCGGCTCAGACTGGAGTGGTACCCTAAGTCACAGCACTAAGAAATACATCAAGACTAAGTTTTAGAAATCCTAAAAACTTGCAGATTGTTTGATAAGTTTGAAGGCAAAAAAATAGAACATCAGTATCAACATTGTTCTAAGAGAACCTATTTAATGTATATTTTGTTCTCCTAATTATAAAACCATTACCTTTGGCTCAACCCAATTTTAGGACCTGTGGACGTTTCTTTGTTGAATTTAACTGTTGGAGGTTTTTTGATGCACAAGCCTTTTCATTTGACTCTTTCATAGCAGTAATTACAATTTACCCAACTTTAATATTTTTCATAAGCCTTACCCTTGTTCTTAAAATTTTAAAAATGATTAGAATCAATCAATCTTGTACTCTACCTTATTAAACGGACTTTGAGAAAGGGTTAAAAACAACATTCAGTTAAATAAATATAGGTAAACTGATACAGTGGTTAAGCTTCAACTCTGATGCAGCTATGAATACAAACACATTCAGTTAAATCAGAGTTTCTCACTTCACATAGTTGAATATTTCTAATCTACAGCCCGACTTACATGTGGGGTTCCCCAAGGCTCCATCCTCGGGCCCTGTGTTATTTTTACTGTTTATGTTAGCTTTAGGGTTGAAATGCTAATGATTCACTGGAGCTTTTGTTAAAATGTTTAATAATATCATCTCATGGGGAAGTTTAAACCTTCTTCACCTTGTGATTATATTTGTATAATGTGACAGTAGAAAATGATCAGTTTTCTGTGGGCATTTGGCTTCCTATAATTAATCTTCTCAGAAAACAAGTGATTTAAAAATGTTTCTTTAATTTAAGCAAGGTCATCTTAGCTTTTTTAAGTTATATTTGTTTTTATTTCTTATTTTTTTAAGATATATATATATTTTTAAAGTTATTTTTTAGCTTTTTAAAGTTATTTTTGTTTTTATTACTAATACTATATGAGTTCGTTTTATATTGACTGCCTTTGACGCTTTTAGAAAAAACTGAAAAATGGATTAAATAACAACCCAGTCAGCCTCAATTGATTGGCTTCCTATTGGTGACCTGACCTATTTTTCAGATTTTAATGGTAGTCTTAAATAAGCTTACCATTGTTTATCTTGAGATACAATTTTCAAATCAACAGAAGGAAAAGCTGAGTTGGAAAAATCAGACCTTACAGAGCCACAACTTTTCCATAAACAGCAGCTTTTATACTCACGTCAATGATGTCGGGCAGATCGTGGATGTAGTATTTAAACACAGAGGCATTGGTAGCCTCCAGAGTCAACAAATACTCATTTCTGGCCTTCAGAGTCTTTAGTTTGTTCTCTGAGTACTTGGCCTTCCTCTAAGAACGAAATGAATAAAATAATAAAAATTCTGATCTATTTATAATCGTTATTCTGCATCGTTTACTTGTTTTGGGTCAGGATTACTTTACCTTCTCTCTCATCTTCTCCATCTTGCGGGCAGCGTTGCGCCTCTGGTGGCGCTCCTCTATTCGTAGGCCGAACACAGGCTCCACCCCTCCGCCTGTTCCCGACACGCCCTTCACGCGGCCCTCCTGGCGCTCCGCCTCCCGCAGCTTGGCCTCCGCACTAATCATCTCCGCATTGTACATGTGATAGGTCTTCATCACCTGGGTAACAGCAGCCCATAATACCACAGTCAGACCGGATGAAGAGGAGGCTGTCATTCTGGTTTCCCACATCCAGACCAGAGGTTATCCCCAACAGTGTATTCATGAATCTAATACACCTGAAACAAAGTTCAGCTTTTCTAGCAGGATTTTAAGGACATGTGTCCAAAATGTCTTCCAAAAAAACATCCAGACTTGGACAAAATCTCCCAAAACCTTACGGGTGAATGTGTCCTGGTCGTTTGTGCCACAATTCCAAAAAATATGTTTGGCACACAAACAAGAACAAATGCCACACACACAGTGAAACTCGGTGGTGGTAGCATCATGCTGTGGGATTACTGGTTCTTCAGGTGGAAGAGATTTTTCTCAGGTCAATAAAATTATGAACCGTTCTAAATCCCTGTGTGTTTTTACCCAAAACCTTCAGGTGTCTGCAAGAAAGCTGAAGCAACACAGAGAGTCAAAGATTGGCTTCAAGAAGAAGTAAATAAAGGTTTTGGAGAGGACCAGGCAGAAACCAGAAGTAAATCTGACAGATCAACTGTGGGGTCACCTAAACAGGGCTGAGGACATGAGATTTTCTCACAATCTGAACGATTTGAAAACTTTTACAAGACAGAATGGTGGGATTCAAACAGACTCCCACCAAAGAAGACTGAATGCTGAAACTGATCAAAACATGCAATTTCCTTTTTCTCTGTACAGGTTAGGGTTAGGGTTACCCCCAGGGTATACAAAACATAATATATTCTGCTTTAAAACACGATATTCTGCTTTGAAATGAGGTTCCACTTACCGTGTAAAGCTCATTCAGAAGCTTCATGAGGTCTTCCTGAAGCTGCAAGACGATCTCCTTACTCTGAGACACACAAATATCAACACAAGTTCAAAATGTGCATTTACAGGCAGCTGCCCACACAAGACAACATGGCTCTTGGGTTTTCAGCCAAATTTAGCACTGAAATCCTTTGGTGTTAGACTTATTTACACAAACAATGTTCTTTTTATTCTGAAATTTTTTTTGGCTGCTTTTTGTTAGCTGTATCTAGCTTATCTGTATCACCTCATAATTTTTGAAGCAATTTCTGTAAATCAAGCAACTAAATATTTTCATTCAGAAATTAAACCCCCAAAACAAAATCTAGAGACATAATAATTTAATACCATAGGACGTTCGTGGTTGGCCCTGAGTTTTATGAGCTCTAATGATAAATGTCGTAACAATACACCCAAGGGGCCCTTGTGACACCCACCATGTAAGTCTCGGCTCTTTGACTTTATAATTGCAACCCACTGCCACCAATCTGGGGGTGAAATTAGATTTGACACACCAGTCCACTCTGTAGTAAAAACAAGCTTTTTTCAGTGATACATTCCCAAAATCAAGACTATTTTGTCCAAGCATGATTTTGAAAGATCATCCATGCCTAATTGTATTACTGACTATTGCAACACGCTTCGTTTCAGGGTCAGACAGGCTGCCTTCCCTTGTCTTCAGCTTTCCAAAATGCAGCTGCTCCTCATCTAACTGGATCACACAGGTGAGAAAACATCATTCCTATGCTGGCTGCTCTTCACTGGCTCCCTGTGGCTACAGATTTGATTTTAAAATGTGTTTTTAAATGTTTTAATGGTCTTGATCCTCCCTGTTTCTCAAACTTGCTTCACCAGTATTCTCCTACACGGTCTCTAAGGTCAGTGCTCCTGGACTTTCTTTCCAAAGATGAAGCAGAAGGCCAGGGGTGATCAGGCTTTATGAGTCTTTTACTCATTGCTTTAATTTTATATTGACTTTTTTAATTACCTATGCTGCAACCCCAGATTTGGGAGGAGCAGTGTGGGTGTAACCTGGGTTGTGAAACAAAAGGGCAGCAGATACAGGGGTTGGACAATGAAACTGAAACACCTGTCATTTTAGTGTGGGGGTTTCATGGCTAAATTGGACCAGCCTGGTAGCCAGTCTTCATTGATTGCACATTGGCACCAGTAAGAGCAGAGTGTGAAGGTTCAATTAGGAGGGTAAGAGCACAGTTTTGCTCAAAATATTGAAATGCACACAACATTACGGGTGACATACCAGAGTTCAAAAGAGGACAAATTGTTGGTGCACGTCTTGCTGGCGCATCTGTGACCCAGACAGCAAGTCTTTGTGATGTATCAAGAGCCACGGTATCCAGGGTAATGTCAGCATACCACCAAGAAGGACGAACCACATCCAACAGGATTAACTGTGGACGCAAGAGGAAGCTGTCTGAAAGGGATGTTCGGGTGCTAACCCGGATTGTATCCAAAAAACATAAAACCACGGCTGCCCAAATCACGGCAGAATTAAATGTGCACCTCAACTCTCCTGTTTCCACCAGAACTGTCCGTCGGGAGCTCCACAGGGTCAATATACACGGCCGGGCTGCTATAGCCAAACCTTTGGTCACTCATGCCAATGCCAAACGTCGGTGCAAGGAGCGCAAATCTTGGGCTGTGGACAATGTGAAACATGTATTGGTCTCTGATGAGTCCACCTTTACTGTTTTCCCCCACATCCGGGAGAGTTACGGTGTGGAGAAGCCCCAAAGAAGCGTACCACCCAGACTGTTGCATGCCCAGAGTGAAGCATGGGGGTGGATCAGTGATGGTTTGGGCTGCCATATCATGGCATTCCCTTGGCCCAATACTTGTGCTAGATGGACGCGTCACTGCCAAGGACTACCGAACCATTCTTGAGGACCATGTGCATCCAATGGTTCAAACATTGTATCCTGAAGGCGCGGTGCCGTGTATCAAGATGACAATGCACCAATACACACAGCAAGACTGGTGAAAAGATTGGTTTGATGAACATGAAAGTGAAGTTGAACATCTCCCATGGCCTGCACAGTCACCAGATCTAAATATTATTGAGCCACTTTGGGGGTTTTGGAGGAGCGAGTCAGGAAACGTTTTCCTCCACCAGTATCACGTAGTGCCCTGGCCACTATCCTGCAAGAAGAATGGCTTAAAATCCCTCTGACCACTGTGCAGGACTTGTATATGTCATTCCCAAGACAAATTGACGCTGTATTGGCCGCAAAAGGAGGCCCTACACCATACTAATGAATTATTGTGGTCTAAAACCAGGTGTTTCAGTTTCATTGTCCAACCCCTGTATGTGTCTTTAACCTCTCAGAGCTGTCATGGCGGCTCCACAAATGTTTGGTGGACTGGAAGGAGGTTTTATGACCATGTTGGAGGAGTACGTTGAAAAGACAATGTTTCCTTCCATCTAAACAATATGACAATGTGGTTGAGAAGTGAAAGAGGTTAAGAGACACCTACATAAAGATGTCTACTGATGTCGTAATGTGTTGGAAAGGTGATTGAGGTTGATCATTAGGCTAATTTGGGTGGAACTCATGGACTAAAAGTCCAGTTTTCTACATATTTGTCTTTGCTTAACAAAGACAAGGACTGGCTAGCCATACATCGATGTCCAAAGTTTGGAAGAAAGCTAGAACTGAGTTCAAATACTCGGCAGAAATTCAAGCTTGCTTCCCGTGTGGGTTGTGTGTTTCAGGCTATGAAGCTGTCATGATCCGAGTGATTTCCTTTTAAACATTGTTCACAACTGAGAAACTCCTTTTGAGATGGGTTGAGGCGCCGTTGGTAGCTAAAGAGTTCAAGTATCTTGGAGTCTTGTTTATGAATGAATGTATAATTAAGCAGTAGATGCATAGACAGGTTGGGGTATGGTCTTCTGGGTTTACCAGTCTTTCTCTATTCCAACCCCAACCTGGTCATGAATCATATTAATTAAAATTCATAGTGCACATGATTTTCATGATATGTGATTATTTCAGTTCAAGTCTTTTCAACTGAGTTTAATATACGTAGATTAGTTTAGGCATAAGAGAGATTTAAAGTGGCTTGGAGTGGCTCGAGACACAGAAAACAATTACATTACGCAATAAAGGGGTTGTTTTTGTAATTTTAGGAGCAGTAATCATTCTAGGAATTTCTTTAACATATTTAAGAGAAGATTAAGTGTATAGTACTGGACTACAAAATCCAGTTTCAAACTTATATGTTGAGTTTTTAGCCTCGTCTTGTGGGCATATTTTATTATTTTAAAAGCAGTAATCATCAAAGTGACTTTGAACAAATTGTACTGGCTTTGCTTGAATAAATCTGGGATTCATCTCTGTGCACATTGTCTCTGCATGTGTCCTTTTTGTCATTATTGCAGTAAAAGGGATGATTTTAATGAGAAGTAAAGTCCGCAGAGCTCTGCTAGGCCTGCTGTGGACTTTAACAAATTAAACACACAAGCGTGTGCTCTGCAGCCTCTAACTTTAGCTCACTGTGTTCATTATTAATCTGGCTTCCGGCTCGTCTTTTATTCATGCCAACTAAAGTGCAGCGACTGCCAGCAGCTCTAAGCGGAGGACCTCCATCACATCAAACTCCGCTCAGAGGACGAACGCTGAGAAGAGACATCCGCCCTAGTGACCATGACGACAGCAACGTTCTGTGGGCGCTTTGGGAATGGGATTCATCCATCCTGGGATTCCAGACATTTTAGCATAATGCAATATTGATGCTGTCACATAACTCCTTCCCCAAACTGCTCGACTGTTTAATGCATGAGGCAGGGATTCAGCAGAGCAGGAAGACAAGCTTGGCTTCAATTATGAATTCATTTGTTTGTGTGTGGTCAAATCCATTTATTCATCTGATGCCGCTCAGCTGATGTTTCTGGCCCACAGTGTTTAAAGAGGTCCTCATATAGTTTATTTATTAGCAACTAGTTGTCAATATCTTTATAGAAATGAAGTAGCAATCAGGGCAAACTTCATGTGTTGGATGCTTTGTTGTTGTTTTTTTTTATTTATTAAAAGTGCAACAAACCTAAAAAACTTGAAAGTAAGGAAAAAACAGTCAGCTTTAACACTTGTTTTTAAAACAGGTAATTTGTTTTAATGTTTAAGTCTTTGGAGCCACGGCCTTTAGAAAAGGAAAGGCACTACCAAGTATGGATAAGCAAGAAAAATAGAAAACCAAAAATAAATACATTCTAACACGAAATGTTGAAAGAACTTTTGGCCCTTTAGTGGTGCGACTGAAGAGGATGGAGGGAGCACTTTTACTTTCCCCCAAGATCCTCTATGCAAGAAAATTGGAAAGCTCATAAAACTAAACAGGGTGAATTTCTCCTCACTGACCACAAACAGTCTCTTTTTTCTAAACTCTTTTCCCGCAGGATCCTGAAGCAACTGGAATCTTGGCTTCTAGCGATGTAACAACCCAAAGCTGTGGGACAACAAAAACAGTTGATGCCACGGCTACGACAGATAACTCTGTGTTTGTGAGCATAAAGATTCTCAAGTAAGAAAAGGTGTGACCTCGATGATGTTATCTTGTTATTGCATAAATTAATAAACATTCTTTTTTCATGGTTACCTATGATACTTCGCTGCACAACTAATAATTTTTAATTTGTGTCGGAGCCAATTGAATGACAGATTGTATATCAGTATTTTGACTTTACTTCCCACTCCTGCATGTGACCTTTAGGCCTAAACAACACATTGTTGCGGAAGAACACACATTAGGCAAACTTACAGGTGGTGTGAAAACAAGTTTGACAGCTACATTGCTATAATATTACTTAAACCCTGATTAGTAAAGCACAAACTAATCATTCTTCAAAAAAAGAGTGAGACTTTCTGCGGCTTCCATTCACTGTTTTACACAACTCCTCCATGCAATTTGCTTCTGAACTTTTTTTTATCTGCTTCAACAGAGGAACTTGTCACAGTTTTCTTATATAATGACAGAAATGTTTCAGACCACCCTAATAAGTCGAGCTTTATAATTTGTCCAACATGAGTCTCAGTCGCACTTCTACTAAGCGCATAACTAGAGCTGAGACACTTTGTGGACAATCACGTAAATTAAGAGTCGATAGTGACAGCTTTTTTGCAGTGGACTTGTAGTCTAAAATAAACAGGAAATGTTAACAAATCTGCTCAATTTTAAGTAAACATATGGAACTATTTTTATGGGTAATTTTTTTTATAGATGTGATATTTAAATGTCAAGTCCGGAGGCCCAGGTCTAATGATGCCTTTGACGACAATAAAGGGCCTCACCCGTTTCAGTAGGCGAGCCGAATCCTCACTGATGTGCGTCAGGCGGCTGATGACGTTGTTCAGATAGAGGTCACTGAGGGTGGCGTGGTCTTTGCTCTCCCTCCTCACCTAAAAAACAACCATGGTTAAAATAATTCATTATTCCTCTGTGTCTCTTAGATTCCTTTGGAAAGCTTGGAAACATGTTGTCTCACCTGATTTAACAACAAGTACCAACAGTTGACTGGAGAAAGCAGATTTTGGTCCTTTCTGGAAAAAAAATATTAATATTAAACAACTTTAAACATACTTTAAAGGGGACATATCATGCTTTTAAATTCTTCCTTTTCACACTTAAATCATTCAGTTGTGGTCTATATAAAGTGGAGCTGCAATGCTTTGGTCTGAACTCCTTGTTATTGTAGCTCCACAGGCTCCTCTTTTACCTGTTCTGAGGTGCGTCTGAGAGCAACTCATTTTGGTGCCGTCTCTTTAAATGCTACTGAGCCACTTCCCACCCCGCCCCCAAGACGTCAAGGAGCACTGAACTTTAACCCTTGTCCTCAAGGAGCTAGAAGCAGCACACAGCAGGTGGCACGATGCTACTGCTACAAGAACAATAGCCTGGATGTCGTATCAACTTCATGTTTATCAAATTCATTACCGCTTTGCTGTGTCCGTCCTTTCCATAGGCAGAAGGAACTGACCCCTTAATCAGATGAAGTCCTTCAGCAAAACCTTCTGGATACTGGTGGAGGTTGCTGGAGGCACTCATCCTTGAAGTGGGGGAATAGGAATTTCCCAACTGATGTAGGAACATTTCCATGAAAAATAAAATTTAACCAGGCACTTTGAAGGGGTTCTGATGCTGGGGGACGGTGTAATGGATTGTGTGGGATAATACACCCAACAACTGAACCAAATTTATCCTCTTTCAGCTTCAGCATACTTGAGCTTGACTACAAAATTATAGCGAGAAATAAATATAACAAATAGGCGGAAATGATCGACTGGAAGTCCATATAATATAAATAACTGTGAAGTAACAGATGGAAAAACAGATGATAGAGAAAACTGAACGGACTGAAAAACATGACCCAAACAGAATATAAAAATATCTCCGCAACACCTGGAGAGACTAAATTTAACCTATTCTGCACTCCTACCGACTCCTAGTACACAACAAAATGTATTTAAAAGCTAAATAAGTGGATTTTGCACACGTCTCCTCTAAGACAAAAAAGTAGAAATGAGCTACTTGACCTGTTAGCTCAGATGCTAACAAAGACTCCTAGCATGGCCTGTTTTAGTTTCTCAAGGCTCAAATTGTCTTTATTACTTCCTAAAATGTTCTGTATTGATTTAAAATTTTAATTTTGAGCCAACCCCAAATGAATGCCTCTAGAAACAGAGATACGTCTATGAAATTGTTTCAGCTACTGCTGCTAGCCTAGATAACTAATGTTGTCAGTTAGCCAACCTTTTTAGCTTTTATCCTGCAAACACCACGTTTTAATCTCTTGAATTTGTTGCAATCTCAACACAATAAAAACACAGAATTTCACCATTAATAAAAAAACACTGATCAATACTGTCAATTTTGACATCAGATGCTCTGCTTAGAGCTGCTTTGTATTTTTCAACTGCATTTATAAATGTTGTTTGGAGCTCTGTTTATAAACAGTGTTGGGCATTTTTCCCTTTGTCAAGATTTTTAAATCCTGCTTGAAACTCTGTGGGTCCCTCCAGGGATCAGAATGCTAGTCTGGACTTTAAAGTGTGTCTGTATCCACTGTTGTTTAAAACAGAGTTTAGAACTGACTGTGTTTGCAGTGATACTGAGAGAAATACAGTGATCTATGGAGTTAGACTGTTTCTCTGCACCGAAACAGAAACTCAGGATACAGAAGGAGATGTTTTTGGTAATTTGGCACATAGGTGGCTCTCTGGCTGTGGAAACCAAACTGGTTCCTTGCTTTGTTTTCTTATTGAAACACTTAAGAACTGGATCTAAAACCAGGCACGAGAAGCTCTTTGGATAAAATAATTAACTGTGAGAAAATGCATTGATTGCCTTACTTTCTCTTTAATATATCTAAAATCGGAGCAAATATTGGCTAAATATTCTGTGTGTACCTAATGATTTTATAACTTGAGCATGAATAGTACTTAAATAGAGATGAACAGGCAGGGTTTTTCCCTTCTACTACCAATTTTCAGTTTTATTTTAGGTCTAATATGTTTTTGAATACCTCAGAAAATGAAGAAATCAGAAGATAACCACAGTTTATGCTTTGAAGCATATGCACTTAAACTTTTTCAGATTTTGATTGAACTAAAAAAGGTACAACACACTCCATGCTGTTAGCTGATGTGTTTATAGATCAATATTTGTGGATGTCGTTAGTTTTAAAATATTAATAAACTGTAAAAACAAATTTTTGTTTTTCAGTTTTTGACCTGCCAATAAGCAAGAACAATTGATCATTGGAAAACTGCTAGATTTTGATCTCTGGCTTATTGATTTGTGCATATATATTTAATTTTAATCCATATATCAACAGTTTTTCTTTTTTAAAATAGTTTCTTACTAATCTGAATCAAACCACACAATAAACCTTTAGTAAACTACTGCAGCAGATGCACAAATTTAGACATACTTGTATTGCTGATGATCTTTTGTGCTGCGTGTTTTGGCCATGAACCGCTCCGCGAGCTTCTCCAGGTTTCTTGAATACTCTGTTTCAATCTCTGCTTTCTTCCTGAAGAAGTCCTGCAGGTCCTGAAGCAGCTGGACCCGCATTTCTGTCTGCTGCTCCAGGCAGCGCTGCTGCTCCACCAACTGGGTCCGCACATCTGTACACACAGACACAAACCTAGTAATTTCCCCCAAGCCCAGAATGCTAAGTGATGTGACAGAAAAATGGACAGAGTTAAAATCTGTGGTGTAATTTATGGGTTGATATAAAAGTGTGATCGGTGTACATCAGGACGTTATGTTGGGAAGAGATTTTTGTCAATGAGCTGTGATAAACAAACCCATCATAAGCAGAGTGTATGAGCATGATTTGGATATTAACAGCAACACAACAGAACTGCAAGAAATGATATTGCCCACTTGAAATATTCAACTTAAAAACCATGTGATTCCCTCTTGTCCCAGAAAATACAGCTTTAATACCTACATTTCCATTTGTTGCACATGGACACAAGCTACAGTTAGGTTTAAGCAATTACCCAAATACATTTTACCACATAGGGAGATAAATACGTCTGTAGGCTCACCTTTATTTTGTTACCACTATAAAAGATGACTAATTCCACAAGCTGAAATTAAAGTGCCACTCTAAATACCACAGTAGCATCAATGCAAGTTAATTTAATTTTTTTTCAATATGTGTGCACATTTTAATATTCCAGATAGTAGTTATTCATATTCCCTCTCATCTGATATATGTAATATCCCTTTTACACTGGATCTACTCGACTCCACTCAACCCGCATTGCGAGTGTTTTTTCCATACCGGTACCTACTTTTTTGGTCCCTGCTCCTGAGCAGATACGACCGGGGCTGATTCGGGACTATGTGTGGTGTGAACAGACTGCTGTACATTGACTGGCCATGGGACCAGGAGAAATCAGGTTTTCCAAGAGGTAGTGCAGGGAGAAGTTAATAAAACTCTAGAGCGACTACAATAATATAAAGGACCATGGGTCAAACCGAAGTATAATTTTACTATTTACAAATCATAAACCATGCCTGAATGCTGAAAGAAAAGAAAAAGGACAAGTCAGCTTTCTGAATTACATGCAGGTAGGGGGCGCTGTATTTAATAACATCCTAAACCAGCTGATCACACATAAAATCAGCTGTTCAGACACACAAACATTTTCCCCAAAACACACAATATCCAACCTAAAACTAACTTCACCGCGGTCAGACGTCTGCGGTTTTGCGCTTTAAGGCCTTGTCCTCATTCTCGCAGTGGCTGGGACAAAAACTTCCTCATAAAGTACAAAATTGTAACGTCTTCAGGCAAATTTTGGAGCTTTACCATCCAGACAGCAGCGTCTCTCCTCTTTGCTTCTCCTGGCACCCTCCTCCATCAGAACCCTGGGGCTTAATTTATAGGTTCTGGCTGGGCTGTGGTCCAGATAATTATCCCAGTGGATCATTTTATACATAAAAAACATATATAAGACATTCTTGCATATACAATAAAAAAAATATTAGCAGTATTTAGTATGCTTTTATTTTGTATTTTCTATCATTTCACACAGATTTTTTTAATGTAATAATGTAACACAGTAATGTTAATAGCAGCACAGCCCACTCCCCTGACGCCTGGAGGTGGGGCTTCACCTGCCATAGCTTCAGCCATCAGTGGGTCAGTGGAAACACAACTGGTACCGTACCGATTAGAGCGGCGCAGCGCCGGCTAAAACGAGCCAGTGAAAAAGGGGCATTATGCTCTTGTACAATGTTTAAAAATTACATTTCGGGAAAACAGACACATTCAAAGGAGCCATTTATCAGACCTTCTTTTAAAAACCACAGCTACAAACGTTTATAAATACTTTTTAAATAGAAACAAGTGTGAAGGAAATTAATTTCACTGTGGGTAACCAACTTTATTTTATAGAGAAAAGGTAAAAACATTTAAAATTTTAAGGCAGCAACAGAGTCAAAAAAAGTTGAGGCGAGGGTGTCAGGATAGGGTATAAATAAATATAAATATGTCTAAATTCAAGGGGTATGAATAGATTTCTGTGATTTATTCGAAGTAAACAGAGGTTACGTCAATAAGCCCATTCATGCCAAGTAAAGCCTACAACAGATGAATAATTATTCTAAGTGCTTAATGAGGTAGACTGAGAAAACTACCGCTGTATACCCTGTAGGAATACACCAAAACAGACATTATAATGGCTGCCCTGACAATATATACAACACAATTTTGCTATTTTTATCCTGGTGAAGAAAAGACCACAAACAAAATACATCAGTGATCAAACACATTGCAGTGGTTGTTGCCACCACAATATGTTTATTGTTTAACAATTTTTTCGCCATTTATAGTCCTTTTAAGGAAGAAATCGTCATAATTATCAACTACTATCACAGTAAACCATATGCAGATGAAAAAATATTCAACTTGTGATGATTTTTACAAGCAAAGCTCATAACTTTCGTTTGAATTATGCAACTAAAAAGCAAACTTTAAATGAAAGGGTGGCTCCAAACACTTTTACCATCCATTTACACCACAAAAAACAACAGCATGCAGGCAGTATGGGTGTAATGGGGTTCAGCATTCTAACAAGCTATGGGTCATAACTCACCACTCTGAGTATAACTCCATCCAAGAATGACCAAAAAAGGTTTCAGATGCAAAATCTGCACAGAATGCAGCACTGCATTGGTTGTGCAGCTGTAGCTCATATCCACATGGCTTCAGGATTTACATTTTTTTATTTGTGCTACAGTTTCATATTTTAGATTTTGTGGTATTTAATGAATCCTACATCTGTTACTTACGGGTTTGAACTGAGCCTGCTACTGTCGGTGATGTTTCACACATTTTAAAAGCCAACAGGATTGATAAATGTACATGAACAAATTCCCCTGAAACCAACTGGACGTAACTAAAAATCAGAAAGTACTTAGAAATACCAAGTACGTTTTTCTTGTTGCATGAAAGAAGGATAAAATTAATAACATTAAAAAGGAGTTACAGAAATAAAATAATAAGTAACTTTCTCCTGCTGGGACTACACATATTATGTGATTAGAACGTAAAACAGGCCCATCCAAAACCTATTAAAAATTAGCACCATTTTTTATTTCTCAGGACTGAATGGATCACAAAGGATGTATAGGGAGCAGCTTAAATTTCTTTATTCATGTGCAAATAATTCAACACCATCCAGTCCAAAAACTGATTTATGTTCATATTTGGAAGTAAACGCACTGAAAAAGGTTAATTTGATAGTTAATAATTGAAAAATCTGATTTAACTGATATGCTTCTTATTAAAATGCATAATTGGCTTCCTCTTCCTCCCTACACTCATCCTCACAGATGAAGGCTGTCCATTTTTCTCTCAGGAGTCACCTTGGACTTAATCGTGTGACCGAAATGAAAAAGCAGCAGAAGAACAACACGCACTCACACACACACTCGCACACACACTTAGAGTCAGTATTGTAGTCAGCATGGTAAAGCCTGGCTGCACGCTTCACTGCTTCACTGTGTTTCAGCGCTCGATCTTTCTGCAGCAAACCGTAGAGAGCGAGCACAGAATACAACAGCAGCTCCGCCTCTCTCTCTTTCACACACACAGACAGACCGACACACAGAAATCCCCAGAGAGCCTATCCACTCCACTACCTGTTGTCTTGGTAACCACACACAGTGTGAACCATGTGATGAGGAAGGTGAGGAGCTTGCAACTGCACCATCGACTCGTGCACACACAATTTGTCGAGCCCTCCTTCCAGATCTCTGTGGAAAACTGCAGAGTCTATAAAAACTCTATTGCAGGATGAGACTGTGTGTCTGTTTATTGATTCTGGCATCATTTCGCTTTTCTTTGCTTAGTAAATTAAAATGGCTGCCATCTTATGATGCTCTCTTGGAGCACATTGTGGAAGTGGGAGGCTGGAATGCTTTCGCATAAAAATATGGATGCTTTCCTGAAACTAAACACGGGAAGCTGGAAATTTGATGGTTTTATATCTTAGGGCAACTTTATTAGTTTCACAGTTTAAAGCAGTCATTCTGTCTCACCATAAAAACTATTTGGTAAAACATTAATTATAATTTTTTAGATAATAAAGGGAGTCAAAGACCACTTGACCCATCAGGTTGGATGCTAACTAAGGCCATAAAACCCTCTTATTTTAATTTATTTTGTTGATTTAAATAGCTGATTAAAAACCATCAATAAACCCATTATGAAGCTTACTGTTTATTGTAATTGAAAACAATGAACCAGGGTGGTCTTTATGAAAACACTAAAATCACATGCCAGAAATGTAAAACTAAAATAATTAGTGGATAACATTAGACTTAACTTGCTTAAATTCTGAATAAGTTAACTCATATTAGCTTGTATAAGACACATTGGTCTAAATGTAATTAAAACCCATTAAAGGATGCACATACAATTACTACAACTGGGAAAATAGAGCTGTAGATGATAAAAAAACTGTTTAAAGGCTCTTATCTTAACAAATTTTTATTCAATTATAAATTTCATACTGCTGATAATTATGATCCATTGGGCATTTAGTATGTAGCTATAAACCTGTAAAATTTTAATTGACAATTAGTATCTACACCCCAGTCAGTTTTCTACATTTTTTTTATTTATACTACTTTGTAAAATATTAATTAAAATACAAACATTAAGACATTTTAGACATTTAGATTAAATCTTACAAAGTATAACAGTACATAAAGCCAAAAGGAGTCAACGATTGCTTGACCTGTTAGCTAGCATGTTAAATAAGGCAATAAAGCTTCTAGCAATGCCCAATTTCGTTCTTCATTATTATTTCTATTGTTAAATGTTTATTTAATGTTTTATTTTTGTGCCATGACCAAATGAATACGTAAGATGTTGCTAAAAACATTATAAACTTAATGAATTAGTGACAGCTACCCTAGCTAACTGCTGTTGTCAACTAGCATTTATGGTGCGTTGACCATGTTTACAACTCCTTAGTTTGTTGCGGCTCTAATCTGATACATTTAAGACAAAGACAATAAAAACATTTAGCTTAATTAATAGAAAAAATCAAACTAGCACTAGAAAACGTGCCATTACAGTTATCTTTGTCCTGCTATTTTTAATAGCTATAAGTGAGCGTAGATCAATCCACTGCAGAAAGATGCTTCTATGGTCACATTTTTAAGACATCATTCAGTCACCTGATTAATCCCAGTAAACTGTAATAACAGGCAGTAAAAACAAAGGACGGCACAGTGTAGCTACGTATATTTTGCTTGTGTTTTTAATCAAATTTGTCCTTCAGTTGGTTTTACTTGTACTAAATGTCTCAGTTGTATAGTACATAAGAACAGTGGATACATTTTTTGGTTAATCTGCTAAACGCATGGAAGAGGTTATGATCAGTTTTCATCTCTGAAAGTCTGTAGTGGTCAATTCTATCAAAGTTGATTGCAAAAAACCATCAAGCCTGATTAATGCCCTCAGTTAAGAAAAGGGAATGAAATTGTTACCTTGAAGTCCAAATGATAAATCCAACCAGGACCTGCAGAACTGCTATGATTGCCAGACAGACTTTGCTCCACTACCTGCACTTCAGTACAGCTTTTGCAATCACCATCTTTTCAGTCAACATGAGACAGCAAAGGTAAGAAAAAAAATGTACATAGAGTCAGTGTTTCCCCCATTCTGTTTATTACATTGGATTTGTATCTATCCTTATTGTGTCAGAGTCTTGAAGGCCTGTTCAGAGCAGCTCTGTGGGATTCTGCAGCACCTTTTCAACCTTAGCCTGGCCCAGAAGAAGGTTCCAGTGTTGTAGAAGACCTCCTGTCTTGTTCCAGTACCAAAGAAAACTCACTCATCAGTCCTCAATGACTATAGACTTCTTGCCCTGACATCCCACATCATGAAGGTCCTAGAGAAACTCCTGTTGGCCCACCAGAGTAAGCAAACAATAAAATCAGGACCCCCTTCAGTTTGCTTATTGCTGTAGAGTTGGAGTTGAAGATGCCATCATACACCTGCTTCAACAAGCCCACTGTCATCTGGACAAAGCCAGCAGCACTGTGAGGATCATGTTCTTTGATTTATTCAGTGCATTTAACACAATTCAACCTGATTTGCTTTGCCAGAAACTCAGGTGGAGGCCTCAACAATCTCCTGGATCAAAGACTACCTGACAAACAGACAGACCACAGTTTGTGAGACTGAAGGGTCGTGTGTCTAACCAGGTAGTCAGCAGCACAGGAGCACCACAGGGGACGGTACTCTCACCATTCCTCTTCACTCTGTACACCTCAGACTTCCAGGACGAGACAGACTCCTGTCATCTGCAGAAATACTCAGATGATTCTTCAGTCGTGGGGTGGATCAGAGATGGACAAGAAGCTGAGTTCAGGAAGGTGGTGGACCACTTTGTGACATGGTGTGGAAACAATCATCTCATCTTGAACATGAATAAAACAAAGGATATGATTTTAGATTTTAAGAGAAACAGGAATAGATTAAACACTATTTCCATCATGGGAGAAGAAGCGAAGGTGGTGGAGTATTAATACCTCGGTGTTCACTTAGATTACCAACTGGAGTGGAGATGCAACTTTGAAGCCGTCTACAAGAAGGGACAGAGCAAACTGTACTTTTTAAAGCTTCCAGCAAGATGCTGCATATCTTCTATAAGTCTGTTGTTGAGAGTGTGCTCTCTTCTGACATCATCTGTTGGGGTAGCAGCATCATGCACTGAAGAAGGCTGGCTCTTTTATGGGAACTGTTCTGGAACCTCTGGAGATTGTTGTGCAGAGAAGGATTCTTCATAAAATGAAGAACATTACAGGCAACCAGGAGTATCCTCTCCATCTTGTCATACAACATCGATGTGTCTTCAGTCAGAGGCTTCTTCAGATCTGCTCAATCACTGACCACTACAGAGGATGCAAACCATCAGAAGTGCTGATAAAAAATTCACCAGCAGAAAATTGTAAAAACAACTAAGACATTCTGGTACACGAGTTCAAGTGTACTTTGAATTAAATGTTTCTAATTCAGTAAAACAACATTGTAAATCTCTATGACATTTATCCTCTGCCTCGAAACATTAGAAATTCACTTGCAACACATCAGAAACAGCCAAAATGCCCCATTTCCCAGCAGTGATGTATTTTAGTTTTATTTCATGTATCTGCAGCGTAATGTTTTTCTTGAATTCCCAGTCTTCCTTTCAGCTGGGATTTCAGAAAAGACATCAAAGATTGCAAATGCAAACTTGAGTGCCTACAAAACGATGAGAGTTTTTCACCTCAATTTGCATAATTTCCCATTAGAGACGAATATGTTTGTCAAATCAAACACTGGTATCAGGAATGCAGCTATTCTAAACGATTTATTAAAGTATAGCATCAGAAATGTAAAACCTAGAAATAATACATTTATTTCTGGCATCTTCCTGGCATTGGCATTATTCTACAGAAAGCAGCGTAGCTCATGAAATGATGAGATGGCATTTGGCTTTGGCAATCTTGATCTAACTAGAGAAAAACGTGAATACTGGAAAGCTGCATTGAAAAATAGCCACAGACTCTTGGATCTAAAAATCTAAAAGGTACAAAGAACTGCAGATGAGAAAATCTGAATGAATTTAGCTCAATTAGCTTCTCATTAATGAAGTGAAAACAGTTGCTAGCTGCACGCTTGCTTCCTGTGAATAGGACAAAAATTAGATTCGCTGTTGCAGAGCAGGAGGAGGATTCCTCAACTCGGGAGGCGAGATTATATCACTTTAACTCTTCGGTTTGGATGACAGCCTGAGGAAAGAGAAAAGAGGAAATCCGCTGTGCTTTCCTTTTTGATCTCTGAAATAGTTCCTCTTAGAAACCTCCTTGTTTGTCCTTGTTACACCCTGAACGGCAAGACTCTGCCTCTTAGATCAAAGACAGCAGCCGTCAGGACGCCACAGTGTGGCAAAACACACGAAGAAGAATGAAGATTGAAAACAAGTAGAGGACTTATCTGGTTAAATACAGACACTTGTTTGCTTTTCAGGGAAGGATGCAGCGTTTCAAAGTTTCACCTTTAATTTAATAAAACAGTTTTTTTTCTCCCTTTTTAAATTATATTAAAACATTTTTATTTGCTGCTTTAAAACAACTTGAATATGTATTGCATGGGTTAGCAAACATTTTCTTTTATGAAATCTCAGCCTTTAAAACTTCTGATCTGAGATGAAAACCCTGAAGATAAAAGCAAAAAATAATAAAATAAAAACAACTATAAATAATACAGGTACAGCAAACATGTAGCGTAATATTCAGTGTTGAACATATTCATGGTCTCCACGATAGTGTTTACTATGAGAAAATTAAATTATTTACTGATGGATTTAATTATTTTATTTTCAGACTGTTGTCATGTGGAATATATTATGGAGCACTACCATATAACAGCTGTATACGAAATGTACAGAAATTGTACAACACCTGTGCAAAAACGACCCTACAACCGCTGTACAACTGTACAAATACTTCACAATTCCAAAATCCCTACAATCCAACATCCACACAAGAACTTTCTGCTGCACAACCGTGCTATAACCGTACAATAACTCTACTACTGTACAACAGCCATAACATAAACTATCTAAAAACAAATTTTATAAAACTTACTACATCTGAGAATATGCTGCAGATTAAAAGATGCGTATTGACTTCCAGAATAAAAACATGTCAAAATTACAATAAATTAGGTAGTGATTAAGTTGACTATTAGCATGTAGTTAGATGTTTAACTAATCTGGATAGGTTAGCAGTAGATTTAAAAAAGGTTCATATATCTTGAGTAGTCAGTTTACGCCTAAAATAAGCTGTGTTTCATTATAAAGCCCACAATTCTAATTGGTTATCCATATATCTGTGGAGTTCTTCTGTTTTCTATATTTGGTGTCAAACGTAAATTAAAACAGCTTTTATATTGCCTAGAACAAAAAATATTTAGTTTGTTTCTGCTGCCTTTTTCTTTTTAATATTTGATTTCAAGATGCCAATTTCGGACGTTTGCATCAAATAATTCGCCTGAAAGAGGAGGGAATAATTGTTTTGCTCTCAGATGTCTATGTCCTCTTGTAAGCCTCTTTAACTGGCTGCTGATGAAGTTTCTCTAATTATTTTTTGAAATAAATAGTCAGAGATAATGATGAGAGTTTTCTCCAGCGCGGCCCCTCCTCCAGCTGTTGCTGCACAAAGAAGGCCGGCCGGCTGAAAGAAGGCTACCACACTTTCCTCTCACTTAGAAAAAAAGATTTGCCTATTTAGTCGAGAAAAAAACAACATAGGGCGAGCAACGTGCCTGTTAAGCAACCAAATGCAGGCTAGCTGCAAGAACAGATAGCCCAACTAATTAACAAGCTAATATCTGCTTGTTATACTTATATTACTTTTTAAAAAAGAGCAGAAGACGAAAAAGTTATAATATTCTGCACAATATGCAACTGAAAACTGCTATTATGTATGGATATATACAAATTACACTGACAATTGAATGTTATAAATAATGATATAGCTATAATAATCAAGTAGGAATAACTGTTTCTTTTCTATTTTAAACATCAAGAAAACATACATATTTTTAAAGATTTTTGTAATAAAACTAATCAAAGTATTTTTTCTCAATTTTATAGTTAATACTTCATACCAGCCCCTGCCTAATGCACACAATTAAGAAAAATATGAATAGGCTATTCAGAAAGATGCAATGGTCCAAAACAGGTTCTGTAGCTGAAAACTAAACCTGCATTTCTAGAGAGAGTCAGAAAATGAGTTCTGGGCCTATAAAAGGCACAAACTTCTCTGATTACTGTAGATGCACATAACACTTAACTAACCCTAACATGAAATAATTTGAAAACTGCATTCTTCGTTTCCTCGGGTTATCTTTTTCTGATATTTAAGTTCGTTTGATGATTTTTAACATTTATATGTGACAAAAAAAATCAACAGCAGAAGAAATGTGTTGGGTAATACTGATTCAAAGCACTGTATTTGATATCAAACCATAAAAAAAATTGGAAAAGGAAGTGACTGGGCTTAGTCTGCTTTCAGAGACTAACTGATTGCACAAGACACAGTCAGACGCCACCTATCTGTTGTTGCAGAGGAGTAGGTGGTGGATATTTCTGATGCTATCAGAGAGCTGGACCTGCGGTTCAGATATAGTACATCAACCTCACAGCCACAGAGTCTGGATCTTCCTCACTAGTCGTGACTTCCACACAAAGACTAGAGCAACCCACAGAGTTACTGTTACAGATCTTTATTTCTGCATCCTCATCTCTCAGAGTCTGTGAGATTATGATTAACACCATAACAACTAGGTTCAAGGACATGCAGGAAGAACCGTTGGACCACTGAAGAAACTCAGATCTGATCCTTCAGATTATTTTCTGCATGAAGCTTCTCCATTCATTTTTGTAGATTTCTTCCAAACATCTTTCTGCTAGTGTTTGAAATTGGTCTGAATCCATAGTTCTCCAAACTTTCTAAAGGTATTTTTTTTTTTGCACTTAACTGGTTTTTCTTGAGTAAATGTCCATTTCTGTTAAGCCATTGACCTTTGAATATTTCAGGCATAAAAAAACAGCTGCTGAACCAAAGGGATGAAGCAGTGTTACGTCGAGACTGAACAGGCAACTCGCCAGCGAAAACTATTTTCGTTTTGATCTAGTGGGCCGGCCCTTCATTGGCACTGAATGCAAAACATCAGGCAGACCAGGGATTTGCAGGATCTTGGCATATGACAAAATGTGAGGGGTTCTTTGAGTACGTGTAAAACATCTGCAGTAATCTAGCTACATTCTTACAGGTTGTGGACTCATGGAGGTTGCAGCGTGATCTTAACCCAGTGTGAAGGCACCTTAAAGGGCACATCGGCGAGCGGTCTGTTTTGAACCTGTTTCATTCTGAAGTGTTGGTACTTTGGGAGAAACTTCCAAATGAAGTGCGTCGTTCCCCTTTAGGCTTTTTTACCGTCAGCCTGTCACAAATTAAAGACACAAATTACTCCCATTCATTTAGTTGAATCTATGAAAAAAAACAAACGTAAACTCAGTTTGACAGGCGGACCCAACAAGGTGATTCCCTTGGCTGAAAACTTGGTACTCAGTAGAAGAGGTTTAAAGATGCATCTGTCTGTGGTTTGTCTTTACTGGATTATTTGCTTTTCCTAAAGCAGGGGTCTAAAATTCTAGTCCGCGGGGGCCGGTGTCCTGCACCTTTAAGATGCATCCCTCGTCCAACACATCCTAATCAAATGGCTTATTTACCTACTCTGGATGAGATCAGGTTTGATCAAATTATTTGATTCAGGTTTAAAAGTTGCAGGATAGTCGCCCTCGAGGACTTGAGTTTGAGACTCCTGTCCTAAAGGCTTTCAGAAACCGTTTATCTGCTTGTAATTACTTTTTCAGTTGTCCTCCACTTTTCCAGGCACCTTGAATATGTAAAATTTTTAGTTAATGCATCAACACGTACAAGTGTTTACCATCTTTCAGATTTCTTCTGTTTGTGCTTTTTTTGTCACATGTAAAAGTTTGTCACCATCAAACAGATTTTTATATCTGACAAAAATACAAGCAAATACAATTATCAGTTTTCAAAAGATGATTTAAAAAAACAATGTGACTGTTAAAAATAGTTGCTCTCCTTGTTAAATCATGAATTAACTGTAATAAAGACAATTTTTGGTTCAGTTTCACCAGCCACACTAGGACCCGATCTAAATGATTCCAGAACCGATGAGAAACAAAGTCACTGTCATCTGGAAATGCTTGCAAAGCCAATTCTAAGGACTCTGGAGAACGACAGTAAGAACCCTGATGAAACTAAAGGACAAAACATGGAACAGAGGAGAACCTTCACAGGCGTGGCTGACCTACCACAACTGATCCAGGAGGTCACAGAAGAACCAAAACAACATCTCAAGATGACCTCACTGTCTTAGTTAAGGTCAGAGTTCATGATTCAACAATAAGAACAAGAGAAAAAATGGCATCCATTGGAGAGCTCAGAAGCAAGAACTGTTGCTAACCCGAAGAACACACAGGCCCGTCTCACATTTACTAAACACATCTTGATGATCATCAGGACTTTTGGGAAAATATTCTGTGGACTGACGAAACTATAGGGTAAATTGTTGGAAGGTATACGTTGCGTTACTTCTGCTGAAAAAAAAAGCGCATTTCAGAAAAAGATTTGTCATACAGACAAATGATACCAATGGTGGTGATGGTCTGGGGCTGGTTGTTTTCTGCTTCAGGACCTGGATGACTTGATGGAGCCCTGAATTCTGCTCAGCGATCCAAGGAACACCAGTAAAGTCCACCTCTGAATAACTCAAAAGAAACTAAGTTAAAATTTGGAGTGGCCTAGTCAAAGTTATTTTCGAGCATGACCTTATACAGGCGGAAAACCCTCCAATGTGGCTGAATTAAAACAATTCTGCAAAGCAGAGTGGCCAAAATTCTTTCCCAGTGATGTAAATAACATATTCCCACTCCCAAACTTTTAATGTCAGCTGTTGCCACCAAGGGTTGAACAACCCTGAGGTTTAGAGTGGGAATTACATTTTCAGCCAGGGCCCGGTTGGTTTTGTCTTATATAAAAATGTTTTCATTGAACTGAAACATTTAACCGTTTGAAAACCAAGAAAATGAAGACATCTGTAAAGGGGGTGGATACTTTTTCCCAGCTGACTGAAAATGAGCAAAAAAAGCATCCAAGGTCCAAAGAAAAGCTCTGATAGACCTTTAAAAGCCCTGAAGAACTTCTGATCAACACCTCTTTAAAAGACAACGCTAAGGTCTTGGTGATTTGAAGGAGAAATATGAAGAAATGACGAGCAGACTGAGACCTCTCTAATCACTGACCTGCAGAGGCAAGCAGAAACTAAAGAATCTGCAGCAGCCATGTGAGGAAGGAAACACCACATCTCTTCTATTTCTGCTCTCGTCTTCCTCCTTTTAGCTTTTTCTCTTAACGCCACTTCTAATTTGCATTTTCTCATTAGAGCGATCCTCATCTCCATCATTCAGAACGAGGAGGTGTCACAGCCCGCCAATGGGAGCATGCAGTACCTCTCCAAGCAGGGCATTATCAAGCTCACCAATGTGTATTGTCAGCACCGTTCATAATCACCCCCTCTACCTTTCCACTAGGCTCACCTCACCTCCCCTGTGAGGGAGCGGCGGCCACCCCCTGTGTATACATTACACACCACCTTCTGCATCGACCAATCAGGAGCTGGAACAGGGAGGCAGACTTGGAAAGCACATAGTTACAGCAGCAGATCCATACATTTGGACCTCAGCAGGAGGCGACAGGGCCGCAGCGAGCAGCCAGAGGACCAGGAGGACCGGGAGGCGGTGACTCGGTCCAGGCGGTTATTATAATACGGGGCATTCCCCAGTGTGGTTTGGCAGAAGGCCTGAGCAAAGGCCACTTTAAAGACACCAACACACACCTCAAGATAGTCTCAATTAAACCTAATCACTCAGGCAGAGTCGATTCTTTGTGCTGGATGGAAAAAACAGATAAAGTAAGGAGATGGCAATGGAGGATTATGGGAGAGGAGATGATGTGAGGAGTCATGTGTAGCTGGGGGGCTGTTTTAGGGTGTTAAAGGTTGGAGATTTTGACATTCACACCACAGGAACATAAGGATCAAGGATCTGGTGCATGTGATGAAAATGAAAGGTCATCCAGCATGACCGTCTCTGGGACAGACACTGTTTTACCTGAGCATGTCTGCAGGTAGAATCCCAGATAAATCTCAGACACACCAGGAAATCAGCAGCTTCAGACCTAAATAAAATCACACACACATGGATGCATGCATGCATATATGCAACTACAGACATACACACCTCTCAATCCTCCTCCTTCTTCCCTGAGGCGCCATGCAGCACTCAGGATGAACCCAGAAATCCTGACGTCTCACTGTGAGGTGTCAGCTACCGTGCAAAATCACACCCTGCACGCATGCATGTGCATGAGTGGTGCAGCCAGCTGCATGCAAAAGTGCGAAAATGCATCCACGATTAAACTGAATGACCTCACCTTTCACTTGGCTCTCGTATTCTGCCAGGATTTCTTTGTCCTTCTTGCTTTTGTTTAAGTTTGACATGTCGCCCTATTGGAGGTGACCGATCGGCAGGTAGGTTGGCAAAAATTTCACAATACAAAAAGCACCAAAAAATGTAAATTATTTCCCTCTGTGTGCACCGCCCGAGGCTTCCTCACTCGCACACATGCTCCTCACATCCATCCAGTGCCGCAACCGCACAGCCAGTAGTGGCCCCGCACCTCCACGCTGAGGAGGAGCAGCAGGAGGAGGAGGAGGAGGAGGGAGGACGAAGAGGAGAAACAGACACGTGCACACACGGGCGCGCGCTCAAGCAGAGTACTCTGATGTTATCTTCACCCCGCCGTCACCGTTTTTACCCACGCAGATATAAAACCAGTAGGGGCGAAACGAAATGAATGAAACGCCGGTGAGGAGATGGGTGTGTCGGCGCCGAGGGCGGGGTTAAAAGCGTGACTGACAGCTAAAGTGGCCAATTAGTCTCAGAGTAATGCGAGGATTTTTTTTTTTCTTTTAACTTAATAATTAAATTTTTAATTAGATGCCTTTTTATTTCGTTTTTTTTTTCAAATAAATAGAAATCATAAAATTAAAAATGTTTCGCATTAACTTGAAAGGATACTGTGTTATATGTACTGTATTAAACCAGATTCCTCTTTCAGTTTTCCACACATGACTTCCCATAAATTAGAATGGGATCATTAACACATGTCACAGTATGAATTACAAACAGTCCAGGCTGGATCTTTTCAAGGGTTCAGATAACCTTGCATTTGTCTCCATCTTGTGGTACAGATTGGTATCGCAACACTTCAAACTAGAAATCAGCACTTTTATGACCTTTACTAAATAATATGACACTGAAATACCATGTCACGTGGTTCACCTCATCTCCTACAAACACATTAGCAATAATTCAGACAATAATCTAAACACTCCAATGTTTAAAGCATTTATACGCTTTAATTTAATCTACTGGGAATACTTGATACAACAATCCTGACATTTTTACACAGCCTTCTTTGCAAAGCAGCTCAAGCTAAGTCAAACTGAATGGAACGCATCCGTGAACATCAGTTTGCAAGTCTTGCAATGGATTCTTAGTAGGATTTAGGTCTGGACTTTGACTGGCCCCTTTTAACACATGATTCTGCTTTGATATAAACTGTCCCATTTTAGGTTTGGCTGTATGTTTAGAGTTGTTGTCCTGCTGGAAAGTGAACCTCTGCCCTAGTCTCAAGTGGTTTGCAGCCTCTAGCAGGTTTTATTCCAGGACTGTCCTGCAGAGGAAATGCACACAGCATGATGCTGCTACCTCCAACTCTGTGGATGGAGTGTAGTGTCAGTTTTCCACCAGGCATATCGCCCTGTATGTAGGCCAATAAAGTTCAGTTTTGGTTTCATTTACATGGTTTGTTGCAAACTGCAAACAGGACTTCTTGGGGCAACAGTGGTAGAGATTCCCCCACTCCGTCTGTCTCAGTCATTGTGTCCTTGGACAAGACCCTCACCCTCCTTGCCAGGTGATAGTGCCGATTGTATGTCAGCTTCACTTCTGTCAGTGTGCCTTAGGGCAACTGTGGCTAGAATGTAGTTTAACATTGTCAGTGTGGGTCAATCCAGGATCTGTGGAGTCTGCAGATGTTAGCTGTCCTTTTCCTAACTCTGGATAGAGGGGAGTCAGCCCTGATGATCCTCTCTGCAGGCGTATTTGTGCATTGCAGTTTGGACCGGTCCTGTTTTGTGCATTAGCCAAACCACAGAGTGATGGATGTGCATAGTAAAGACTGAATAATGGCTGTTTAGAAAATGACCAGCAGCTCTGGTAGGAGGTTTTACTTCTTGTGTTTCTGCAGGAATCAAAGTCTCTGTTGGGTCTTCTTCTGAACAGTGTGGAAGTAATCAACAGTAGACACAGAGTTGTTGAGGATACTGTCTTGAGTCAGTTAAGCTCCCTGTGGTTCTGACTGCAACAATAGACCGGCCGATCCACCTCCTGGCTGTATCCAGACTAGTCATTGTCCTGATGGTGGAATGCTTGAAGCAGAAGGTAACCTCCCACAACTCCAGAACTTGTTGAAGATCTGAGTGAAAATGAGGGTCAGTTGGTCAGCGCAGGTTCTCAGGCAGAAGCTAGAAACATCATGGAGCCATGGAGCTTTCCTGGTCCTCCCAGCAGTAGGCCCGGTCCCCACTGCTATGAACTTCATCTTGGTCCTACAGGCTTCCTCAGATGTGAGGAAGAATTTTGCACGCACTCCAAAATCCTTGAGGAGGAAGAAGAGAGCTGAGTCTACCAGACCATTAAAAGCTCTCAGTGGACTGGTGTATCAACCTGCTGTAAGACGAGGAGCTGAAGAGGAAGGGATCCAGTGCTGCATGTTGCTCTTTAGGGCCCTATAAATGAGCTCTAATTGACTTTAAAGGTTTCAAGAAATGCAAGTTTTCAGTAGTTCCTTGTCATGTTTTCACATGATATTTGCATAGAAAATCCACAACAGAATGACACTAATGGTACAAGGAACACATTTTTAAGCTTTTTTTTGTCCTGAAGTTGTGCAGGTTTTTATTATTATTTTATTTTTTACATTTAAAATGATTATCTTCTTCATCATCCAAAACATTCATCACAAGAAAATCTGTTATTGGTATCAATTTCTATGTGTGATATTTTCTCTCTTTTCTAAAACCTAAAACCTAAAAATTGAGAAATTTCATTATTTAATTAGACCATAAAACTACTGTGATTGCATTAATATAACTTATTTATTCAGAGCATTCCAACATTTTGTGTCATTAGTTGATTACATGGCTATGTATTTATTCTAAATATGGCTGTTCCAAATAAAATGGATAAATCCAGCTAAATATTTAGCTAAACATGTACGTTTTTAAATTATATTGCTTTCAGCTGCCACATTTAGAAACATACTTAAAGATTTAACTTTAACATGTTAAGTATTGTGTATTATGTTTAGTTTGTAACTTTACAAATGTCGCACCCCAAAACTTAACATAAAGATTTTTTGAAAACTCCGCCCAAGCAACAACCTGTCGGGCGTGGGAATGACGTGCCCACGTCACGTCATGACGCAACACTCGGCGCTCTACGACTTTTGGCGGACAAGGTAACGCTAGCTAGCTAGGTAACTAGCGTAAGTTATCGGTTTTAGCTTCCACAAAAAAGGAGAAGAAGTTGAAAAGCGTTCAGAAATGACCGCAGGTAAGTCAGATAGATTTTAACACTAAAAACCTTGATTAAAATAACTTTCAAATAGGGTGTGCAGGTAAAAAAGTAATGAAGTTACATTAATATTCAACACAAAATTAGCATATATATATATATATATAATATATATATATATATATATATATAGTTTATACATTACTAGAAAACATTCCACAAATGTTTGATTAGGGTTTATCTTTTTCTGTAAGCATTTACTTTGCTTATAAAAGCAAAAAATTGAAGTTAATTACTGTAAAATAATTTTTTCAAACAGCAACAGCACATTGTTTCATGTGGCATTAAAACAAAAACGGAGTTGAATACGTTTTTTTCAAATAAGCTAAATTCTGAAATTAAGTTATTTACATTTCTTTAAACTGGGATGATTATACGTATTCAACCCCGCTTAAGCTTGTTTTTATTTTAGCTCTTTCAACATTGGGCTAAAAAGAAACGTGTGTCAGGGTTCCTTGAAAAGTCAAAATGTTTATTTGACCATGTTCCTGGTCTGGAAAAGTATAGAAGGAAAGAAAATGGATTATGTTTTTTTATTGTTTGTTCTTTTTTAACGGCAAACATCTTGAAATCCTCAATACATGCAGTGGTATTTTAGTTGTTTTATATGTGACACATCAGATCCTGATTTTAACATTTTACCCATCAGCATTCTAGTTTTTGACTTGCTGACTAAATGCACATTTTACTGCTTTTTGGACTTTAGACAACATCAAATTCAGGTTAAACTGGACCTGCTGTCTGGTTAAAACACCAAACGGCGCTTTACACTTTTAACAAATTAAACAAAGGTACCAATGTTCTTTAAGTAAAAATTGTAGGTAAATATTTTGCATTTATTAAAACCACATTTGGCAAGTAAAAGAGTTGCAGATTTTGAAATGGAGCTGGGCTAAATGAAAGTAAAAGCACTAAATGACAGTAAAAGCACTTTGCTACACGCTAGTTTCAGACTGGTGTTATTTCATGTTTTTTGGACCTTATAAATAAGCCTACTAATAAAGTAAGTCAAGATGAAATATTTTATTTATTCAAATGTCCAAAATGCTTTAAAAACTGCTGGAAAAGAATGACTTTTGAAATGAAGTGTGTTAGAACTCCAATGTATCAAATCAACTGATTTTTTTTATTAAGTTGTTGAAAACAATTCGAATGGACCGATATGTTGAATAGAGTCTCGGCTGACCAAATGTTTCCCCTTAGCAACATAGCCTCTGCACCCGGTGTCTCCAGAGCCTCAAGTAGCTCTTTGGACCTTCCACAATGACTCTTAATAACTTTGGCTAAAAATGATAAGGAATCAACTAATGTTTTTAAATATAGATATAATAACAAAAGTAGGTTTTAGTAATATTTAATTTGTTCATGGAATAATTGCATTGAATTTCAAACAAGATAATCATGAAAAGTACCAGTAATATATTTTAGACTTATTTTTCTTAGATCATAGATGTGAAACTATGTTTTTCTTTATTTTACAAACCAAAAATAGAAACAGAATGGTGATATTTTATAAACGATGATAAATTTCTTATGGTAGATATTGATTTGTGGCTCTGAACACGTTTTATTTAGCTGGACTGAGAGCAAAAATGACTCTTTGGATTGGAAAGGTTGCAGACCCCTGGTCTAGGGCATGTTGCTTTCTTAATGCACTGGTTAATTTTGTTGTACACATTATAATGACAATAAAGATGATTCAGATTTTAAGTAAGTGGATAGCAAATTAAACTCTGGTTGTGTTTATTTTATGTTATTAACAGGGATTCTTGAATTTCCCCCTGCGGAAACTTTTTTGTTCCAGCAGAAAATTCATCAGCCAGAGACTTGGTGATAAAAACGGATCTGCTTTTAATGAAGAGTTCTGTGTAGAAGAAAAAAGATAATTTCATTAGAAACAGCTTAAACTAGTCTTGAATTGCCACCAGGTGGCAGCAAAGGGCTCTACATCTATTCTCAAACAGTGGAAGGATGAAGCTTAAACCCATGTGAGTGAACCAGTCTGTAGAGGCTCAGACTGAGCAGATAAATTAACCCACCATGACTGAGCTGGAGTTACACCCTGATCAGCACCGACCTGCAGCTAAATCTGCATGGAAACGTTGGCTTTTTACATGTTTTCTTCTCAGACCGTTGAATTCTACACATAGACCTAATTCACTCTCTGTGGTTCATCATTTTATTTGTGTTTCTGGTTATAATTTATGTAGCCTTTAAGCTTTTCTTCCTCCTCTCTCTGTCTTGTATTATATTTTATTCCGTCCTAAATTAAAATTAATACTTAATTTCTTTTGGTTTATTTTCCAATTTTATGATTAGTGTTTTTCTTTATTAAGTTAAGATGTTTTTTTTCTTCGTTGGCAGTTGTGTTTTTGCATGCAGCTGTACAGAAAACAACATAAAAACATCTAAATGACTCAAACTTCTCGGGGGATTGCTTCTCCAGACCAATCCTCTGTCTCCACTTCTAGGAAATTTCTCGTGAAATGTCGAACAGTCTTGTAATCAACCGTCTCACTTTGCGAGGACCAGCAGATAATCATCCGTTGCCTAACTAAGATAATAACGTATGGAATGTAATTTGTGTCCTGCAGCTATACATAGCCTGTTTTTCCATTAGAACCCAGATATCTAATGGTTCTGTTTGTTGTACAGCTTCCTGTTGTTCAGCCTTCTTATCTGTCCTGGGTAGAAAAACATGAGCCGGCGCCTGCGAGCCCCGGATTCAGGGCCTTAAAATGTTTCTGTCACAGCTCCACAAGGACACAAAGAGTTAACCAAACTTTAGCCCCTCTCACTACCTTGAGCTTCAAGAACATGGCAAAGAAACCCAGTTTTTAATATGCGTGGCCCGGTTACTGGAATCAAGGTCCAACATAGCTGTCAAAAACCCGCTACGAAATAAAAAACGTTACAAGTTATTCAGAATGTATACACTAAAAGTAATCGTCTTTATGTAAACTATTAACTAAACACTGGCTAACAATCACAAATTTATATCACAGTAAATGTCATTTATTCAAAAGTTTATATTGCAGACTTTTAAAAGTACTGCTACATGGATCACTGGGCAGGCGGGGTCCAGTTTATATCTATGGCAAGGCAGGTTTATTAATATACAGCACCATTCATATGCAAGGTAACCCAAAGTGTTTTATAGGACATCGAATGAATGACAGAAAGAATCAAGAGTTTCTGCACCTCTCAGGTTTTCAGGGTGTTTGTTCCATAGCTGAGGAGCAAAGAAACTAAATGCTGCCTCATCTTGTTGAGTTCTGAGAACCTGAGGCCAGAGCAGTTATTTAAGAACTGGTTCTAAGATGATCCATTTCCTGGTGTTGGTCAGGACTCTGGCCGCAGCCTTTTGGATGAGCTACAGCTAGATTTTTTTATTACAGAGACACTGTTGCAGTAACCTGACCTGCTAAAAATAAGGACATTCACCAGTTTTCCGTCTCCTTTTCTGACAGAAAACCCTTTATCCTGGGAAGGTTTTTAGGATTATAGCTGCTTATGTTGCTGTCAAAATTTAGATCCGAGTCCAAAGGCAGCCATACTTACAAATAATTTAATTTGAGAAGCATTTAATTAATTACAAGATATTCAGACAATTCCTGGTTCTGAGCTGTATAGATACTTATAAACCCAACACAGCGGTGACAATGTGTCCTCATCCTGCAGGAATGTCTGAAGATAACCGTTAAGCAGGGCTTCCTTGGTCTTATTTGAAAGAGAATGTCGTTGGGGGTGGATCAGCTGCTCTAGTTGTATTATTTTTGTTCCAGACTCTTCTCTTGGCTGTGAAGACGCATTCAGGACAGTAAAGCCTTCAGGAAGTTAAATCTCGCAGGAAGTCCAGGTAATAAAGAGGCGATAAGCAGTTAAAGCTTCAAATGTTACATCTGACAATCGTCCACAAAGCAGCAAGTCGCAAACATTCAAGTGTTCTGCAGCTTTTTGTTCAGCACTCTTATTATTTATCTGCTTTTTTATCTTGTGTCACTTTTTTCCATCATAAATCTATGGGCCAATAACTTAATGATTTTATGGCAGAAACTGTAACACATGCAGGTCACATGACCAACGTTCTGTTTGTTATTGTAATTAGCTAGGTGATAGTTTATAATGCATAGTTTTAAATGAAGTTTTACAAAAACCAGCTCATCGGTGATGTCATATCCCAGCCTCTCTTTTCATTGGCTCGATGATCAGTTCACATCACCCGACTGCCCACAGATCCGCCTCAGAAAATTCAGACTAGTTTGTTTGAGTGCGACTCAGGTCAGGTTGGGTCGGTTCCCCTCACACACTCGGACCTTTGTGCCGACTTGCGACTGTGGCGTCTCCCCAGCCTAGATGGACTCGCCATCTTCTCTATTTGTTCTTGATGAGAAATCTGCACAAAACTGCAGAAAAGTCTTGAGTCTGTTTATGTTGAACATTATTAGTTTTCTTGTGTTTTTACCTATTTAACTCCTATATTTTGTTGCAATTTTTGTTTTTTAGTAATTTTTTCCCATTTCATTTGATTCTCTTCATTCCTCCCGTCTCTTTTTTGTGATTCATCTCGGTCTTTATTTCTGGTTCAGGTTCTTTTTGGTTCATTTTCATCCTCTTGTCATTCCTCTTGTTTCTGATGGCTTCCTACCGAAGCGTTCTTCTGTGAGGTTAGAAATAAATAATACTAGCAGCAGGATGTCTCTTCAGTTGTCATGTTTTTGTTTTATGAAACTGTCCCAAATGGGGAGCATTTTTCTTAATAATTCACCAGTGAATTAAATTCTATGTACGATATAATCAGTTTTAAGCCTTGAGTACATGAATATGAAATGGTTTGTTCGCAGCAATAGTTGCTCTGAAATGAGGTTAAAAGGGGGACTGATGTGTAGTTTTAGATGTTTGTGTCACTTTAAGTCTCTGCCAGTAGTTTAGTCTCTGTTTTTATACATTTTTATTCTCATTTTGTTATTTTTTGTCTGTTTTGTTGTTGTAGGTCTTGTTGTTTCTTTCTTCAGTCGTTTAATTAATTGTTCTGTGACCAGTTGTAGATTTAACATCATGATTTTAACCTTTATGTATTTTACTTCAGATTTCAGCCCATTTCTTTTGTTGTTTTGTTCCAGCTGCATCTGTGAGCATTTTTCACGGATGTTTCTGTCTGTTTGGTCATTTTGTTCTTTCATCCTCATTTCTTTCATTCTTCTGAAAGCCGGTCTGCATCTCCCCATTGTTGCGTAATTTGTTTGTGTCACTTTTTGCAGCTTTGGCCTCTTTATTCCGACTGAAGTGCTTCCAACAGCTTGTACAGATTTTTAGCTGAAACATTACCAAAAAAAACAATCCAACACGAGATCTAGTTTTGGTGGCAGAAACTCAGCAGCGGAGGGTCTGATTGGGACAGCCAAACATCATTCTTCGCTCTCTGGCAGAAATCCATTATTCCACACTGTTTTTGTCTGAAAAGGATGAAAAATGTGTTTGAAGAGCAGCTCAGTTAGAGCAGAATAACTTATTATTGTCAGATTTGGACAGATGATCTCTGTCAGCCTCCGACCTTAAAATCTCTGAACATCAACACTTTGTGTAGCTTTAATGCTGTGTGATGATAAATGTCTCTAATTGAGCAGTTAGACTTTAAACCTCCAACAACGAGGCTCCTGACTGAAAAGATAATATTCCACTCGCACATAAAAACACACTCGCTGCCTTGAACTCATGTGCTGCTTGTGTTTGGGTGTGTTTTGTCTGCTGCAGGATGAATCTCTGGCCGCCGGGCGAATCCACTCTGGTGTTTGTATGAGCAGAGCTCTGAGAAGCTCTCGGAGGTCTGCTGGTGCAGGGAACATAACAGAGATAATTAACAGATATTCTGTACTCTGCTGAAGTCTTGCCTCCAAGAAGCCAAACTTTCTTGCAATGAGCATAAAAATTCAGTCAGGTTTGTTTTTAATTACATTCAGAATGTACATATAGATTCATTACACACAGAGCGATTTATTTTTAATGCTCACTTTTGTTCATTTTTGTGATTATGGCTCAAAGCTGATGAAGCCCAACATTCACTTTCTCCGAATATTATAATAATTTTAATTCAAGCTAACTAGAAAGTTTTTGAAAAACTGCCTGTTTAAATCGGGTCACAGCATTTCAACTGGATTCTAGTGCAAACTTTAACTATACCACTCCAAAACCTTCATTAAGACCATTTAAAAGTGGACTAGCTGGTGTGCTTCAGATCATTGTCCTGCTGTGTACCCACGTGTGTCTAAGCTGAAGCTCATAAACTTATGGCCGAACATTGTCCTTCAGGACTTTCTGCTAAATATAGAAATTCATGGTTCCGTCAATTGCAGCAAGTCCAGGTCCTGAAGCAGCAAGGCAGCCCCAGACCATCACACTACCACCACCATGTTTTACTCTAGGCATGATGGTCGTTTTCTGTAACACACATCTTCCAAAAAGTTCTTCTTCTATCTTCTCCCATGCCTCCCATGGAGGCCATTTTTGCCCAGTGTCTGGTTCTTATTGTTCAATCTTGATCTCTGACCTTACCTGGCCTGACCTTAAATTAGGCCTGCAGAGTTTTAGATGTAGTTCTGGCTGCTTCTTTGACCTCTTGGATGAGTCACTGATGTTCTCTGAGTATTTTTGGGAGGCCAGCCACTGCTGGGAAGGTTCACCACTGTTCCATTGTTTCTCCACCTATGGATAATGGTTCTCACTGGTTCTCTGGAGCCCTAGCCATAAATTCTATTATATTCTTATGCCTATCTATGTAACCTAATTTTACTTGCTGCTGCCTATCTTGGCCAGCACCCCCTTGAAATGAGGTTTTTAACCTCAATTAGATCCTCCTGGTATAATAAAGTATTAAATAAAGAAATGAAATAAAAAGCCTTAGAAATGGCTTTGTAAGCCTTTTCTAAGGCTTTTTATTTCATTCATTCATTCATTCTGACGACTGTCGGTAAATATGTTTCTCAGGTGTTTTTTAATTTCTTTAGATCAGTGCATGATTGTTGGTTTTTGCGATTTTCTTTTAGCCTACTTCATGTTGTCAGACGGGTACTAATTAGGTGATTTCTTTGTTCTACATATCTAGTCTTCATGCTTTAAATTCCTCAAAGTTGGCTTTTTAAACCGATAAGGAACTTCTTCTCTTGTAGAAAACATAAGACAGCAAAATATAGATGTTTATAGCTGCTACTGACTACTTTGGATAAATCTCATCTCCTATGGGCTGATGTGAGGTGCTGCCCACGCCAGTGCTCAGTAAGTACATTTCTCCCTGAGGTTGCTGCCTTGTAATAAAACAGGGATCAAACAAGGATCATGTCAGATCATATAATCTGGGTGCACAAGTGAAGGAGGGTTTTAGGAACCGTGCCGATCCTCTCCTGAAATACCCGCAGCTCCCCCAAAGCAGACATTAAACACTTTAATCGCAATCAGAGGCTTTGGTCCGAAGCAAAGAGCGTGTGTGTGGACGGATTTAGACTCTGTTGCTGTAAATTAGCCACGACTCCTGAGTTCTTTGGGTGGTTTTCAAAGTTCAAAGCGAGCGGAGGAGAAACGGTAATTAAAGCCGTCTGAATCCAAAGCCTTGTCAGGAAAAAGTTACGATGGTGCAGAGTTGAAATAAAAAACCAAGCAAAGATTTACAAGTCATTCATTTTATCTATAGAAAGACGATGTATCAAACCTCTAAATTGGAGAATATTGTTCTTTTTTAGAAGAATACTGACTTTGTTTACATTGACCTTGAACAAGAAAGGTTAGATGACATTTTATAATCTAACTGAGACAAAATAGCAGATTCAGTGAATTTACTACAGAGTGGATGTTTTCAGAAAACACTTGGAGATCCTCTGCTTCTCCTCGTTTCTTTTTAAAATTTTCTGCAGCTTTTGTAGATCCTGCCATTGTTTTATTTTACAAATTTAAACCAGACAGGCGTTTGAGTACAGAAGCATGTTGCTAATGTGGGTGGAATGTGTTTATGCAGCCGTGCAGTGCTCCCATATCCCAGCTGCATTCAAGACGTGACTTTAAAGAAAGGAATTATCGTTTTTTTCTGTTTAATACGTTTAAATTATCTCTTTTCTTCCTTTTTCTCTCCTCGTCTCCTGTTTATAAAGTCTGACAGTGAGGCCAGATGAGGCGATTTCCAATAAAGTAATGGCTCTGTGCATGTGGAAATGATGAGCAGTGTGTGTGTGCTTTAGCCCTGTTTTCACTGAAGGTTTCTTTATCAGATGGCCTCATTTTTCATTAGAAAGGCTTATCTGTGCCCAGAGGTGGAAAATAAGGTTTATTCAGCCAGCTGCAGGGACCACTAGAAGATTTCCACAGCTACTCAGCAATGTTACAAACCAGCATTTGATTCAGCAGCACTTCTCTGTAATATTTGTCATGGTTGCAAACAATCTGTGCATCCACCTACCTGAGATGGGGTTGGGTATAACCCAGACATTCCTCTTCCTGGTGACATCCTCCAGCTCTTTTCCAGGGTATCTCGAGGCGTTCCCAGGCCACCAGGGATATATGGGTCTTCCCCCGGGTGTCCTCTGAGTGGGACTTGCTGCCGTCTGGAGCTCACATACAGCTTCCTGTCACTCTCAGATAAATAGACTTCAAGCAGCATGGATTCTAGTTCTCTCCACTTTTCCTCCAGACTCTGGCGCCTTAAATTTCAAGTTAAATGACGTGCTGACTCCAGCCTCGGTTCACTCCTTGTGAAGCTCCCCCAAATTCTTAGATGGATTTTACTTGACAGTCCTCTCAAGGCTGCGTTATCTCTGTTGCTGGTGCACCTTTTCCTTCCACTTATTCTGTTAATGACCCTGACTGAGAGGCCATTTAAAGGCTCAGAAAACCTTAACTAGCCTATTAGAGGGCTGACACCACGAGTTTCCAATATTTAACTTTTTCACAGTATTATAATTTTCTGAGATGCTGAATTTTGGGTTTTCATTATTTGTAAGCCATAATCATCATAATGATTATGGCTTGAAATATTTTACTCTATGTAATGAATGTATGAGTTTCACTTTCTTAAAATGAAAAAAAAAATACAGAACTTTTTCAGGATATTAAAACTTTTGAGATGTTTTATCTTACCTAATTTTGCGAAAAGATCAATTGTCCAGTGACACTTTAAAATTTACCCTTGTATTTTGGTTAAGACTAGTGTTATTAAAGTCGCACAGTCTATATAACACCATAAGAGTACAAACACATGTAGTAAATTAATAACCGGAGTCCTAATCCCTAATTCGCAATGACTGATGCTGGAAAAATAGCAGAAATATTGTTTGTTGTGTTACGGAGCAGAGACAGACTGTCCGTTGTTGGAAAAGAAGCCCAAACACAGCTGAGCAACCTGGAGGCAACTGATTGAAACATAAACATAAAGTATTTTGTTATTTTACTAATCTGCTGCGCAATGGTCATGTAACCCAAAAACAAAGAACTCCAGAACAGGGAACAGGGTGAGATTTATACACCACATGGCAAAAACAAAGACAATTACAATGATGACGATGATCAAAGGAACCAGGAAACATCTGAAGCTAATGTCTTAATCTGGACCAGGTGTGGCAAATGCCAGGTGTGACTGAAGGGCAAATAGCAGAACCAATCACAGAACAAATGTAGATAAACAGGACTGAAGAGCCATAATATAATCAAGACTACGTGGTTTAATCAGGAGATGGTAAAAACCAAGAAAGCAGATGTGACCTGAGACACAGAGGCAGCTGCAACAGTCATATTCAGTACTTGAGAATATTCTGATGAAACTCATTTGTCAGATTAAAAGTAGCTTTTAAAAATAGCACACTTTAAGCAGGTAATAATCATACTTCTCAGTAAGCCTATATTTAAAATGTTTGCTTTGTTGTCCTGATAAAATAGTCTAATCCTAAATGTTTTCATTGGCTGTAAGTGGAAAAGCATCATGATTAACATGAATAAAGGCTTGAAAACAACAGTCTGTGTAATTAATCTACAGTATATAATGTGGTTCACTTTAGTGAAGTGTTTCTGAAATGAACTTTCCAATGATATTCTAATTTATCGAAGTCTCATAAACTAACTTAAAATGTCTTGAAACACGTTAAACAATTTTGAAATGGCTCAATTTAAAAAAAAAATTATTTAGATATTGTCAAAGTTTTTAGGTAAACAATGCGTGAATGTTCTACTTTTGTGGTGGTTGGAATAAAAGTCAGGTGGTAATCCTCCTTTTATTCAGCCAAAAGGTCAGGTTTCGTAGTGTTGAGTAGTATTGTTTATTTGTAGATTTGTGGCACAAGTGACCTTTATTCATCATGTAGCTTGACAGGAAGAAGGGTAGAGAGGGAAAGAGATACAGGGTGGGGATTAAACCTGGGACAGCTGCGTTGTAGACCACAGCCTCCATGTAAGGTTCGCCTGCTTCTCCACTGAGCCAACTGTCACCTCTAGTACGATTTTTAAGCCTAAAAATAGAAGCAGAGAAAATTCGACCATTCTTCCATTCAGTTTGAAACAAAACCTTACAGTTAAATCCTGGAAGTAATTGATTTTTACTAAACTTGTAGTTGAAACAAACTTAAAGACGAGTCAAATGAGGAAAAAATCTCCTCTTCTGGTAAATCAAACCGTTCTTTTGGGCCAAAACTTCAACAATAAACCCTGGTTTGTTGTTAGCAGGAATGAAGAAAACAATTTGATATTGATATAGTATGTTTACTTAACATTACTTATTATTGTGCAGCCAAGCAGCGTAACTGCCGATTTGACAAATCGAGTACATATGGCATCCAACAGGCTTGCTGAAGGCAACATGCCTCCTGGCTCACAAAATGATTAAAGTTCTCCTTTTTTAGTCATGTGTACACTTTTTAGCACTCAGGGTGTATTCACATCAGCCACTTTTAGTCTGCTTTAAACGGATCAGAGTTCGTTTTCCCATTAGTCCGGACCTTTTGTGCAGGTGTGAATACACTCAAGTGCAGCCAAACAACCGGACGGAGACCGATTTTTTTTTTTTGAGGTGGCCTTGGTCCGCTTCTAAACGAACTCTGGCGCGGTTTGGTTGTGGTGTGAATACACTCAAGCGAACCCTGGTCCGGACCCAGAGCCACTTTTTGAGGTGGTTTCGGTCCGCTCCAAACTCTAGTGCAGTTCGCTTCTGGTATGAATACTAGCCACTGTGGCAGAGAACGTTATACTGAAATCTTACCTGATCCGAACTCTGTTGCTAGGCAACGCTGTTGCCTGCGTGTTTTAGCTCGGTGCAGAGCACAGCGTCTCCTTCGGCTTGCGGCACGCGTTACAAAATCATAAATAGAACGTTGCACAATCTGTGTTGAATGAGCTGCTCTTGACCCTTACAATTATACCGCAGCTGTAATAACGGCACAAATATGCAGAACGGAGGGGCTACTAGCAGGACTTCCACAGTTGTTTTCCTTCATTTCCAGGTCTGTGCTCTGTCCCACCCCGTCATTTCTGTCCAGTGGGAGCAATGATCGTCATCTGCCAGGCTTTGTTTACAAGTTATAGTTCACTTGCCAAATGTACAATGTGAAAGCTAACTGCTCCATATGAAAAAAAATACAGTCTGCTTTTGGTTCGGACCAAGTAACTTTTCCTGGTGTGAATACACCCTTAGTTAAACATCAGTTTTTCATTCTAGCTCTGAAGTTCTTTATATATTTTCGTGTTTTGACACAAATTTTCACTGATGTCCTTTAGCTTAGCATAAACTGCAGCTTTTTTGTTTCAGCGAACGTTTTTTTCTTTCCACTGTTAAAATACTAACTCCATAGCCCACAAAGCTTTGAACACTTCATCCTAGTGACAGATTCACTTTTTAAATAAACTTGAACACATTTTTTCTTATTTTCTAAGTTCTTGAGTTTTGTTTTTGTTTTGATGTTTTGTTTTTCTGTGGTTTTGCTAATGTTTGTTACCCTAGCAACACAGCATTATTCACCAGCTAATTTCTTATTTCACTCATCTAAACCACCAGCTTCTTGCTTTACTAAATAATGTTGAACTTTCCATAGTGACACAATCACTTTTTTTTATATAAAATCAGACGTTTACAGCTATAATTATTCAACACTGCAGATTAGGTCTGTTTAGGTTTATAGGCTTATCAATACAAGCTAGCAAAAAATAAACCATACAAGAACAATTGAAATAGCTCAATAAAAATAATACTACAGATGTTTTACTTGAAACTACTGAAGCGGTTTCACTAAATTAAACACAAAATGCCATGTTTAATCACTAGCACAGTTTCAATATGAACTCCTTCATGACAAATATGTTTTCTCCCAGGATTTCCTAAAACTTGGTTCAATCCTTCTTGCCTTCACATGCTGTAGGTTTACATGGCCAGAGGAAGCACAGCAACCCCAGAGCATCTCTGAGCCACCATCCTGCTTTACTCTAAGCACTGTGTACTTTTCAGCGCATGCTTCAGTCTTTATCATACAGACTTTCTGCTGATGCATTTGAAATGTTCATGTTTTGATTCACCGCTCCACAAAACAGATTCCCAGGCTTATTTATATAGCTGTGAGCAAATTGGAGCTGAGTTTTTGGGTTGGTGGTTTCAAAAGACTTCTACTTCATTCCTACTTAGGAATATGGCGCCACTGTTGAAATCCTCTTTCTGCCTCCAGGTGAAGTAGCCACTGTTTCTTTAGACCTGAAATCTGTTCTTCCAGTTGTATCTAGGAATACTCAGGAGCTTTGCTATGCTTTTGTATCCTTTCCCTTCTCTGAGCAAAGCAATGATCTCTTCTCCCGTGGCTGATCTTCTTCTATGCTGCTCTAGTAGTTGTATTGTAGTGATGTTTCTGGAGGAAAAATGGCTCAAAACGGACAATGAAAGATTTGTTTAACATTTTTAATGAACAGCGAACATTTCAGGGTTTAATAAATTCATTTATTTATTCAAGTTTCTTATTGTATGCTCTGCCATCTGCTGGCACAATTAGATAACTGCATTTAGCCCAAATCTCTTTTATCGCACTTCAGCGTGATTTGTCTGATGTGTGTTAACGGCATCATTGGATTGAGGTCCAAAGACGTTCCCTGGCGCTCCGGGTGTGCGTTGCCCTTTAAACATTTGTTTTGTGACCCTTTTGTTTTATCCTACTTGGCCCATGCTCGGTGACTATAATTTACTTTGTTTGATTAGTTTGAAATCATTTGTCTTCCAAAGACAAATCCAAGCAATTTTATCACTGGCAGTACAACTTTTTTATTTCCAGCAGGATAGTTCAAAACAAATATGAAACCGCAGGAAAAATGTACCCAGTGTATGATCTACAAATAAAAATTGTGTTGTTAAGCTCCAGCAGAAACTGGCTTGTATTTAATCGAATAATATGATGCTTAATTTTAAGCATAGTGTTGATGGATGTAGTATTTTATATTAAGATCAAATTAAATCCTCTTTATTGCTTTTCTATCTGTTTAGCAGTAGATACAAGAAATAAATAACAGGACTGCAAATGTTTTTTTGGCTTTTAAAAGAGAGTGACAAATTACTTCCAGTTGTATCTGTGGAAGAAACCAAATGAAAGTAAAATACTGACACTGAAAGCAGTTTTGAAAATGCTGTAAAAGTCAATGATCTTTTTTCAGACGTAACTTGGGAAAGGGTTTTGATTGTAAGAATAAAGCAACAATGCCTTCAAAGCAAGTGAATAACTTGTTTCCAGAGTTCTTCGCTCTGTACTTTAAATAAGGCCTTCAGATGTCAGTTTTATTCCTTTGCAAAAATTTTGTTTTCTTTACACAGCTCTCAGAGTGAGAGCTTTGTTCTGTTTGCTCTGCTGAATTTGTTAGAGAACACCAGAGGGGACTAATGTTAAAAAGGTTTTCTCACGTAAAAAAGGAGCAAGGATAGGATTGACTGAGAAGGTCGGTGAATGTGTGAAACATGTTTCAGGGGGCTTAGTATCTGAAATATGACCTGGGAACATAAAAAACACTGCAGGGTTTGTTCAGAAGATCGAAATGGAGTAAAAGGAGCCTGATCTTTCTGATTTTTGTTCTGATAATACCTTCGTTTAAAGGTTCTGTAACTGAGAGAAATTGAAGAAACGTGTCAATAAAATAGTTCACTTATCCCAGTGAAACTACAAGGTTCCTAAAAACATGGTCAGAAAATAGTCACAATACATGATAATTACACTAAAGTAAGGAAAATATTCATGCTAAAACAACAGTTTTATGAGTTTTACAAAAACCATTGTCTTTAAAATGAATGATCTCATTCTGCTTGCCATCCCACATATCCAGATTTCAGTGATTTTCGTTATTGGCCAAACCTTTTCCACATCTTGACTAGCGTTGCAAGTAGTTATGCAGGTTGCTGTATTTTAGTAGCCAAACCCTCTGAGTTTTAATGCAGTTTTCATAAGATTATTAAAGCAACACAAAGGGTTACAGTGGTTTAATACACGCAGTCTTTCATATTTACCTTCAGTTCCTTTAAAAATGCTAAAAGGAAAAGGAGAATATGGTACAATTTGTAAAGACTTGGAGGAGATCATGGAGCACCTCCTTCTGCCAGTTATTGCTCAAGAGGCTTCAATCAAATCCTGTCATAAAACTCCCCAGAATGTTGTTTTTTTTTTACGCAGTTTTTAAGTTAAACTTTATTGAGCTGTTATGAATCTTTATTTTGGTTGTGTTTTAATGAATGCTTTCTTTTACAGCTTTGCAGTTCTGAGAAACAATCAAGTCCAATCAAACCTCAGATATATTGTTTCTTTAATATGGAAAACTGGCACGATGAAGGGCGCTTCTATCCACAGTAAAATCAGGTTGGAGCAGATTTATGAAGAAGAGATTTATGTTTAATGTCTGAGGGTTTGGATTCGACTCGGGGGAGGATTTTTTACCACCTCATATGCTATTGAGGATTTTCTTTTTCTTACTGAACATTAGTTAAAAATACCTGTAAAGCCCAGCTCAGCTCTGCCTTAAAGCTTCCATATATTTTCTGCTGTAATGAAAATGATAATTCAGCTGTAGGGTAATGGCTGAGGCTGTGAACACAGTTAAACAGCTGGACATTTATCATATACCGTATCATGTCATTTCCTTCTGGATTTGCAGGCATTCAGTGATAAATAAAAGTTCTGGACCTGATGGAGTTTGGCTGGATGATGAAAGCTTTTTCTCGTTATCCTGGTGCCAATATTTGAATTAAGTGGAAAATCCTGAAATATCTCCCAGTGTGCACTCTGCAAACAGCCTCTACATGGGTGCATTTACCCCACTGGCAGCGTTATCAGGGGTCTAACATAAAAATAAAATGTTTTGGTCCCAGGCTGACCCTCTTCCATCAGACCCAGTAAGCTTTAAGATTTGGAGGCTTTGGTTTTACTGATTTCATAGTTGTACGTTCATGCTGGTTCTGTGTAATTCCCCTCTGGGAATGCTGGAATCTCTGTGACGGATCATTTCTTTTTTTTTAAAGTGACCTACAAATGAGGAGATAACAATGCAGTTAGTATCAAAGCTAACAATAGGCTACTTAGAAGGAAGACCACTAGTCAGGCTGTTTTGGAGGTGACAGGGTGACACTGGAGAAATAGAGGGAAGTGAAGAGAGAGTGCAGTAGGGGTAGGAGATGCTCTCTGAAGATCTGACCTGGACGCCCCGGTACTTGTAAAGCTTGGTAGGCTTGATGACTAATTCCAGGTTCTTACAAACTGGTGAATTTAAAAAAAAAATCAAGTTTAATTTAAAAGGTTCTTTATTCCAATTATATTATTGGGATTGCTAGTAGCTGAGTCATTAATAGTGACTTCAATTTTGTTAAAAAAACATTATTTCAACATGGTCTGTGTCCCCCCTAAATAAATGTGATTACATCTTTATCAGGGATGCCAATCAATAGGTGTGGAGACTAATAATCTAAAAACCCTGTTTTACTAAACCCTTTTTTGATGTCAGTATTGCATAAATATTCTGGTATTTGTTTGTGCTTTGATAGGCGAGTTTCTAAAGTTTTGCTCTGTCATAGTTTATCTCTGCATGTTTTCATTTATCGCCTCGATATTTTTACTCCCCCGAGCCGATGCGAAAAGTTTAAGGACAAACAGCTCTTTGCTGAAGGAAAAAGGCCCAGAGATCCGCTTTAAATGTACATGGACAACCAGTGAGTGCTCAGAAACACAGAGGGTAATTGCCACTGTAATTATTTCTGGGGTGATGGATGAAAAATGCCCACATATGCACTCCAGCTGGGATAAAAAAAACTGTGCTAAGCTTACATAACACTGTACCTAATGCTACAAACATCTAAAACCCTCACAGCACAGATATCCGGGTTTTCTGTCATTTCAGGCACTCAGCAAAGCACCACCGAATACTATGTTTAATTAAATTTTCCCTTAACTGTATTTTACAACAGATTTCTTACGAGTATTTTCATCACGTCTGCTAACAGACTCGCTGATAATGCCGACAACTGATCAGTAGGATCAGCAAACCTCAAACAGCCTCCATTCTGTTGTTTCTACCAAAGATAAAGTCGGTGAACCTCGATGTTCCAACAGTTAATATCCTTTATCCTCATCACCTCCTCTGCTTCCCTGGATCAGTCACCAGTTAATTACCGGAGGCCAATTATCAGGCTCCACACATGTATTCATTTGAGTTAAACTGAACTTTAAATAAATCTGTCAGGCAGAGAGATATTGAACAGACTCACACAGAGAGATTAGAGTTGCAGTGCCTTTCGAAGGTATTCACCCTCTGTGAACTTTTCCGCAGTGGCGAATGAATCAAGAATAGAAAGAAAAGTGTTCATTTTTTTAAAGTGGTTTGCAGGACTTTTGGGGTTTCTCACTACATGCTTTGCACATTTACAGATAGACATTTATGCCTATACTTTACAAATCTCAGTTGGATAACGTTTTACTCATAAACAGACTTGGGCACGCACGTTCATTAAATTTGACTAAATACAGCAAGGGTTTTGAGGAACGTTTCTGTTTTTGTTGCTGAGAATACACAAAAAGCATTTCAGACCCACAAAATAGAAAACATTCGACCCAAAAAGTTATTAAACACTGCAGTCAAGTTCAGGTTATTTATCAAATTGGCTAAAAGGTTTTCTATTTAACGAGACCTAGCAGATTTCATTGAGTCGTTAGCTGCGTTTCCATTACAAATGTGCGCAAAAACTTTGTTGATATTCTGCCAATGTCAAAAAAACACAATTTCGCAATTCCGCTGTTTAAAATCACACTTGAATAAGTTTTTTCACGCGATAACTCATTAAAAACATGGCGGTGACGGATGGACGCTTTAAGATCTTGGTAAATGCTCGCATTTCTTTGCCTTTTTGGAGTCTAAAATTCTGGTAAAGTCCCTGTAGCAAACCTAATTTAAAAAAAAGCTCTGTCTCCTGGTGATTCCAAACATGCCACGCCATCATCCTCCTACTACTTCCTGTCGTATTCTTCGTCATTTTCACCAGTACCACCATCCGGTTGTTGATCATGTGACTCGTGTGATGCGAAAAAAGTGTTTCCGTTGCAGTTTTGCGAAATTCACCAATTTCAATACAGCCAAAAAACCACCTCATCTTAGCGCAAAAACCTTTTATCGAATAACGGGAGTTTGTTTCCATTAAGTGATTTTTATTTCGTAATTACAATTTGCGCAATTTGATGGTCAATGGAAACACAGCTAGTGAATTGCAGCAATCCGTCATGCTGATCATGCATGGAAAGGAAACTCGACTTTAACAGGAAGAAACCTCCAGCAGAACCAGAACCAGGCTCAGAGTGAGCAGCCATCTGTCACAACGAAGTTAGACAACTGAACTTTTTTTTTATTGAGGCAAACATCTGAGACCTTTTTTTTGGATCTACAATAATTTGTTCTTTTCTACTTTGTTTCAAACAATTTTGCATGTTTTATTTATTGCTGAGCAGGTAAAAACAAAATAATTTACAAAAAAATATCCCATAGTACCTCTGGGTGTGTGTTTCGGATCGTCCTGCTGGAAGGTGAAACTCCACCCAAGTCTCAACTCTTTTTTGCAAGTCCCCAAACCCTCATTTCACTTGTGCTGTTGTCGTTAACCTCTGTTTTTGTTAAGATCTGATTTTACAAGTCTTCCACAACACCTGCTGCTCATAAACACTCTTGTTATTACAAATCTGCATGCACAGGGTCCTAAACTGAGGGAATGGATTTCTGGAACCTGTCTTTATTCCACCTCCAACATCGGGCTGGCTTCATGCAAAACATTTCCATAATCACCAAATGTTAGAGGAGAAAAATGACAGAAAAGAGACAGAGCAGCTGCATGGTGATGAAACACAAAACACCGGAAGAGCATAAATATTTTACTGTCATGTTGCAGCAGCGGAGGGATGGGTGAAATACAAACGGAGAGAAATCTGCAAAAATCGGAGAACACATCAACAAACGCATAGTTGAGCTTAAAGTTAGTTTTCTGGGTGCCAAATAGGTATAACTCTTTTATGAAATGGAGCTGTGACTGTAAAAAAGGTGCAGACATGTACTAAAGTAAGGCATCTATACCAATAAGTGAAGACAGAAAAAATAAGATAGATATGTTCATAGATATATGTTCATAGATTTCATTAAGAAATGACAATTTTAAAAGGAAAAAAACGACTAAAAGCTATGAAGGTATGACAGCAGAAGTTTAAACGACATCAATTAGACACAACAATACAGTTAAAATCTGATATTTACTGGATTACAGATAATTTTTTCTCACTGCCTGACATGAAATATCATCTTAGATCAGTTGGGAGTAAAGAATTATACATATTTGCCAAATGCCAAAATATTTTTTATAACTTTCTACACACAGTGGGTGTAGTTAAAGGCCACACCTCAAGCACTCTGCTTCCTTGTGTGACATCATGGAAAAAGATTCAGCAAGAATTCACAAAGAGTATTGTGGACCTCAAAAGACCTAGTTCATCCCTGGGTACAATTTCCAGAGGGTGAAGGTTCTGTGTTCATCTGCTTAGACAATTTTACGCAAGTATAAGCAGCATGGGAATGTCCTGGAATCGAGACGGAATGAGACGGGTTCTGTGTCCCAGTGAGGAACATGTTTTGGTGTAAAAGTTGCGAAACAACCCCGGATCAAAACCTAAAGACCTTGTGGAGATGCTGGCTGAAGCTGGTAGGAGAGTCGTTATCTACAGTGACATGAGTCCACCAACATGGGCTGAAAGACCACTCAGGGGAAGAAACCATTACTCTAAAAGCAACATAAAAAGCCCGATTAGAGTTGGCAAATGCACTCAGAGACAGAGTCTGTAGTTTCTGTAGACATGTTCTGTGGTCTGATGAAACTAAAAAGGTTTTTGACCATAATGACCATTGTTACATTTGGAGGAAGCTTGCAAGCCTCAGAACACAAATCCCAACTGTAAAGTACGGTGGTGTTAGCATCATGCTGTGGGAGTGTTTTGCTGCAGGAGGGACTGGTGCATTTCACAAATCAGATGACATTATGAGATGAGTAAAAAACATTATGTGGAAATATTGAAGCAAAATCTCATGACATCAGCCAGGGAGTTGTGGTTTAGGCACAAACAGATCTTCCAAATGGACAATCAACCTCAGCATACCACCACCAGAATGGATGTTCACTTCTAAATCTGAAGAAATTTTTAAAAAATTTCTTTATTTTGGCATTTAGATAATATATATACTGTTGGTTATCCTAACTGGCTTAAATCTGGAAAAGTTTAGTCTGATTTAATGTTAGACGGTGAGAAAAACAGGTTAAGTGTCATTTTTATACAGTATATGTAAATGTCTGTTTTCAGCTCCATTAAACTATGACAGAGACACAAAACCGTCCAAATAAGATGTAAAATGAACCCAAGATGTTGGCCTGACAAACATGATACACCAAACACCAAAATAAAAGCTGTAAAGGAAACAGAAATCGACTTAAATCAGTTAAAGTTAAAGCAAAGCAAAACTGATTAGATGAGACAGAAGTACATAAAAGAGGTGATATCCACAAGATACTCATCTGGTTTAGGTTAACAGGAACACATGACTGAGCTGCAGGTCTGTGAATGTTTGCTGCCTCTTTATGTCTGCTGATCGTCTTCTATAGCATGCCTCCCACAGTGCCTCATCTTTTTGACTCTGGACCGACACTTGTCCCCAAAAACGCTACGTGACGTTTTTCCTGGCACCTCAACAGGCCTTTACTTAATTGTCCAAATCATTCTCTGTTGATGCTGGACTCGGGCCGGTTTCAGCTTTCTGCTTTTGCCTCCATGGAGTGAAGCCATGAAGTGGATTACTGTCTGGAGGTGATGAGTTTGGACAGATTTCAGCTGATCAGGCGATCATCCTCTCTTTCATGTCTCAGAAGCAAAGCTCAAACTGTCCCTGACCTCTCGCCTGAGCTCTCAGGGTTAAGCATTCCTCTTAGTCATTCACAAAATGATTTAATAGTAGTTAAAGAAGGCAAATAAAGTTGTGTAAACTTACCCATCTCCCTAAAGTTGTGATTAACTCATTTAATGCCCAGATCTGCAGGTTCAAACTTTATTATTCAAATCTGAGGAGTTTCCTGCCCATGGGTCCAAGATTTCCATGTTCTAAAATTTAATCGCTTCATCATCACTTCTGCCTTGAGAAACAGCTCCATCAGACTGTAAAAATCCATCACCAAACTGTTCGTGGATCGTTGGACAACATTGTTCTTGTGGGACATTTTGATCCAACTATATGTTTAACCAGAGCCCCACACCTGGTAGCTCTTATCTGTAATATCAGACCATATCCAGAGCTTTGAACATCTCACAGAGCTCCCTTCAATCCCTCATCTGAACATGGAGAGAGGATGGACCAACTGTAGACCTACCAAGAACGGATGTCCACCTAAACTGATAGGCTGGACAAGGAGAGCATTAATCAGAGAAGCAGCCAAGTGGCCCATGGTAATTTCGGAGGAGCTGCAGGGATCCACAGCTCAGGTAGGAGAATCTGTCCACAAGACAACTATTAGTACTCCACAAATCTGACCTTATGAAAGACTGGCAAGAAGAAAGCAGTTTTCTTGCCACCATAGAAGGTCTCATTTGCTTCAAGGCATGTACAAGAGACACCAAACATGCATAGGGATGTCCTCCAATCATGAAAACTAACACTGCACCTCATCCTGAACACACTGTCCCCACAGTGGTGGTGGCAGCATCATGCTGTAGTCATGTTTTTCTTCAACAGGGACAGGGAAGCTGGTCAGTGTTGAAGGGAAGGTGGGTGGAGCGAAATCCAGGACAATCCTGGAGGAAAGCCTGTTAGAAGCTGCAGAAGACTTGAGACTTGGGCGGAGGTTCGCCTTCTAGCAGGGCAACCACCCTAAATGAAATGGTTTAGATCAAAACATTTTCAAATGTTAGAATGGTCCAGTCAAAGTCTGTGACCAGACATGTTCACAGATGCTCTCCCTTTAGTTGGACTGAGCTTGAGCTATTTTTTTCAAAGAAGAATGAGGAAAGGTTTTAGTCTGTAGATGTTCAAGGCTGGTAAGAACATCATACATAGAGCAGATACCCAGCAAAACAGCCTTGGGTACCCCACAGAGAATGCCTCATATAGGGCCGGTCCTAAACCTCCAGATCCACAAAACACACAAACTGGACTCTCAAACTGCCATGACCCCGTCACAAACCACAGCCACAAACCACAGCTAGCCACAACCTCTGGCTACCTTAAAACTTAAAAACTTAAGCGGTTTCTTTAAAAAAAAGTTGTAATTTATGAAGATGTGAAGTGTACTGAGAAGGGAAAAGAATTAATCGAGCACAGCTTGAGATACCATCATCTTTATTCATTTTCACAGTCAGCTTTAAATACGCTATTAGATTTCAAGGATTTCCCAGGAGATCTATGCATAAAGGTCACATTTGTCACTACTTCCACTCAAAGACATGACTCATACGCAGAGAAAACATCACCTGCTGCCGCCGATCGACGGTAATTACAGGCTGTTTTTTCTCTCTGTCAAACCTCAGGGTGCTAATTGTTTTCAGTCTCCTCTGACTGAGAAGGGATTTTTTTTTATGACTAACCGCGGTTAAAGATCCTGCAGCTAAGGCAATTTAATGTGTGAACCCATTTCCACGCAGCATTAGCATCTTTAGTAAGGGATTTTTGTTTTACAGCTCATTTCTTTGATAGATGGAGTTCTGTTTGACATTAGGGAAGCTTAGTGTGCCAGGTAGACATGATCTGGACAAAGATTTGCTTCTAACATAACTTTATTTCAGTTACTTTGTGCAGTGCACTGCTACCACTGGCAGTAAACAAGCCCACAGCATGATGCTTTCACCAACATGCTTGACAGTTGGTACTGTGTTGTTAGGATTCGAAAGCCTCACCTTGATTCCTCTAAACATTTTTCTCATCATTCCAGCCAGAAAGCTTAATCTTTGTCTCGCCAGACCCAAAACAAAGTTCTTTTAGGAGTCAGTTGGCGTTCCAGATTTCATAGTCATTTCAAACCAATAATATGTAAGTTAATCACGATGCAAAAGTCTGATAGTGGAGCCAAGCTGCCCCCCTCACATGCAAGGGGGGGCTCAAAATAATTCACCTGTCTACACTCGCCTGTTCTTGCAGGGTCTCGGTGCAGCTGGATCCTATATCCAGCGGTCCAGTGGGCGAGAGGTGGCATTCACCCTGGACAGGATACCAATCCATCACAGGGCAACACAGACACACTCAGGACAAATAAACATGCACGCACACACTCATTCCTAAGGGAACGTTAGGGTAATCAGTTAACCTAATGGTCATGACTGTAGGAGGAAGCCAGAACACCCAGAGAGAACCCATGCATGCACAGAGAGAACATGCTGAAAGAGCCCAGGCCGGGATTCAAACCCAGGACCTTCTTGCTACAAGGCAGCGGTGCTAACAACTGCTCCCCCATGGAGCCCCAAGTAAATCCATCAAAGCTCAAAATTAATAAAATTGTCCTTTGATGGTTTTGTATGATCCCAGAATTTTTATTAATTAGCATTGCACCAATTGATCCGCCGGCCGATCAATTGGCCCCGACTTCCTTAATTTTGGGCGATCTGTAATCGGCCGATACTTGCATGTGGAACCAATCTTTTCCACTAATCTTATGTACCCTGCAAAGGTCTGAAAATCACCCACTGTCCCCTTTTGCTCTGCCTTGAGAGAGGGGTGAGTGACGAACCCAGCCACCAAGTCACGTCTGCACGTGTGACAACATAAGATTGGAACAATCAACTTTAGATTTCATTATATCTTTTTTTTTCTACCATCCCTTTAACCAAAGTTCATATCAGTTTACAGCCTTGATGCAGTGTTTCTTCTCACAGGTCTGCTTATGATTGAAGCTACCAAACTTGGACTGTGGAAAGTGATTAAAAAAAAAGGCCAAAGAGCCTCACTGGTATGCATGGTTTATTAAAGTCAGAGCAACGCCCAGAGGTGCAATAGCCGTGTTTTATTTGCAGTCTTTGCAGAGAAAGCCACACCTGTGGGTGCTTTTAGTACAGAGGATCAATAGCACTGATTCAGCTGGGGCAGACCTGGAAACAAAGAAATATTGTTTAATGACTCCCCACCTGCTGAAATTGATGATGAAAAGAAGTTGTGCTTCAGGGGACAAGGGGTATGTGACAGAGTGTTGGACCACAAACTTTGAGCTATAATAAAAAATCAGATTTAAGATCAGGTTGCTTATCAACGGAAACCCCAGCAGAGGAAATATGTTTTATTGTTTTTGCGAAAGAAAACAGCCAAAAACAAGAATTGGAACAAGCAAGTGTTTCAGTTTTTCATAAAATAAATTCCTTTTGTCTGTTTAACTTTAAGAAATTGGAAGTTTTATCTGTAGATGTTTTTGCTTAGACCAACAATAAAATAGTGTGTAATTGTAAAGTTAATAGAAGAGCACATATGGTTTTTATATTTTGGAGTATGCCTCCACCAGCTTTCAACATCAACAGAGAGAGCGTTTTGCAGAATCTTCTTTGCAAAATAGCCCAAGCTCAGTTGGATTCAATGGAGAGGGTCTGTAAACAGTTTTCAAGTCTTGCCCTAGATTCTCAGTTGGTTTTAGGTCTGGCCTTTGACTAGACCATTCTAACACTTGTATATATAATTCAGCTTAACCATTCCATTGTATCTCTGGCTGTATGTTTATTGTCATGGTCCTGCTGGAGGATGAACCTCCATCCTAGTCTCGAGTCTCCTCTGTGGGGTCAACCTCTAACAGGTTGTCTTCCAGGATTGTCCTTGATTCAGCTCCATCCATCCTCTGACCATCTTCCCTGTTCCTGCTGAGGAATAGTGTCTCCACAGCATCAGCAGGGATGGTGTATTCAGGGTGATTGTGACAAAATGGTGGAGGGGATTCTTTTGGACTTCTTTAAACAATTAATCGATCTTGGTCCTATTTCACAAAGACCAGATATATGGACTCCGCGACTTACAGTCGTCCTTTTAATAGATTTTCCCACCTGAGTTGTGGATCTCAGCAGCTTCGCCACAGTTTCTCTGGGCTTTCTGCCCTCCTCCGATTAATGCTCTCCTTGCCTGACTTGTCAGTTAAGGTGAACATCCATGTCTTGGTAGGTCTGCAGAAGGTTCATCCGCACGGTAGGAGCTGAGTCCACAGGTTTTCTCCATCAGCCTCATCAGGAGAGGAGCTTAAGAACCCAACGCTGCCAACACTCCAGTGTCTGAGTGTTAACCTGCAGTGTTAACTCTAGCTGGCCAAGACAAATCTCTTTGTGATTATTCTGAGTACTTACCTTCTCGTGTCCTCCTTCCCAGGTTACCTCCAGTCCCGAGCTTCTGTATCCAGTCTTCTTATGCAGAAAACCCAGATCCACTCTTTGCAAGAGAACTTCACGGATTATCTTCTCAGTTGGCTGCATTCCGGTTACAAGGCTCCTCAGACTTCCTGCGAATGAACCTGGCTCACCAACTCCATCGTGCTCCCCTCCAAGATCATCCACCTGGTGCCTCCTCAACCTCAAGTGCAAGTATGACAGGATTACCTGCACCATTCACTTACCTGACACACTCCCGGAGTTTCCATCTATGTTCCCCTGGGTGTATCAGAGAAAAAGGGGCTGAATACAACTGCACACCGAACCCAGCATCATATATAACTATCTCTACTTTGTGTTGGTTCATCACATGAAATCCCAGCAATACACATTAAAGTTTGTGGTTGTAACATGCTAAAAAGTGGAAACGTGGCGTCAAAGACTTTCAGCTGGAGATAATGACTAAATTACCAACAGGAGAGCCAAAAGGACAGTTACCAAACAGACCAGAAGAGCCTCCAAACCCGATTCTTCATACGTTTGGCTTTTATACTACATAGCCAAACACAATGTGGCAAATACATCTGAAAAAAAAATACAATCACACAGAATTACTCAATTAACTTGAAACAACCCTTAGAAAAAATCACTGACTTCAGAGAGGCTAAATGGACCTGCAAATGAATCACACTAGGTGGATTAGAAGGACAAATGGAGACACATTATGCTTTGTACTGAAAACATGATCTGGAAAGAAAAACAGTCATTTTAGACAGAAATAAACGATTTCAAAGAGAAACAAATGACACAAAATTACTAAAAGGGAATGCAAATATCAAGAAAGAGAATGAAGGATGTACTGAAGCAGAGATGGATACTCTGGGTTTTCTTCAGGTCTGCTGTGGCAAAATAAGAGCTCAACCAAAAGGTGACATTAAATGTGTATTAAATTAGTTAAATAAATAAATACGCCTTATGCATTTGTTCCTAAATAACAGAATAAAACCAGAACCGGTTCAGAAGTTGTTATATAAACCTTAAAAACAGACAGAAAAGGAAGACAGAACATCTAGCAACATGCAACATGTGCCCCACCAGTGTCTGAGCTCTTATCGGCGTGCACAGTGGCCTCTGTTATCTATCACTGCTGTGTAAGTTTGACAGGTCCATAACTGTAGAGTCATAAATCTATAACTGGTGACAGGTCTGAGCATTGCCCACCATTGTTTAACCACAAGCCATTATGTAATCGTCTGCATCGGCTCTGCCTCTGACATGAAAAACACAGTCAGCCTCATCGACTTCCAAGTCCCTTCTTTCCACTCGCTCTGTGCTGTGCATATAGATTGGACATTATGAGGCGAAGTTGAGGCCCTGCAACACAGATACTGCTCCAAGCTATTCCATGTTTTTCTTCAGAATGTAGTCTCAGACCAACTCTGTTTGTAAAGAAAAGGCTTGAAACCTTTACACAGCGTGCAAGTACTGCTGTTAGAAACTAATAATGTACCTGGGTTGGCATCTGGTTTAGAGCCAAGTTCTTCCTTTTTTTTTATTTGTGCTTTTTAATCTGACCACATGGAGGAGGCGGTTGGTGTAGCGGCTCGAAAAAGCATCATCCTGATCCCCAAACGTTTGCTACTCGCCTAAAGTTTGGGGTTCATAATGCGAACTGGGCTGTTTTTAACTCTTTAGTGTCCTACACTGCTAAGGTCAGTTAAATGTATTAAATATCAGCTTCTACTGTTTGGCTTTACATGAGGCGACAGATTTTATTTTTTAAAATGTTAATATTCCAAGTAAAAATGTTTGTTTTCTAAATCTATGATATAGAGTTGCAGGCTAAATCTACCCTTAGATGTAAGCAGCATTATAGGGTTTAGTGTTTCAATATGTGCCTCTGTGTCAATTAAAGTGAAATTTGATCTGAATCGAAGTTATTCCAGAATCACGTCATTGCGCCAGTATAAACACAGATATCTGTATTTGTTTCCTCATCGTGCTAAACTGATGTCCCCATCTGAATTTATAAACACTGTTTTTATGCAACAGTTGCTGTTCTTGGACACTTTTTACTACTCTAACTTGGATTTCTAACTTTCTAATGGTGTGAAAACAGGAGTTAAGCAGGATTTATAAACAGCCTGGGAACAGTGTTTAAGAAACTAGTCTACATTTATTATCTGTTTTGAAAGACAGTTTGGATAAATTTTGTCTAAAATTAGACAGAATAAAATTAAAACCAACTCAGAAATTCAGAAGTATCTGTTTGTAGGTCCAAAATTGGACGCTTAATTGTTACATTGATGTCTTCAACCAATCACCTTAGAGTAACGTCGTTTACATGAGTTCTAACATAATTACCCTAAGAAAATGGTTGCCCTTTTGTCATGCCACAACCACAAGCTTTAATGTATTTAAAGTACTGCATAATTATAAAGTATCCAACTACCTAATACTTCATAAGGCAAATGGTTATTATGGGTTTTACCGGTATTGGATACAAATGCACGCCACATTTGTAACGAAATAAATATAAATCCTTTTTTATTCCACTTCACAGTTAGCACCCTAAATCCCTATGAAAATACATTAAAGTTGTTGCATTATTCTTACAAAATGGGGAAAAATAATACCGGTGTGAATATTTTTGCAAGGTCTTGTTGAAGATGTTTAAAAAGACCATGTTTCTGAGAGTTCTGCAGCAGTAAAATTAGTAAAAAAAACTTTTCAATCAAATGAAAGCAACTCTATTATTCCCTCTGCAGCCTGAAAGCAGCTGACTCCAGGTTTCCTGATGAATTCATATTAAGTTATGGAGCTTTCACCGAGGTCGCATCTTGTTTCCTTTTATGCTTTCTCGTTAATGGACGGGTTTTCAAACTGTAGCCTTGGTGAAGAAAGGAAATTACATTGGGAATAAAAAGTCGCTCAGTTGAGCGTCTGTAGGTGTGATGAAATAGCAATTTAAACCCCCACCTTTAACTTTAAGGCTTTTTGTAGGCTTTCTTTTGTAAAGGTATCCTAACCTTCCTTCAGATGACCAGCAACAGAGGACATTATAAAGGAATCAGTTTTTAAAGTCAAGGAAAGTCTGAATAATCGACCCGCTGTTTCTCCACAATGAGACTAATTAAATGACTGTGACTTGCTAAAGATGTATCATGAGATTTCTGGGAAAAAGTCTTTGGCTCCTCCTTATTCTTTTCTGTTTTTGCTCATTTATCATTTTGATGTTTTCAGAATATCAACCAAATTTTAATGTCAGCGGTTTTCATTTAACGATTTTATTTAGTAGGACAAAAACTGTGAAAAAGTAATTACCCCCTAAATCTTTCATCTGGTTGTGACAACCTTTGTTCCAACAACTCCCATCGCTGTGGAGCAATATTAACCCACTCTTCCTTGCAGAACTGTTTTAATTCAGTCACATTGGGGGTTTGAGTTGAGCATAAATGGATTTTATTAAAGTCATGCAATAGCATCGTAATCTGATTTAGGTCAGGACTTTGACTAGGCCACAACAAAACTGCTTCTTGTATTTACTCAGGCTATCTTTGTCTAAAATTACCATTTTGGAGCATCTTCCATCAGCAGACAATGCTGATGGAAGATGAAAGAACTGGGTTTGCTAGAACATCTCTGCTTCCCCCATTTCTACCTACATGCTGAAATGAGCCAAGCTGTTTGGAGAGACCTGAAGGTTCCTTTAATTGTAATCTACAGTCCACCAAAAAGTGAATGCCTTGAAGAATTGTCGGCTCTTATAAATGTTTGCCTTGATCTTCAAGGCACAGCTGAAACTTTAATCTGCTTCCCACTCTGCCTGCAAGGGGTTTTCTTCTTCATCAGTAGCAAAGCAGAAGGTTGCCCTCTCACTCGGTGATTAGAAAACAAGCTCAGCCTCTGAGGTTATCTGGTTATCGCCACACAGACCCACTAACATTAAGGAGCAGTCGCTGCTAATTAGATGGCTGATTATATCCAACAGTTAATGTTGGTGAGGAACGGGTTTAATATTTAATCTCTCTTACTACAAAGCCTCAGTTTCTATACTTCTTCTATATTCTATATTACATCACTTGGATCACGGCCGGGATCTTTCTCGTTCCTGTGGCCGTGCTCGTGTTCTGCTACGGGTTCATCTGCAGGACGATCTGGAGGAACCTAAAATGCAAGACCCAGAGGAAGAGCGCGGACGCAGTGGTGGAGGCCACGAAGTCCGGGATCCTTGGCAGGAACTCGGTAAGCAGCGTCTCGACCATCTCCCGTGATCGTGGTGGCCTACGTGGTGTGCTGGGCTCCGTTCTTCACCGTGCAGATGTGGTCCGTGTGGGACAAGACCTTCTCTTGGTAGGTCTCCTATTCTGGTCCTGGATCATCAATTAGATGGCTGATTATATCCAACAGTTAATGTTGGTGAGGAATGTGTTTAATATTTAATCTCTCTTACTACAAAGCCTCAGTTTCTATAGAGGATTCATTTTCTCAGCCTACTTCTCTTCTTAGGACCATAAAAACATCACCTCAGGCTTTCCTGACTTGATGCTTGACCTTTAGGAGATTAAAATATAAGGCAGTCCAGTTTTTTTTTTTTTAGTCTAGGTAAGACGTTTGTAACCCATGTGTAGGATTCGTTTGTGCGAAGCGCCTCTTGATGCTCTGACTCAAGTCCACTCTTTGTCAAGCTCCCTTAAATTCTTGAATGGATTTTGCTTGACAGTCATTTCAAGGCTGCAGTTATCCCTGTTGGTGGTACATCTTTTTCTACCACACTTTTTCCTTCCACTCAACTTTCTATTATGAATAGGCTATAATTTTTTTACAATATTCAAATTTTTTAGCTGTACTGGTACTTGAAAATGCAATTTTCATACTTTATTTTGTGGTTGCATTTAGTTTTTCACCATTTTGGGGTTGAGAATGAGTTATTCATTTTCTGTTTAGACAAAGTAAAGTTTGAATGAAAACATGATGCCTAAGAAAGGAAGTTTGGCCTCCCTCATCAAAGGTCCTGCAACAGGATTATGTGTGCTTAAAGAAGACTTTTATTAGCTGTAGCCGCAATATCACTAATGCTTTTATTGTTTATTAATTAATACTGATGTGAATGTTTAATCAGTTGCAATGCAATTTGGTAAAAATGTTTTGAATTTAACTATTTCTGGTCACATCACCCATCGTGAAATGGTGGGCAGGCCCATATTATGCAAAAACTTTTGTTTGAAACAAAAGTGATTTTAAATAATTTTGACTGGCTGATGGAAATGGTGGAAAGCTAAAACTTAAAACACCCTCCCCACAGTGAAACATGCTAGTGGCAGCATCATGGTGGGGCTGCCTTTCTTCAACAGGCACAAGGAAGCTGGTCAGAGTTGATGGGAGGATGGATGGAGCTAAATCTGTGACGGTCCTGGAAGTCAAGTCAAAGGCTAGACCTTCACCCTACTGAGATTTTGTGGCAAGACTTGAAAAGTCATCTTCAGATGATCCTCATCCAGTCTGACTGGGCTTGAGCTAGTTTGCAACCAAGAATAAGTAAAAGTCTAACCCCCCAAAACACCTAGAGCTTTACTCTGAGGGACTGAATGCAAATACGCACCACATTTTTCAGATTTTCATTTGTAACAATGTTTGAACCATTTTGGAATTATTTTCCTTCCCACCTCCACAACATTGTTTCTCCATCACATAAAATCCCCAAAAATGCGCCTAAATTTGTGGTTGTGATGTGAAAAAATGTGGATGTTTATACTCCTAATATCGCTGTAGGAGGTGGGGAAAAGTGTGTGCGGAGTTTCCAGGGGGATCTGTGGGGCACGGAGCTCTAAAAGAGGCAGATCCACATCAGCTCAGCAGCGTTTATGCGCCACAGACGGAATGTTTCCTTTTGTTTGCATCTTACCCATTCTTCCCTGGTCATCCTGAGCTGAACACCTGGGAGACTGACAGCCTGGTTGTCCGCAGGTCACGGATAAGCACAGGCGGGCTGGCACCACCGTGCGCCCGTGGGAAGAGGCTGCCAACATGCTCTGTTCTTCGGAGAGCTCCTGCAACATCACAGAAGCTTTGAATGTAACACAGAAGCCGGAGAGCGGAGCCGCGGCGGCTGCTTGGAACCTCAGCGGGAAAACTAACGACACCGACCCGTTTGGGCGCAACGAGGAGGTGGCCAAGATCGAAATCACGGTCCTGAGCCTGGCTTTCGTGGCGGCGGTGGTGGGGAACCTGAGCGTCCTGCTGGCCATGTACAGGAGCCGGAGGAAGCTTTCCCGGATGCACCTGTTCATGAAGCACCTGAGCCTGGCGGACCTGGTGGTCGCCTTCTTCCAGGTGCTGCCGCAGCTCTGCTGGGAGGTCACCTTCCGCTTCTACGGGCCGGACTTTCTGTGCCGCATCGTGAAGCACCTGCAGGTTCTGGGCATGTTCGCCTCCACCTACATGATGGTGATGATGACCGTAGACCGCTACATCGCCATCTGCCACCCGCTGCAGACCCTCCAGCAGCCCACGCAGCGCGCCTACATCATGATTAGCTCCACCTGGGCGTGCAGCCTGGTCCTCAGCACCCCGCAGTACTTCATCTTCTCCCTGAGCGAGGTGCGTCCCGGATCGGCCGTCTACGACTGCTGGGGGCACTTCGTGGAGCCTTGGGGGCTGCGCGCCTACATCACTTGGATCACGGCCGGGATCTTTCTCGTTCCTGTGGCCGTGCTCGTGTTCTGCTACGGGTTCATCTGCAGGACGATCTGGAGGAACCTTAAGTGCAAGACCCGGAGGAAGAGCGCGGACGCAGTGGTGGAGGCCACGAAGTCCGGGATCCTTGGCAGGAACTCGGTAAGCAGCGTCTCGACCATCTCCCGCGCCAAATTACGCACGGTCAAGATGACTTTCGTGATCGTGGTGGCCTACGTGGTGTGCTGGGCTCCATTCTTCACCGTGCAGATGTGGTCCGTGTGGGACAAGACCTTCTCTTGGCACGGTAGGTCTCCTGTTCTGGTCCTGGATCAGTTTCAAAGTTAAATCCTTTGGCTGGTGGCGACTTAAAAGCGCATATTTTTATGTGCGCACCTTAGGAATAATTCAGTTTTTTGAATGAAAAATTCCCCCCAAAATCTACGAACAATTAATTTCACTTCATATATTCATACAAACTGTTTTTTTTACTCTCACCCCAGAACTTTAAAGATAATCCAAGCTTTCTGAAAAATAACCAAAACGTTTTAATAACAATTAATTATGCAAAAAACTTGATAAATCCATAAATAAAATCACATGAATCTATATTTGTTAATTTAACACATTTAAAAAAAAAAATCACAAATCAGATATTTATTAGTTATTTAAAAGATGTTGATTTCCTTCAAAATTAATAATAAAATTATTTTTTATGCATAGGAGATTTGATATAAACTGAATGCTGTTTTTTTACACCACACATCAGTCAATAATACTGCACTGAAACAAAATCTGTATGTTGAGAAAGAATGATGTCTAAAGAATCTCTCAAGCAACAAACCCAAATTGACATGAAAATAAAAATGTTACCTGCTAGCTATTTGTATTAATTGTACAGGAAGTTATTTCTATTTTTATTGTCAGCTCAAAGAAAAAGCAGCAGTCGTGCAGCTTTTTACCAAGTCTGTGTTAAAACCTGCTCTTAGTTTGGGCTTTTAACTCGGTACAGATGTTGACAGTTTTCCGCTTTTTATTTTGTTGGCTTTTCTTACTGAGACTTTTATTTGAATTTTAACTTTATCCTTTTAAACAGGTATGTTTTGGTTTGGCGTGAATTAAACTAAGCACATAGTTGCAACCAAATTCTATAAAAGCAGTATGTAACTAGTGTTTGTATGTGATGAAATCATGTTTTTTGCTCCTTCAAATTAAAATTTTTATGCTGAATCCAGCAGGTATTGAGATGTTGGGAAAACCTTTTCATAAGTCATTGGGTTCAGTGAATTAAAGAAGAGACTCATTTTTTCTCTTTGAAACAAAAACGTATTAACACTAACAGAGGAAAATTGGACAATTCACTAAAAACCTCATTAAACCAAACAGGTACAGCTCAAAAAATGTTAATATTGTGAAAAAGTTATAGCACATTCATAGGAAGTTGAGTGGAAGGAAAAAGTATGGTAGAAACGGTGCACTAGCAGCAGGGATAAAGAAGAGGATTGTGTCGCAAAATCCATTCAAGAATTTGGGGGAGCTTCACAAGGAGTGGACTGAGGCTGGAGTCATTTGATTTTAAACTCTTGGTTGATCCATTTTGTCCCTAAATTCCAGGGAAGCAGGAAGAGTTATAGTTTTCCACAGAGTTTTTCCATTTTAGCTTCATCTTTGTGTAAAAAATTATGACATAGTTTATATTGTGGTGTGTTTTTGTTCGCTTGAGGTTAGAGTTAAAAAACTTTACAACCTGTTAAAGATCAGATCATTTGATGTCCTGATCCTAAAGCCCTAAAACTAAATAAAGGTGGGGTTTGTTTTTACCATAAAAGGCTGTAACTATTGGTAAGAATAAACATTTAACAGACTTAGAGCTACAGGTTCAGTCCCAGAGGAGAAAAACTTCATTAGACAAAGAAAGCTGGATTTATGAATTTCTTCCCCCTGCAGACTCTGAGAACGCTGCCGTGACGCTGTCCGCTCTGCTGGCCAGCCTCAACAGCTGCTGCAACCCCTGGATCTACATGATCTTCAGCGGCCACCTGCTCTCTGACTTTTTCGCCCTCTTGCCGTGTTGTCATCGGTTACGAGACCGGTTTCGGCAGCAGGATTCAGACAGCAGCATCCGGCGGACCACACTGCTGTCCCGCCTACAGGGTCCACGTCTGTCGGAGCCCTTCAGAGACCTCAACTTCACCATCAAAAACTGTCCACAAGCCACACCTGTATCATGACCCTCACAAAACATGCCTGTTTGGTTAATATTGGGTTTGTTGCAGCGAAGAATGGAGGAGAGCATGATCAGTTTGCTTTGGTCAAGTCCATAGGGGGAACGTTTGCTCCGGTGCACGTCGTCGTTAAGTCAGACTGTGTGGTTTATACAACAGTTTTCATGATGGTTATTTTAACATATTCAGCTAAAAACAAACTTTCTGATGTAAGATGCCTGAATGTGGTCCCAAAAAGGATAGTTTACCACTTCATGCCGGTGCTAAGGGGTTATAAAAATCACTTGGAAAGTATAATTCTTTATTTCCTCTGAGAATTTGTTGACTTTAAGGACAACTAGGAGAAGAGAGCTATGTTTCTTTGTATTAACATACGTTAATACAGTTAGGATTTACAGTTAGAGATGGAACCACTGATCCTATGATTAAAAAGACTGTAGATATAAACACAAGAAGATGGCTGGTAACTGAATGTTTTGGACTCAGTTTCCCCAAAGGAAACACTGACTCAAACCCAGAGTTTATATTGTGTAAAACTTATCGACTATAACTTTGATTCAGTTCATAAAAGTTGTCTTTACTGAGTTAAACTCATTTGTTAATTAAGGTTTGGGTCAAGGCCACACCTTAAACACACCTATAGTTCTTAGACATTCAGTACAAACGCAAAACTCAAGTTTTGACTCATTTGTTTACCTCATCCCTTATATCCCACTCATCATCTCATCAATGTTTAAAACTTTCTTTAACTCAGTTCGTTCTCATCATTCCTCTTCCCTTTACCCATTTCATCACGTGTTTTCCTCACTGCTATTTTATGCGTCTTACCAAACTCATCCCCAGCATTCTTCCTTAAAACTCTGCTTTACCCCACTCATTCTCATAACTTCTCTTTTTAAGACCCACCCATTCTCCTCTTTCATCTTGCATACCTATTTTTCATCCACCTCATCGCTTCTTACTGCTCCCTATCACCCCTTTTGCCATTTTTCATCCCCACCTTTTCTCATCCTGATCGTTCTCTTATTTTTCCCTTAAAACACAATTTATCCTACTCATTCTACTCATATTTCCACCTCCTTACACCTTTTTATCCCACTCATCCTCCTGCTCTTTTTGGACATCCTTTTACCTTCTCATTTTTATCACTCCTCATGTCTAGTCCTTTTCTTCTCACTCATCCTTTTCCTGTTACTGTGATGTTTATGCCAAAACGTTTTTGACATGTAAATAAGTTGTTTACTTATGCGTTCAAACAACATGAGGAGCTGCAGATGTAATGATTGGTTTACAGTGCATATGCTTGTCCGGAGATACATCATTCATAATTGTTTACTTCATGAACTGACATAAAAATAGTGCAAACTGCACTGGGTTATATATTGAAAAATATTCAGTTCATTATCCTGAATGTATGATTATTACTGAGTGCATTTTTGTAGCTGTGATGTCTAATATCTTATTAAAATCTTAAAGTGCTTTTAGAAATATGATTTAATCTGGCCATAAGTCCCTTGTAATTGAATGTGCACTTTGTTTAATGTGATCAATAATGTAAATATGTGGTTTGAGGTTTTGTGACATCTACTTGAATATTGTCGCATTGCTTTGCATTAGGATGGTACTGGGGTCCCTCAGGGTATTGCAGGTGTAAGATATTGTACCAAAGTGTTGTGTTCTGTCTGTTGTGCACATGCTGTAATAAAAGATGAAAGTTTTATGTAATTTAATGCCTTTATTTTATAAAGCAGACTCTTACAACAAAGCCATATACCTTTAAACATGTAAAGCATGTTTTTGAAGTCATGTTTTTATGATGATTTGAACATCCAAAAAGCTAATTATTCTCACTTTAGATGCCTAAACAGATACGAAATGTCATTCTGTGCTTCTTTACAGGTCCGGATATAAAACACCAAGAACAGGAAAAGGTCCCTAAAGAAAACTTTACATCTATTCACCAACTCTCCAGGTCTTCCTGAAGGACCTCAAGATGTTTCCGAATCAGATGGGATATGCACCCACTGGTCCCTTCCTGAGGTACCCCTACTCAATTGCTAGTTAAGATAAATAGCAAATTAGCCAATCACTTGGCAGCAACTCAATGTATTTAAGAATCTAGACGTGGTGAAGGTGGCTTGTTGAAGGTCAAACTGAACATTGGAATAGAGAAAAAGGAAGCTGTAGGAATGTGTCATGGTCCTTGGTGTGTCAGACTGGCAGGTCCGGTCACACAACCGTCTCTTAGCTTAATTTTAGTAGTTCAGGCTGGTTGTGGAGGTGTAGTGTTGGTAGGGGGGTGTTTTCTTGGCACCCTTTAAGTGTTGTTGCTGACCATGTCAGTGCCTTTGTGACCACAGTGTATTTATCTTCTGATGGTTACATCCAGTAGCAAGATGGTCCAGGATTTGCAGGCCTTTCTATGTGGAGTTTGCATGTTTTCTGTGAGTACTACAGCTTCCTCAACTTGTTCAAAAACGTGCATGTTAGGTTTATAGGTTTTTCCAACTTGGCCTTGATGGAGAGTATGTCCATGCTCGTTTTTTGTTTTCTGTGTCTGTTGGTTTATGAGATACTGGTGACCAGTTCAGGATGTACCCTGCCTCAGATCCATTTACTGCTGGAGATCGGTACTAGCGTGTAAGCAACATTACAAGTATTATACTGTGGATGGATGGACGGACCAGAGACAACTTGAGATTGAGTCCAAGATTACACCACAGGAACAAACCGGACTCCTGTTAGAATCTAACATGCACTTGGAACCAGCTTGTCTTGTTACAGGTGTCTTATTCTGTGTCTTCCTGGGGAAAAAATATCTGTATTAATCAGTATGGATGGATCGATTCAATCATGGATGGACGGATAGTCGCTGTATGAATGTGAGTCTGATTGGGTGAATGTGGCTCTAGTGTGAAGCGATTTTGAGTGGTTTAAATAAATTAAGTCCATTTACCATCCTTCCATATAACTAAAGTTCTTCAGCCTTTAACCCTACTCCCAGTCCTGTTAACCACTTTCCGTCTTTCCAGTTCTCCACTCAGCTCCTCTGCATGAGTACCAGCTTGTCAGTGCTGACCTCCCCTCTTCCTGAGTTAGTTTGAGCTTCTGCCCTGAACCAGATGTTTCAGATGTATCGAATTCTATCATCCCGAAAAGTGAAACCATAAGCGCTACAGAAACAAACTTTTATTTTTCATTATTTCTTTAATCTCTTTGTGTATAAATGCAGCAATATGTTGTTAAAAACCTAAAAGAAGAAACCTGCTGTGACTGAGTGAATATTTCAGTTTTCCATTTGGTCCAGAGAAGTTACAATTTAAAATCAATCACTTTGTCAACTGGGGACAGAGTTTATCAGACAGCTGAGGGCAGGAAATCGGAGTAAGGAAGTGCATTGTTTGAGACAGGAAGTGGAGATGAATGCAGCAAAGTCGAGGCAGCGGACTTTCAAAAAGGAGCAGTTTGGGTGATAAAAGACATCAGGGTGGGGTCCCATCCTGTACGCAGGCGTTAAGCTGCCTGTGTCTGTCAGTAGATCCAGATTCTAGCCTAATTAACATTCAGCCTCTTTGTTCTTCTCTAAATGCCAAGTGACCTCCTCTGTCTTCCTCCGAGGCCTTTCTACAGTTTTTAAGCATAGAAAAACACCATTAACATTTCAACTACAGCCATTTTGTGTGATTAATTCACGCTATAATAGGGAAAACTGTCCTTTGGGGATCAAAGATCAACTGTTCCTTTTTTATAAATATAAAGTGGATGTTTAATCCATTAATGACAGGAAATCTTTGTAAATCCTAAATTGTTTGAGAAAAGCACAACATACTTTATCATTTTCAGAGAGTTCAAGAAGGGTTAAGATCCAACCACTTGTGTTTTTAGTGGGTTAAACAACTGACCACAGGTTCTTGTCGGGATTAAAATCTGTCAAATCCAAATTTTGGACCCGACCAGGTCTAAAATGTCAATTTTCTGATCTTTGAGCCACTTTGCTATCATTTTAGCGTTGGGACACGGTGCTCTATCAAACAGATCATCGCCAAATTGTTCCTGGATTGTTAGAAAAAGTTGCTCTTGGAGGAAGTTTTGATTGATCTTTGGCAGGACTGGAAGGATGCCTACCGCTATGGAGGAGAAGCAGATTTCATAACGATGCTTCTCAAGTGTCCATTCGATCAAAGTGGACATTCTCCAGCTTCTTTTGGGGAGGAACCTACGATACCATCTCCAGATGTCCAAAACAATCAGAAGAAAGATTCCTCAGTGGTGAGAAGAATCCACCCGTGTGTTTGCTGTAAATTCCATAATGTCCACATGGGGTTATTCTATTATTCTGTGACGTCTTCTTTTCTTTTAGCTAGAGTAGCTGGGCACTACCTTTAGAACCACAGAAACCCTCCAAAAATAAATTATTATGAGCATTATTAGTTAATTATTGATTTATGTTTAGATTCTCAAAAATGTCCTAAAACCCAATATGGTTTCAGTTGATTTGATGAAGAACCCACCTGAAACCCTCCTGCTGTGATCACTGACACAGAGCCCATAGGCCTCCCAGTCGTCGCCATCCTCAGAGTGGTGGAGCGAGCGGATGGTGATCAAACATCCTGGAGGCAGGTTCTCCACCAAAACCTCGAACGTCTCATCGACCCGAGTGGGGCAAATGGCGAGATCAGAGGAGGAGAGCTCAGAGACATGGCTGGCAGTTATCTGAGGAGGGACAAAAACATTCGGTCCAGTTTATAAGGAGAAAAGGACGACATTTAAAAAGTTACTCTTTAAGGGAGCCAAATGTTACAAGTGTTTCTACAGCAGGACAAAATGTACTGGATGTAAATGAGACAATCACACAATGTTCTCGCTCAGGCTGACCTGCAACATTTTTTTCCAAATGTTTAGAGGCTGTGTGTGAAAAACAACCCACAGGATTGTAAAAAATAACAGATGTTAAAGGAAACGGTGGAAAACATGCTAGCAGTGGCCTTGCAACCAAAACAAGACTCTACAAATGAAGGACAAACATCACTGAGAGAAGCTGCTTCAGCTTCTGCCTAAACTTAGTCCTGCAGGATTTAAATGTGAAATAAAATGGTGCAGGTCTGCCAGAGGCCTCAAAGGTCCAATGATGGTTTTCAGCCTTTATTTACAGATATTTCCCGACCCTTCCTGAATGTTTTACAATATTCTGCCCTGTAGATGTTCTTAGACCTCAGCTCCCAACTCAACACCTTCTATCTGCCTGCAAGTGCCACATCTGGACAGACTGACAGACGCAGACTTTGCTGATAAATCGACCAGCTCCTGTCTGTGCAGCAGTGATTACTGGCTGAGTGGAAACAGCTGGTGACTGAGGAAACTGAGGAAAACTACTGGACAGAAACTCTACAAGTAAACAGAACCAGACATGGGTTAAAACTCTAAACAGAACATAATCCAATACAAGAATCATTCAGGACACAGAACCAAACCACAAAAACAAGACCAAGTCCTTTACATCATAACACCTAAACCCCTTGAAGTTCTACAACTCGTCTAAAACTGAACTCCAGACCTTTTCACAGCCTCCTTCAGCAACTCATCTCGGCCCAGAGGTGTCTCCAAGCCAGCCAGCTCCTCAGAAGCTCCTTGATCTAACCAAAACTGCATTTCAGTCGATGCGGGGCAAGCTCTCACTCTGGTTGTACAGCAACTAATTCACCTAAGAAGGAGACCTATCATCCCAGGACATTATGTGGGTCCAGAGGGTACCGGAGAGGAGAACTTCACCAATCATCCTAATTCCAGTTCAGGAAGGGACACCCTGATTTTGTCTTGGACGCAAAACACTGCATCAAATTTGAATTTTCTTCAGAAAAATCTTGCATAACTCAAGACTTTTCCTGCAGGTTTCCATCCAACCGAACTGTGAAGCTTCTGTTTTTTTCCATATATCATGCAACATCTCCAGTTACAGAAGACAGCCAACATCACAGGGTTCTGCTTGTGGAGAAAACGAAATAAACCGGATGTTTACCTGGAACTTTATGCATAATGCTTTAGTAATGGGTTCAATTAGGGAAAAGGGAATTTCTGAAAGATTGAAATCCACATTCCTGGTTGTTATTGATTAGAATCTGGGTTCTACACTGTCTGATGCAGAACATTCCCATGTTTCAGCTGCGAAATATGTAAATCTAAATTTGTCTGCAACAAAAACAAAACATGCAATAAGTGAAGCATTTATTTCTGTGAAAATATAATTGGAGTCTGTAAAGAGGGGTTTCATCAACATGTGGATTAAAAACAAACTGCTGAGAGTAATTGCTGCTACCAGCTGCTGGATTAGCAGGTGTCCTTAGTTTTTACCCATATTACTTTGTTTGTGTTTACTTTATATCTGAATAAGTAAGGGGAGGTTGTAATATACCACACCCAAGATTATCTTCTTAAATTAGCTCAACTCAGAAAAGGAACAGATTGTTTTCAGTAAAATGTTTCCCTGTAAGACAGTTTGCTTTATTACTATAAGCATCAAAGACTTTATTAAATCAGTTAAAGAGTAATTAAGGTGTGTCGAAGGGATACAGTGAGAAAATAAGATCATCTTGATAGACAAAAAGTGACAAGAAGGTGCATGAACTCTAAAGGACCAACCTTCAGTAGGATGAAAATTCAATTCTGAACCTGTAAAGATGCACAATATTGGGTCTTCAATGAGAAGAAAAACTGCTGCAAACATAAAAAGGCAAAGCGAATAAAAAGAACACAACAAAGAGACCAAATGACTAAAAGCGACTTCAAATACCTGTCAAAACAAAACGAGGAGAAGCTCTGATCCAGCTCCAGTTCACTGTTGACATTAAAAGACGTGAAAAACTGCTCTGTTCTTGCAAGATACAAGTGTGCTTGTAAAGTTAATTAATACACGTTCTGTTCTTCAGATTACAGTGTTGGATCACTACAGAGCACGGCCGTTCACTCAGCCGTCGCTGACATCAAAAGGGACAATTATTAATGTCGCCCGTACCATTTAAAGCTGTGCACCAATAAGAAAAAACAGTTCAGCAAAACAAACTGAAGAAAGTTAAAGCTGAGTAAAGAGAAATGTGGACATTGGTACATGAGAGGAAAAAAGGAAATTTAAAAGTCCAACTCAGAAATTAAACCATGGAGGTAGTAAGACTATCGCTGAGAATTACCACAGGAAGTGAAGAGATGCCAGCAATGCTCTTCACTTATTTTTCTGATTATTGAACAAGCTAACATTAACATTACAGCACAGCTAGCTGCAGCAGGGAGTTGGAAAAGCAGCATTTTAAAACTACTACGAGCAGCAGACGCAACATTACTTATTGTTGTTCTGTTATACACAAGCTTACGGAGAAAACTCGTACTCGTCGTCTTCCGCTTATCCGGGACCGGGTCGCGGTGGCAGCAGACTAAGCAGAGACACCCAGACGTCCCTCTCCCCAGACACCTCCTCCAGCTCCTCCGGGGGGAGCCCAAGGCGTTCCCAGGCCAGCCAAGAGACATAGTCCCTCCAGCGTGTCCTGGGCCGTCCCCTGGGCCTCCTCCCGGTGGGACGTGCCTGGAACACCTCCCGAGGAAGGCGTCCAGGAGGCATCCGATATAGATGCCCGAGCCACCTCAACTGGCTCCTCTCGATGTGGAGGAGCAGCGGCTCTACTCTGAGACCCTCCCGAACGGCCGAGCTCCTCACCCTATCTCTAAGGGAGTGCCCGTCCACCCTACGGAGGAAGCTCATTTCAGCCGCTTGTATCCGGGATCATCGTTCTTTCGGTCATGACCCAAAGTTCATGGCCATAGGTGAGGGTAAGAACATATAACGACCGGTAAATCGAGAGCTTCGCTTTTCGGCTCAGCTCTCTCTTAACCACAACGAACCGGCACAGCACCCCCATTACTGCGGCAGCCGCACCGATCAGTCTGTCGATCTCCCGCTCCATTCTTCCCTCACTCGTGAACAAGACCCCGAGATACTTGAACTCCTCCACTTGAGGCAGGAACTCCCCTCCAACCTGAAGAGGACAAGCCACCCTTTTCTGGTTGAGTACCATGGCCTCTGACTTGGAGGAGCTGATCTTCATCCCAGCCGCTTCACCCTCGGCTGCGAACCGCCCCAGCGCATGCTGTAAGTCTTGGCTAGAGGGGGCCAGCAGGACCACGTCATCTGCAAAAAGAAGAGACGAAATCCACTGGTCCCCAAACCAGACCCCCTCTGGCCCTTGGCTGCGTCTAGAAATCCTGTCCATAAAAGTTATGAACAGGATCGGTGACAAAGGGCAGCCCTGCCGGAGTCCAACATGCACCGGAAACAGGTCCGACTTAGTGCCGGCAAAGCGGACCAAAATCCTTCTCCGCTCGTACTCCTGGAGCACCCCCCACAAGGCATCACGAGGCACACAGTCGAATGCCTTCTCCAGGTCCACAAAACACATGTGAACCGGTTGGGCAAACTCCCATGAGCCCTCGAGTACCCTGTAGAGGGTATAGAGCCGGTCCAGTGTTCCACGGCCTGGACGAAAACCACACTGCTCCTCCTGAAGCCGAGGTTCGACTATCGGCCGGACTCTCCTCTCCAATACCCTGGCGTAGGCCTTACCAGGGAGGCTGAGGAGTGTGATCCCCCTGTAGTTGGAACACCACCTCCGGTCCCCCTTTCTATGAAGGGGGACCACCACCCTGGTCTGCCAGTCCAGAGGCACTGTCCCCGACCGCCATGCAATGTTGAAGAGGCGTGTCAACCATGACAGCCCCACAACATCCAGAGATTTGAGGTACTCAGGGCGGATCACGAAGCCTTGCCACCGCGGAGCTTTTTAACCACCTCGATGACTTCAGCCTGGGTGATGAAAGAGTCCAACCCCGTGTCCCCAGTCTCTGTTTCCACCAGGGAATGCGTGATGGCAGGATTGAGGAGATCCTCGAAGTACTCCTTCCACCGCCCGATAATGTCCCCAGTCAAGGTCAGCAGCCTCCCACCCCCACTATAAACAGTGTTGGGGAAGCACTGCTTCCCCCTCCTGAGGCGCCGGACGGTTTGCCAGAATCGCTTCGAGGCCGACCGGTAGTCCTTCTCCATGGCCTCACTGAACTCCTCCCAGGCTCGAGTTTCAGCGGGTCCAACTCACCACCAGGTGGTGATCAGTGGACAGCTCAGCCCCTCTCTTCACCCGAGTGTCCAAAACATGCGGCCGAAGGTCTGATGATACGACAACAAATTCGATCATTGACCTCCTGCCTAGGGTGTCCTGGTGCCAAGTGCACTGATGGACACCCTTATGCTTGAACATGGTGTTCATTAGGGGCAACCCGGACTAGCACAGAAGTCCAATAACAAAGCACCCCGGTTTTCAGACGGGGAGGCCATTCCTCCCGACAGCCTCTCCAGGTGTCCTGTCGTTTCCCACGTGGGCGTTGAAGCCCCCCTGCAGAATAATGGAGCCCCCCGGGAGGGGCACATCCAGCCCCCCCGACGGGGACCCCAAAGGGAACCCGGATACCCCGACTACCGCCGGCCTTGTAGGCCGAAACGACAGCGAGACCTACCCCAACCCAAGGGCAGGGTGCGACCCTCTCCCGGGGTAAACCCCACACGAGAGGGTGAGTGGGGGGCAACAAGAAAAACCCACCCCAGGGGCCACTCCGAGTGAAGAGTCCACCCCCTTCAAGGAATGGGTTCCGACCCCACGCTGTGGGGGAGGCGAGCCCGATATTTTAGTCGAATCTTGACCTCCCCACAAGCTCAGGCCCTTCCCCCCCAAAAGGGTGACTTTCCACGCCCCCTGACCCAGCCAAGCACCCGGGGGAGGGGGGCCGGAGGTTACCTTCGCCCACCCCCCAAATCCTCTTTGCCCCTCCCTACGGTTCCCCCCTGCAGGTGGGGGGCCCACTGGGGGATGGCCCGCTCTCTCGTTGGGCTTGGCCCGGCCGGGGGTCCCGCGAGGAGAACCCGGCCATATGCCCCTCCGGGAGTCCCGCCCCCGGCCGGGGCTCCAGGGGGGCCCCCGGGGCTCCGCCGTATCGGGCGACATCACGTGCCTCGATTTAATGGTCCTCATGAAGGATTCTTGAATACGGAGAAAACTGGCGACTGAAATAAAATTATGTTTTATTGTTTGCCTGAAAGCTAGTGTTAGCATTGTAGCACAGATATGAGAAGAAGTTGATAAAGCGGCAAAACTCCAACGAGCAGAGATGCCACAAACTTGTAGTACTGCTAGAGAAGTAAAACTTACAGCTGAAACAAACATCCACTATTTACCATTTCTGTATCTGGTGAAGTTCGCATTATAACATAGCTAGAGGCTACAGGAAGTTATTAACAAAATATTATTATTATTATTATTATTATTATTTTATTTTTAAATAACAAAATTATTTATATTTGCTACATCCTAGAACAGTGAGAGAGAAGCTTTCTTCAGATTTATAGTTACATACGTTTTTTGGGTAGAACTGCATTTAAATGAGATGTTGCTTCAATATTTCCACATAATGTTCTTTCCCCCATGTGTAATATTTTGGGGGAAGTTAACATCTCTCCTGCAGCGAAAACAAACCCCCCAAGTCACAAAAAAAAAATTCTTTACGCTGTAAAGCTTAAAAGTCCTGCAAATGGACCTTTAGATACCATGCTTTTACTTGTTTTGAGCCCACCTCTCCTTGTAAACTCTGTTTTATGATGCTCTTTATTTAGATGTTTTGTGTCCTTGTAGT